>JAGSMR010000073.1:450000-1050000 GCA_029286605.1 Sericinus montela | reverse complement strand
AGTTATATTTCCTTGAGACAGTCTTTTGACAATCTATTCACTCTTATTAAATTTTACCCTCATTTAATTTTAAATAGCATTGTTTATTAACAATAAAGAAATGTCAAGTCCAAGAAAATAAACTTTTGTATTTAGAACACAGTGATGGAAAACATTCAATCAAGATTAATCTTTTCAGAACGGCAATTTCATTATACTGTGTACATTTATCTTATAAGTGTAAACACTTCGTTTGAAACTTAAACGAAGAAGAGAGCAGCTTCAAGAGAAAACATATAATACTGAGATTTTTAACGTGCCGGAAATATTGAGATGCGCACTGGATCAAGAGTAGTTTAATTTATAAACATATTTCTATATTCACGATATACATAACTAGATCACACAATTTGTAGTATTACAGAAATTAGCTATTTATCTCTTTAACTTGGCGTTCAAACTCAGTTCATAACTTTTTTTTTTATAGAAAAAGGGAGGCAAACGAGCAGGTGGCTCACGTGATGGTAAGTGATTACCGCCGCCCATGAACACCTGCAATACCAGAGGCTTAGCAGATGCGTTGCCTCCCTTAGAATGCACTCACCAGACGAAACGCAGAAGTTTGTTAGACTTCTACTTTACGCCGGTATTCTGTGAGGTCGTGGTACTTCTCCGGTCGAGCCGGCCCATTCATGCAACAACAAAAATTGATGCGTGGCTCTACCACTGTAATAACATGCGAGTTGAGGCAACTAGCGGCTTCAAATCGAAAAGCAATCGAACTGCTATCACCACCTAGCCTTTTACGAGCTACTTGAACTTATTCTTCAACATATTCTTCTCGAGATCTCTTTCATACTGGAAGTGCTGTGTTCTAACTATGGACTCTTTTCTCTTAAGCGATATATTCAGCGGGACATTCACATTTGCGTTTTTCATTATGCCATTGCAACTAAAAAATATTTACATGTTTTTTAAATTACTATAGCATAAAATAGTAAGTACATAAAAACTGAAATAACGCTACCTCATCACAGCTGTGTGATTAGTCTAAAAATATTTATCTTTCATTGCCATAAGCGGCGCACTAAAGTTTCAGGGAATTTTTTTCACTTTCATTTCAAGCATAGTTTGAAAAGCGCGAAACCGAAAAAAATGTTATGTATAATCTATTAAGAATAATAATAAATTGAGAAAGTTGGCAAAGAGTTTCCTAAACATTTTTATGGTTACGCAGTTAAGAAATATTTATGAAGAATAACGCTGCTAATGCCCGTAGGAATTTTTAAAATGTTTGATGGATTTCGTAGATTCAATTACGAAAAATTGCCACAAAGCGACTTTGTAAAAATAAATTACACGGACAGTTGTATTACACACAGTAATAAGTTGTGTATTAATTTTTTTCATTTATGTATTGCATTTGTGTATGACAAAGTATACAAGTTATGTTTTGTGCAATTCATACATGTAATTACAAAAACATTTATTTATGTTGAATATAAACATAAATAAATGTTAACATAAC
This sequence comes from Sericinus montela, assembly GCA_029286605.1. Lineage (NCBI taxonomy): Eukaryota > Metazoa > Arthropoda > Insecta > Lepidoptera > Papilionidae > Sericinus > Sericinus montela. Next base: position 1,048,493 of record JAGSMR010000073.1, on the reverse strand, counting down.
ACATAAACAGGAAGAAAATCAATATTTTTTTAATATAACGCCTTAAATTAGTCAGTTAATATAAAAAATTTCAAATTAATATAGACTTTTACAAAAGCATGAGAAGAAATGAGAATAGTGAGCTAAGTTGATAACGATAGAAGTGAAATCTTCTAATTATTTAGATAATATTTATATATTATCTATAGGAAATAAATCTTATTTTTAGGAAATTAATTGTTGTTAATTAGTAGTTAGTATTATTTAAAAAAAGTAAACTATACCATGAAAAATAAACCATACTCATCAACTCTTACCACTGTGTGTACTCGTAAAAATACTTACAGAAATATGCTATTGATTTCATAAAAATAAAAGCAATGTAAAACACTGATATATATTTTAGGTATCAATACTGCCTGTATTGATACATATATATTATACGTACGTATATGCTTTTAAGTGCAGATCTTACACGCCAGTTATGAACCCAAAGATGATATAACAAATAGTAAAATGTTTTGAACCGTAAGTTACGTCACATGTGGACCCGAATGTTACCGCGCAGCCTGAACACGAAATTTCAATTACGTGGGCTAACAATAGCTGATAAAAATAAATATTTTTTATAGACGGCATTTTTTAAATAAAGAATGCAACTCATCGTGTTGAAGTATAAATCGACTTAAAAGCTATTGTTAATTGATAAAAAAGTAGATTTATTAGGTGCTAGATGAGTAAGGGAAATCGATACATAATGATCGGCTACATGATGCTAAATGAAGGTATTTGAATATAATATGTTGGGGAAAAAGTTTCTTCGCTTTTTTTTAAGTCATTTTACATTTTACATATAGACTATATGTAAAATGTAAAATGACTTAAAAAAATGTATGTAAATTTACATTTTACTAAAGTATGTAGGCATTTTGTTCGATAACTTTTTGCCATCTTGTACGTAGGGACATGATCCCATTGCTATATCAATTTTGGGGCTTCTGATAAAAATCGACTATTAGTTTTGGCAATCCTCTCGTGATGTTATCCTGACACTGCCTAAAGAATTCTGAAGAGAACGAAACAGGTGGAAATCTGAAGGTGCAAGGTCAGGACTACACGGCGAATGCATTAACACCTCCCAACCAAGCTCCTTTAATTTTTGCTTTTGGTTGAGTGGCTAAACATGTATGAGGTCTAGCGTTATCATTGTGAAAAACCACGCCACTTCTATTGATTAATTCCGACCGCTTTCTCTCAACTTCTTGCTTTAATCTTAACAGTTGTTCGCAATAGTGTATTATTTTATAATGTAGTGTATTAACTTATTTTTATAATGAATAATGCCCTTGCAATCCCATCTCACACACAGCATCACCATGTTTCGAGTTAACCCGGGTTTCGCCAAAGTCTGTGGAGCTTGACCGGCTTTTGACTAAGACCTTTTTCGCGTTCTTGTCGTACGTAACCCACTTTTCATCACCAGTTATCAGTGTCTTCAAACATTGTTCGGTTACATTACGTCGTAATAAAGAATCACAAATACTCGGTTCAATAGGTTTCTTTCAGAGAGCTCGTGAAAATGTCGAGTTTTTTGTGTACCTAGTTTTTTTCAAATGTGCCAAAACTGTTTTGTGCTCAATTCCTAGTTCTTCAGCTACGTTGTAACTACTGATATGCCGATCTTGCTCCACTTTTTCAAAAATGGCATCCATTTTATCCGTATAACAGGGTGACCGGAGCGACGTGCATCTTTGACATCTAAATTTCCGGTTTGAAAACTCTGAAACCAAATGTGTGCTAATCTCATAGACACTGCACTAGGTCCATAAACATCGCAAATTTTTTCACGGCTTGCGTTGCATTTTTTCCTTTTCTGTTGTAAAATTTTAAATGTAAACGAATTTCTTCATGAGATTCACTCATCTTGACAGTACGAAAAATAAGTGAATATCACACATTTTCAAAATTTGGATTTGGAATAATCTTCTTTAAAATTTAAACTTTTAATGATACCAAAACCAGTCAGATACAAATAGTATAGCCAAAGAGATTTTATTACAAGTTCAAACATATTATAATGCGAAAAGACTTTTTCGCTAACATATTACGCAATGAGTTTTTAATGTACTCGTAAAGTTAACGTCTTGAATTTCTTGATACTGATGAAAACAAGATTTTTATAGTCACCGTAGCCGAGTGGTTGTGTAGTCGGAATTTCGAGTCAAGAGTCCCGAGTTCGATCCCCAGGTGGCAGGCTCGTTTTTCAAAAACTTATGTACGAATTACATCTTTGGTTTGGACATAAAGACGGCGACGGGATGTCCTGTCACGTTGTCCCGAAAATATCTTCGGTGGAAGGTGGGTCAGAGGGACTTAATTGTTTAGTCTAGACTTCAGTATACCCCTGTATTGGGAATTGCGCGAAGATACTTTTTTTATAGAAAAGGGAGGCAAACGAGCAGGGAGCTCACGTAATGCTAAGTGATTACCACTGCCCATGAACACCCGCAATACCAGAGGCATAGCAGATGCGTTGCCGGCCGTAGAGTGCCCCCCCCTCCAAGAATTGGGGGAGGGGGGTGTGTGGGCCTCCGGTTACCTGCACTCACCAGGCGAAACGCAGAAGTTTCTTAGACTTCTACTTCAAGCCGGTATTCTGTGAAGTCGTGGTACTTCCCCGGTCGAGCCGGCCCATTCATGCAACAACTAAAGCTGATGCGTGGCTCTACCACTGTTAAAAATACCACTTATTTAATTATTCATTATTTTAAAAGAAAATTTTTCAGTAATATTTTTTAAACATTAGGGCGCGCAATTTAATGGACCATGGGTTACTAAGATCACACAAATTTGCATTGTAGTTAATCTAGGTGACCTTCTCCCACCCCTGAATGGGTTCCTTGCCTTGTCGTGGCAGTGAGGCTTAGTAACCGTGGCTTGGTCACCCACGGTGAACCAAGAGGAACTCACATAGTCGGCCTAACTTAGTAGGGTATGGCCGGCCCGAGGTAGCCGCTCCAAGTAGGCTTGTGCAGCTCATTTCGGATGCATGTTGGTGGGCTGTGGAGACAGTATTTGCGTCGTTGCCTTCGCACCGCTCTCCGTGCCCTTCACAGCCGAGGTGGAGTCGCGGTGGAAGAGGAGTCTTGGTATTCCGTTTCGCCTTGCTCCCTATCCACCGCGACTCTGGCGGGGGTCGCACCACTGATGTGGTTGTGGTGAAGCCGCAGGGGCAAAGGAGTGTCGGTATTACGAGGCGCCGCTCTCCCTGCCCTCTGCGGCCGAAATGTGGTCTGCGGCGGTGCCAAGTCCATATCCGCCGCAGGGTGACGGGTGGGTCTGGTGCTCAGTCAAGCACTAGCCTTCGTGAGCCCCATCGCCTCCGGGTGGCGGACTCGGGGGGGTTCGTCATCCTTTTAAAAGCATCCGCCATCCTAAGCCCCATGAACTACGGTTAACAGATTCCAAGGGTTTAAACTAGCTCCTGGGATGATAATGATTCAGTCTTTGTCTAGAAGGGATTGCCTAGTGTGGTCAGCGCGCGTGTGTTGGATAGCGTTTCTGTGGCCCCGGTAACATACTATAGCGGAATGCTATGGGGTTTTTATGGAAAATTTAAGTATATTGTTGTTCGCTGGAAGAGCGGCGGTCATTGGGGTGCTAGAGCGGAGTAGGTTTAAAAAATGTGTTCACGAATTGTCACAGCTGCAGCTGGCAGCAATGCTGGTTCTCTCGTTCAAAGGTTAAGTTTAAAAAAAATTAAATTTGTGTAGATATATAATTATTTTTTATTGTTTTTAATGACAAACATCCGCTGGATTCGATGTCATATTTTTTCCGCCGCTGGTTCAATTTTATATTTTATACCTTTTTCTACTTACGCTTCTGTAGATAAACTGAATCCTTTTGAATTGGTTCAATAGAGCGTAGCGCACAAGAGAACTAACCGAACTCGTTCACTTTGTTTGATGTAAAACGATTTTTTCGAACAATTTCACCTTGACCAGTATTTGAATGTTTAAAATTTATTTAAAATACTGCCTATTAATATGTAGAGTATACAAAAATGTAAAAATAACATAAAATAAGAACATAAAATGATTGTTAAACAATCATTACAAAATCGTGATTTTGACCAATGACATTTATAGAAAAAGATCGATGTCGTTCTAAGACAGAAACGGATATTAGCATGCCTCCTAGCATGCCTTCCTAGATTTTTACTTTATCTACATTATCTACATTTCAAATAATTAAACGTCAAATAATCTCCCCCTTTTATTACAACTCCCTTTAAAATTTCTCGATGTTGCAAATTTTTGATTAAAAATTTTAATCTATATGGTTATTTAGATATTCCATTAAAGTTTAAATTAAATAATTAGCCATAAACTAAACCTCTGAGAATTGTTGCACATAAAATCTCTGTTTAATGAACATTTTATGTACAAAGTTGATGTAAAGTAAGCTCCAGTAATTTATAAATTCAATTATGCTAGCGTGTATATCTTTCATCTCGGCCCGTGAGTGTAAGAGGAGAATGACGGTGAAGTCTCGCAAATTCAATATCCGCTTGCCACGCATGGCGATCATAAGATATTTTAATAATAGTCGCATAATAAGTTGGAGTTAATATAATTTGGTGGTAAATTCTCTCAGTAAAGTCTGGAAGTGAAATCAGATCGTTATTATATGAGTCGCTTCCTAGCGTATTTTACCTACGTTAATTGTATCTGAACAATGAAATAAGAAATTATAATTAATTGTTAGAAAATACTCCTCAATGACACAGTCACTCATTTTTTTTTATTTTACTGGGTAACAGATTATTTCGCAATCTATTCGTAGCCAATAGTAGTTCCAAAGGTCTTCTTATAGGTGAACAACCGCAACAGCCGAATGGTTTGTTGATCAGAATACGCCCAAAATAAGAGACCCCATCTCGTAAGTGGTAGGCTCGTACTAATGTTTTTTTTTTAATTTATGTACGATTTACATCATTGGTTTAGAAATAAAAACGGCGACGGGTTCCCAACCTGTTACGTCGTCCCAATAAATTTCTTCGGTGAAGGACTTGATTGTCTGGAACTCTGTCTAACCCAGTATTGGGAATGTCGTAAAGATATTTATTTTATTTTCTTATAGGTTAGAGGGAAGGAGGGTGTTTTTTTCTAACGCAGTAACAACACAGCGACAGAAAATATTACAATGTATTAACAACGGATTTCCGTGTCAATTATTTTTTAACATAAAAACGAAGCACACTATGTGGCTCCCAGAAATCACAGCTTTTGGGAAGTAAGATTCTCAAGTGGTAGCTCCGTACAGTTACTATCCTGACAATATTGAAGAATTGTTGAAACTAGCTCTAGATTTATAAATGTGATTTATTAACTCTGAATTATAAGAGTTTACTCTTAGTACCAGAAGATAAGATTTAAAACAGAAATTTAATTTAACTAGAGTTAACTTAACTAACTAGGTATGAGTAGTGTTATTTTATTGTGTTTTTTTATCTTCATCTATTTTCTAATGCTGGTAAAATGAACTCTCCTTTCTTAGTAGCTTTTTAGGACAAGGTAATAGGTGGTAAGCTTTTCGTCATCTTGTTGTAAATTGTTGCCAATGGTATAAAATAATTTTTCTTTAGTATCTTAAACTATTATTAGTTTTTACTTTTTAGTTCAACTAGCTACAAAAAACGCGTTTTGAAATTAAAAAAAATCCTGAAAATCTCGATCATGATAATAGGACAAATTCGTCAAATTATTGCACTGTCATCGGGCCTTGATAAGTGCGCGAAGTTAATTGAAATTTCGCGCACTTATTCGTTTTTTGGCGCTTGGCGCTTTTTAAACAATATTGCGGTTATTTTTTTTAAATGATACATTTTGTATTTGTACCAATTTTTTTGTACCAATTTATACAAAATTAAATAACATTTTTAAAAAATTAAGAATGTAAAATAATCTCAAAAAATATCGTTAGAATCTTAAGAAATGGAACGTTAAGAAATAGAACTCGTAATCTTAATTTCGAAGACAGAGGCACAAATAACTAGCTTATATATAACTATATGAATGTTGAAATAAGCTTTTATATTAGGATATTGTAAAATATAATATAATATAAATATTCGCTGTAACAATTCACGACTGCAACTTTTATATAAAATTCTGTACTAAGGCAAAACTTAACCATATAGACTTTAACATAATAAACATATGTTCTACTTTTCTTCTTGTTGTTGTTGTGCCCGAAAATTTACTTACGACTTATGATTAAGTACGGAGAATTTATCACGAATACTAGGTTAAATATTAAAGTTTCAAACATTTTTATTTCTTTTGTTCATTATTTTGTTTATGTTTCTGTTTATGTTTCTTTGCTTATCTTTGAAACTCCTACAACATAATATTGTGAAATTAATGAACATCAACGTAATGTCGAAATTTACCGACCAAAGTAAGTCGTTTGTAAGTATTCATTCTTAAATAGAAATTTGCTGGATCTTAAACTGGACCCTAAAATTGGACAAAAATAAATAAATTTATTTTGAGACATTTTATACACATTCAAATGCTTAAATAGAGATTTGTTCATGTCTCTCTCTTCCATATTTTTCACTAGATGTCTAGCGTGAACGACATTCAAGGAAAATGTAATAAAACACATGGGCCACAGGCTCACCACGTAACACATTGTCCCAACCTTCGATGGCATGCGGGTTAAAAGCAAATTGTCTAGACCCTTGTTTACCACTATTCTACAGTTTACAAGTAAGAGGAATCGCGTGAAGATATAAATTGAAATATACAATGTAATAAAATGAATAATAAAAAAGTAGGATTGATGACATTTCAGTTTAAGAATAATTGGAAACGACAACTAGATAGTATTCAAATACGCAATAATAATGAAAGTAAATAAACAACGATATTTATTGTAATTGCATTATAGCGCCTAGTATTTCTCAACAGAAGTCTGGTCACCCAGATACTAACAACTTCACTATTGTGTTTAGTGAAGTTGTTAGTATCTGGGTTAGTCAGTTAATGAAAATAATAAAAAAGTTATAACGTCACACCGAATATATCAATACACACTCGTTTTTAAAACATTGACGATACTTGAAAAAGTGTAAAATCAAATATTGCAATATTCAATAATATGGTAATCTGATTTTTCTTTTTTTTTCTTTCAATAATAATCCAATTCAATAAAATATTTGCATTATGTAAAGTACGTAAGTTATTATGAGTGCCACTTCAAATCATTGATCGAGTTGGAATAGAGGACCATTGTCCTCTTCGTTGCTTTATTACATGAATTGGTTATTTAAGAATATAGAAACAGAAGTCTTAAAAGTACCTGTCAAAGTTTGTTTGCTTGATATTTTTAATAATTTCTGCTTAATCAGTTTACAGATTAATTATCTGTAAACTGCGGCAAAATGTTTGGTTTATGTTAAATCTTTAAAAATGTAGAAAATACGAGAAACGTGTTTGCGTATATACCGAGAAAGGACTGTCTTGACTCAAAAATAAGTTAGCTGGACATTATAATCTACAGCTGAAGATAACGTTTTACGCAGTTTCTATTAAGCTTACAACTAAATTAATTATACATATATTCAAATGATATACATACATAGCTGATAGATATATAGCTGATAATATAGGCTGTGTGGTAACCAAGGCCGTGTGGTAACGGCGTAACAATGTTGTCCCTTCCTTTCTTCCTGTGGGTGTCGTAAGACATTTCTTCATTTCATTTTCATTTTCTTGACTAAGGGAAACAGCCTGAGATATCGTTACGGCAATCGATAGATGGCGAGATAACCATCTCTTAAGATATCAGACCGAAGATGGGCAGCAGCGTCTGAGGTGCGAGTGGTCTGGTACTGCGATCGCCAATCCGCCTGCGAAGCGTGGCGATTATGGCAAAACCCTCCCCTTGGCGCTCTATGTCCTGCAGTGGACTTTAACAGGCCATTATGTATATAGGTATGTATGTATAGCTGATAACGTTGTAATTATCAGACTTTATGTAGGCTAAGAATGGCATTGGACTTTCCTCTTTAATGCCATTTTATGTTCAGAAAGCAAACATTTACTGAAATTCTTTCTTAAGTAAGATTAATTATGATGCTTTAGTTACTCACAAGTATCCTTGCCAAGTGTTAATTTATTATTCGTAGACGAGCAAAACCTCCACTTTACTCTCTCAGTTACTTGAACGTAACTGACTTTATATTTTTATAAGCATTTTTCTGTTGCTTAATGTTGAAAATGCAAAGGAAATAAATTATTCTTCATCATGCAGAATCTTTCTTCAACAAGTAACTCCTGGGGTATGTTATGTATATTAAACTGCAGATATACTATTACAGTGAACTAGAGCTTATTTTATATCCTATTGGCAATAAATACGGATTATATATAGTCAGGTCTTTTATTACCTGATATTAAATTATTTATCGCGATATGATAATGGTGAAGTCAGGGGTGGTCGTGATATCACTAAAACGTAGAGGTAATCAATATTCATAATTAAAAGATGTGAAGGCTATGTGATAGACTTCTTAACCGTGGGCCGCGGCTTCCATCCCACAAATAAACAGGCATTTGTAGATCCAACAAATTTTTTGATTTTTCATACAGCGAAGTGACAAAAAACAGTTCATGTTTCAGTACAAATTCCACGTTAACTGACACCTGAAAATAACTTGTCGAAGACAGTTTAGGACTAAAGTTACATACTAAAGGTGTATCCTTACTTGCTTATTTACTTAATGGCCCATAACGGTCTACTGCTATAGCAGTATACAGAGCTGAATACAGAGCTGTATACAGAGGTCTTACAATCCTAAAGGTTTTGCCATAAGTGACACGCTTGGCAACGAGTTTGGCTATCGCATTACCAAATCATAGGTAGGTAGCCGGGAAGAGATCGCCTTTTAACGATAAGACCGCTTTATTATTCTTTATTTCTAAAGTTTTTTTTTATATTTTTTGTTATGGTTATTGTGGTGTACAATAAAGTATATACATACAAAAATTACAACTTAAAGACTGTTGCCCGTCACCAGCCTCTCTTTATTTGGTCTTTTAGTGTTCGAGATGATTATAATGCTATCTGTCGACAGCTGCTATTATTTTTAAGACTTTTAGTCGCTTTATGCGGAATTCACGGGTAGAAAAGAGTGGCATTTTCTTAAATCGATACCACCATAGTTACTCCAGAGAAATTGAAAACTGCAATGTACTTTATTCGTACTGTATATTTACCCATACTGTTTACAATCTTTAAACTACAATCTTTAAACTTTTTTAACAGTGGTAGAGCCACACATCAGCTTTTGCTGTTGAACGAATGGGCCGTTGGACCGGGGAAGTACCACGACCTCACAGAATACCGGCGTGAAGTAGAAGTCTAACAAACTTCTGCGTTTCGTCTGGTGAGTGCAGGTAACCGGAGGCCCACACACCCCTCCCCCAATTCTGGGGGAGGGGGGCACTCTAAGGGTGGCAACGCATCTGCTATGCCTCTGGTATTGCGGGTGTTTATGGGCGGTGGTAATCACTTACCATCACGTGAGTCACCTGATAGTTTGCCTCCCTTTTCTATAAAAAAAATATAAAAACAATCTGGTGAACCAACTTGTTTATTGATGAAACATCGATGTTTTCATTTTAAATCACACAACATTTTTGTTCAAATTTTCCAAACGAACATTCCCAAATGATAGGTAAATTTACATTTTACTCAAATGATGGGTAAATTCTGCAGTACTAGCGTAAATCAAAGTTTATTGTTTCAATTATGAGGTTGACTCGGTATCATGAATTCGATAACTGAACGTGACTCCTCGTTTATTCATCAATCATTTTATGTTTACCTAAATTTTCAATCAAAAATGCTGTTTTTTACAGATTCTCCATATTTAATATTATATACCTAATATTTATTTATTTAAACATAATATTATAAATAAAAAATCTTTATTCTAATATTTTTCAATAACTTATTTTTATATATATTATATATTTTAAACTTACTCCGTAGTAGTCAACCTCTTCGACGTAGGCCCCCTCCAATACATTCCACTTATAACTCTACCTTAGTTTTAGCTAGTGGTAATAGACTAATTACGAAACCTAAATTGCCCTAAATCTTTCTATCTGTCCTATATATATTATATATTTATTATATATTAGATATTTATGTACCTAAGTACCATCAACATAACGGCTTGTAAAATTTCAACATAGGTATCTCTTGAGAGATCCTCGTGGGAGTAAGTTACATAAAATAGAAATTCATTGAACAGCATGCCATGTTTACGGGAAGTCTGTCTAATAGTTTGATACTATCGAGATAACCATCTTAAAGCGCTAAATGATAACGACCAGTTGTAAATTGAATAATTCAAAATGGCTAAACACTCGTTAATTAGACGGTTTAAGTGCGCGTTGCTGAGTGCTAGTAACATCGTATGTTTACACGTTTTTAATTATTAAATAATAATCGTTACCCACCCATCGCTTAACACATGCCATGTTGTCCCGAAAATATCTTGGGGGAAGGTGGGTCAAAGGGAATTAATTGTCGAGACTATACCTCTGTCTACACCTGTATTGGGAGTTGCGTGAGGATATTAATTTATTATTTATTTAATAATGTCTAAAGGAAGTCTTAATAATTTAAAAACCGGTTATCGGTTCGGTAACTGACAGCAGATTCTATGGTGCCTTGTATTGCGATCATTAATCTGCCTGACAAATTAATATAGTATACCTTTTTTATGGGTGAGGTCTTTGCCTTGCTGTGATCTTTAAGAGAAATTTAAGTAAGTTGAGTAAGACATGGAAACAACCTAATTTATTCAGAGATTTCGCATTTAATCACATGTAATCTATATTAATAATTTTCACTACCACTTTCTAGGTTTACCAAAATTTTAGGGTATAGTTTGTTTAAGTTACTTAAAGGTGGAAGTTTCCTTCTCTACCTAACAGTTGTCTAACTTAGTACCACAATATTATTTGTTTTTGCGCTCAAGTATATTTTGCAAGATGCATAACTTATTTTCCAGTTTGGAAGGTATAGAGTGCCAGCAGCTCTGAGAAATTTTGTTGCAGTTCTCTATGGGCTGCAGTAGCTTTTTACTATCAGATGAACTATTAGGCCTTTCTATTCACTCCCATATACAAAAATCAGAATCTGTGACACTAAGCTTCGAGAAAATAATGGCTTTGTAAAACATTATCAGTAAATAGTGTTTTCTTAGAGATAACATCGGTCCATAGAACAGTTTCTTAAGACAAAATATTGGCCAATTTGCAGGAATAGGTACCGAGATAAAAATGAATAAATTTATGTTTATACGAGATTCGTTCGTTTAATACTGTTTTATCAACAGTACAGAAGCTCAGGTAAAATAATCGATGAAGTATTTGGATGTTATTAGGGTGTTTGTGGTATCTTCTTTGTTTCTGGTTCCATAACACAAGTGCTTAAACTATTTTTTTTAATATCTATAGTCCTCGGTAATGTTATACGGGCGACTATAGATATGACAAAGTAATATCGGTAACTATTACAGGTATTCTTTTCTCTCTCCTGGCTGCAACTGAAAAATATTAATAAAAAGATGTGTTTATGAAAATTTTTTCTTTATACTTTTACAATGAATCCATTTTAAAGATAGCTGTGTATTCGATTTACTTATAGCCAGAATTGACAATAATTTCAGTGAGTGAGCTTACTTACTAGTAATGTATGTGACGTTGTCCGTAACATATCTTAACTTCATTTCCAACAATGGGGAAGACAGAGGTCTAGACAAGTCCCTTTAATCCACCTACCGCTGAAGACATTTTTTGGAACAAGGTGACACGTGGCGACCCCGTCGCTCGTCTTATACGTCTAAGCCAACGATATAAATCGTACATAAGTATTTGAAAAAATCGTTAGTACGCGCCTGCCACATGGGGTTCGAACTTGAGTCTCTTAACTTGAATTCCGATCACTTGGCTATCGTGACTTTTTATATCATTGTATATATTTATTTATTTCATGTGAAGGATTTAAAAAAATATTTCCCTTTAATATGTATAGGTCGTGGAAACATTTAACTAAATCATTTTATTAAATGAATATTTTATTGCATAAAATTATAATTTGAAGGCCACTTAGATATAAATATCGAATCGGCAATCTTGGCGCCACAAATATTCTACCAATCCATCAACAAATCTCAAAGTAATCTGACTCTAAATACTAAATGTGTTAGCGGAATTGAGTATAAGTATTTTTTATCTTTTCGCATTTCCACAGAGATTTCTAGTGATTAATCAACTGTTCGCTAAGTACTGGCTAGTAACGTTGAATTTAATAAATGTAAAAATGACATAGTAATATTATTTGCAAAAAAAGTAATAATTATGCAATTTTTAATGATTTTTAAAGCATATTTATACTGAACTTTTATGTGATTAAATTAAAGAGAAAAAAAGTTAAAATTTCAACAGACAGGGGCGGGATTCGATTCCGCCCGTGTCATTTGAAATTTTGACTTATCAGATTAAATTTTATTTTTTTTTTATTGGGAAGGGAGACAAACGAACAGGTGGTTCACGTGATCGTAAGTTATTTCCGCCGCCCATGAACATCCGCAATACCAGAGGCATAGTAAATGCGTTGCCAGTCTTTGAGAAAGGTATAGGCTCTTTTCTTGAAGGTCCCTAAGTCGTATCGGTCCGGAAAAATCGCTGACGGCAGCAAATTCCATAAAGTGCAAGTGCATGGCAGAAAATTCCGCGAAAAACGCACTGTGGTGGAAGGCCAAGCATCAAGATGGTGTTGATGGAATTTTTGACTATGCCGTAAGGTTCGATGGTGAAATTCAGCGACTGGGATTAATCCGAACAATTCCTCGGAGCACTCCCCGTAGTAAATCTTGTAAAAAATGCAAAGAGATGCAACATCTCTTCGCAATGCCAGGAGATCTATCCTATCATATAGAACATGGTAGTCGACGATTCGAGCCGCTCTTCGTTGGATACGGTCAAATGGAAGGAGTTGACAATAGGGTGCCCCCGCCCACAGATGCGAACAGTACTCCATGTGCGGCCGAACCTGCGGCTTATAAATTTGCAAGCGGTGGGCCGGCATGAAGTACTGCTCTACTGAGCACGCCAAGCTTCTTAGAGGCCAATTTGGCCTTCCCTTCCAAGTGACCGCGAAACTGAACGTCGCTCGATATGTCGACGCCAAGGATTCCGATACTGGCTGAGGAAACTAGGGGAGTGCTCTCAAAACCAGGTGACACGACGAAGGGTTTGTTTTTAGCGGTAAACGCGCAAACTTGTGTCTTTTTAGGGTTGAACTGGACTAAATTAATTAGTAGGCCCCAATCCGAGATTTTGTCTAACAAAATCTCGACTTCAGACACAAGTTTGTTCCGGTACTCGTCGCCGTGTTCCCAAGAAATATTGGCACGGCCGGTGTATAGGGCATCACCACTGCTGTCGTCTGCAGTGGTGAACAAATCATTGATATGCAGAAGAAACAGGGTTGGCGACAGCACACAGCTTTGTGGGACACCAGCGTTCACAGACTTTGAGTCCGAGCCTGCACCGTCATCTAAGAAGGTCTGTGAGAAAACTAGTGATCCAATTGCAAAATTTCTTGGGAAGCCCATATGACGGAAGCTTCGAGAGAAGCGCTTTGTGCCACACCCGATCAAAGGCTTTTGCTATATCCAAGCTAACTTCCAGGGCCTCCCCCTTGCTCTCTACTGCCTCCGCCCATCGATGAGTGAGGTACACAAGAAGATCACCAGCTGAGCGACCCCGACGGAAGCCGTACTGGCGGTCACTAATCAACTGGTGCTCCTCCAAGTACCTCAAGAGCTGGCAGTTTATAATGGACTCCATTATGTTGGAGAACAAGGAGGTGACAGCGATCAGTCTGTAGTTGCCCGGATTTGTGCGGTTGCCTTTCTTAGGGATCGGGTGCACCAAAGCTGTCTTCCATGTCATCGGGACGACGCCTTCTGTGGAGAAGTACCGAAAAAGACGCGTTAGAACCGGTGCTAAATCAGGAGCACACATCCTCAGCACAATAGGGGGGGATACCATCGGGCCCACTGGACTTCTGCATGTCTAAAGAGAGGAGTGGTTTGCGTACAGAGCTCTGAAAAAACCGGATGTCCGGCATAGAGCACTCACTGCACGGGATGGTCGGCGGTGAGTTCCCCCTATCATCAGAGTCGAGTTGGATGTAAAGAGAGAACCTAGAAGATCGGCTTTCTCTTTTGCGTCATGGGCCAGCGAGTTGTCCTCCCTGTGCAGAAATCGTAGTGATGGCTCATTGAAATTCCCTTGGACAGCCTCTATTCAGAACACTGAAGAACGTACAAACAAACTATCAAACAATCGTATTTCTGTTTTAAGTATCAGTGTGTATTTGATGTCGAGCTATTTACATCTTTAGCATCAAAGTGAATTGGATCTGTACGCTGTATTGACATCAGATGTAATGGTCAGTAAAATGTTATAGAGCGATGTTGCGATTACTGTTACTGTGAGCCGAAAATTGATTTTTAATTTTATTTCTTAAGGTAAAAAACGAGTCGAACTGAAGTTACTACGTCATTGCTGTAACAAAACAGTATCTACTTTAAAACTAAAGCGTCGTTGATTTTACATCACAATTAAAAATTTTTATTGTTTTTTTACCTTTCACACATTATGCCAGTCTTAATTTTGAATGCAGAATGAATAAGAGCAGAATAGCGTGTAACTATTCCGCTAAAAGATAAAGATATATCTTTTTAATATTTTGGTGTACTAAACTATTTTTAAATGAACTAATATGAAAATTTAAATATAACTCATATATTTAAAAAAAAGGCTGAGATAAGATAAAGATATTTTCGAAACCAAACATTTAAAAACATAAAAGGATAATCACCTCGTCACTCGCTTTCGATGGGACTTTATCTGAAAATAGCGTTCAAAGTTTCTCAATTTATCTTTAAAACATATCCAACTGGACTCTAGGTAGATATATCTTCTGCTCTGTAAATCTTGCTCTGTTACTTTAATAGTCAAAAAGGAGCATGTTATATCTTGCTCTTTCTCTTTAATAATGCAAGGAACACTTGAAATACAAAATAGGGCAACCTTGAGATAATGGTAGTTTCTGTGAGACATTCCATCTTATTCTTCGGGATTGAAACCATATCTTTAACCTTTTTCTTTTGACATAGTTCGCAGGTGTAGTAAATATTTGCAGCAAATTATTTAATCTGTAATCTAAATCTATAGTAAATATTTGCAGCAAATTATTTAATCTGTAATCGCAGGAAAGAAATCTTCTAATTTTCCCATAAATTTATGGGTTTATCCCATAAAACACATTGCATTTATTAAATTAAACTGTTGTAATAGGTTGCTCTGGAGTTGTCGGTAAATTATAAATTGTAAATCAACAGATAAAACAATTATTCGATAACCTAGTTGGTAATTAATCAGTCTTCTAAGAGTCGTATTCTGCCAGGGCATACATTTCTAAGTAAATATGAATATTTGTACTCATGTTATAGATTCTTAATATGAATATTAATCTACATAAGTTTATTTTATTGATGGCCTGAACAAGGGACCATGACGGTGAAAGGCTCACCTTCATCCCAAATAAGCTTCGTTGAATTCAGGGTTGAAAATACTACATTGATTAAACGTTTGACTCCTGCAATCAATATTGCGGTTTAGTCAATGTACTTTTATTGTAAATAAGTAAATAGTATTCAACTGCTTAAAGATGAAAAAAATTATTAGATAGAAATTAATAATTTTAATTTCTATCTAATACTTTTTTTCATGTTATTCACAAATGTTAGGTCACAGATTCGGTACCCGCCTATGCTAATTGATTTAAAGCAAAGTTTTGATTTATTACATAGCATATATTTTTTCATTAAAGAGCAATCTCTCTTAAAAAGCAACTGTCACGGGAGAGATTCGAACCTGCGATCATGTTATTTAAATACATATTAATCTGAAATGTTGTTGGGCTATGTAGATTAGTTTACTTATTTTAATGGTTCTCCCTTACAAAAGTGACAATCACTCCAAATCAAAAGAAGTACTACTGGCTGCATTTCAACGATTATTATTTGGTGACGCAAGTTTAATTATTATTGCCGATACAAATTGTGCATAGTGGAATATTGTTTTGGCAGCTATACGTGATTAGACTTAATATGACTATTACTTTATAAAATCTCTATGATATGATGATCGATAACGGATATCAAAACGACGACTCGATTATTAATATTTATTTTATGCAACGTAGCTTCTTTACACTTGCGATTGTTTTCTTTTGGTGAAACTGCATGATATTTAAATTCATTATTACATACTTATACACATTCACTTAATAAATACTACATTTTAGGGGTATTAAACACAGAGTCATTTTGTGTTTTATGCCCAAAGATGCCGAAAGGATTGAATGATGAAACCGATCGGTTTAAATAAATACATAATTAAAATAACAGATGTGTAAAAGTATGCAACAATGAATTTTATAATAAGTTCGAAATGTTCAAATTATATTCCCTATGCATGTGACAACCCATCCAATTTGTTTATCCTCCATCACGAATCTTGTTTACAGCTGTGTGTCAAGGTTTATTAGTCAGTAGCAAATTCGTGGGCGGACAGGCGACGACTCGACGTAAGTAATGAACGCACACCTCTTCCAATCCACCACAATGGATTACCTTAAATTATTGGGACGCATAATACGTTTATAAATAACGGCATGTACAAGCCTAAAAATTACTGTGCATATTTAAAATTCTCTCAATTTAGGCTGAATTTGATGGTGGCTGCTGTTGCTCGTAGTTACGATTTCGTTAAGTAGCCGTCCAAGATAAAGTGGTGTAATATTTTTTACTCTATGCAACAAAAATACAACGTATAGAATATAAAACAGAAGTGATAAAAAGTGCCTACTTGATTAATGAAACTTAATGGCCTATAAAATTTCACTGGCGGAAGTAGGCCGGGCACTCGCGTAAAGAGGATATGTCATGCCCTAATTGTCCAGTTACCAATACAGAAAATCTTACTTTGTAATTGAATTTATTAACTTAATATTAAATTATCAAATATCATGTCAATTATGAATGCAATATTTGCTACTTTAAACAAATAAGATATTGAATGCTAATTATTGTTTCTTGTATTAGTATTCACCTATATGTTTCATATTAATTGCGATTTACAACATATTTTCCCAAACAAACTTGGCAAAACGTCTATGTCGCCTTTTCTATTTATTTTAATGCATTCATTTGAATACCAAATAGTAGATATTAAACTTAGTAAACCAAATAGTAAACACTTAAGGTTAGGAGAACTGAGGCTTAAATCATGAGTCTTCAAATGTCACCTGTCGCCATGACTCGTAGATGCTACTGAATTACACCAGAAGATAGTCTTGTAAAATTCCAGGATTTCTTTGGATATTCATTATTAGATCCTGAATTTGTAATATAACGGGGAAAAACAATTTCCGGGAAAAAAATCGGTATATATGTGACAGAGCTGTTAGGTAACAAACATGAAAAATATACCAAACTTGTCACTTTTTTAAAGTCGGTTAAAAAGTTTTCCTCAATTTGGTAAATTTTAACATACGAGCTTACGGAATAAAGTGATACTAAGTAAATGGTGAAGCTGAACGAGCATCGTTCATTGCGAGCTTTTACTGCCGGGCTATACCAACGGCTCAGATCTCTTTTGTCAACAGTTGATGAGACTAAAGCAAACAATTGTCAGATAACACATTTATTTAGCCGCTCAACGAAAATTGAGATTTTAGTTGGGAAGTGTTAATGCATCCACCACATACGAGTAGCACTCACCTTGCGTCCTTAAATTTTCCTTTTGCCCTCTTGACTTTCTTTGATAGTGTAAAGTTAATATCAATTGAGGACTGTCAAGAATCATAGTCGCAATTTTTTAATTAGAAGACTCAAAATAAACCATTTTATTCACGATATAAGTAACGTACATTATATCCATTTCGTGATGAGGTTCCTCTAATCTAGAAGAAACCGGCTAAAGAAACTCCGTAAGAATCCTCTTTTTTATTCTTTTTTGCAAGTTATGATATATTAATATACGATTTATATAAAACCTTAATTCAAATACGTTTTTAAAAAGAAACATCGGTGCGAGCCACCTGGGGATGGAACTCGAGTGATTCGAATTCCAATCATCCAAAAACTCCGCTATTGTAACTTTAAAGTAAAAATTAATAAAAACAATTAGGTTTCTTTCTTTTCTTACCATGTGGTTACGGCTAAGGGACAAGCCATTAAATTGCAACTGGCTACCAAAAGATATAAACAGCCGGACCAAAACTCAGCAGATCCGTAACTGCCAGCAGCTCCTAAGGTGCAAGGTGTCTGGTACTGGTATAGCCAATCCGGTTGCCAAGCATGGCAATTGTGGCAGGACTTCTCTTATGGGAGTGGCGTGTTTCCTGCAGGGGACTTTAACATGCTGTTTTGTATGTATTTTATTCCTGGGCTTAGAACTATGAATATCGGTAGGCATATGGACTATTGATTACAATTTAGAGTAGTAAATTATGTTTAAAACTATTTTCGGAATTACATCCCAAGGTGGATAAGGAGGGGATAAAATTTTGTACAATAAATTTTAATTTTTCAATGGTAGTAGCAGGTAGTAAGTGTAACTTGAGTGGATAATTAATTTTCTTAGCATCTCATTTACCTTTTGCGATAGTCCATGCGGCTGTAGCCGCAGGCGAAATGAAGTATGTACTAGAATGTAAATAAGATATTATAATATTAAAAATTGTTTGTAAAATACAAATAAACCTTCCCTCCGTCTCATTATTTTAAATTCAAGTTACTGAGTTTAAGGCTGGTTTAGTTGTATTTTATGATACTCTTAATTACTTTCATTTTAAAGCCTTAATTAAAGTAAAAAAAAAACTTTTTAAAAGCGCCTTGTTAAAAATTAAGTTGCTAACGATGCCAAACTTTTAGAAACTGTGATAACATAAAATTTATTAATCTTTTTTTCATATTTAGTAAGTTAGTGCAATTACTTCAATATTTTATGAGATGAGATTATAACAAGCGAACGTACGCTAATTACAGTAGCTTGGCAAAACACTTTGACATATTAGGACACGAAGGTTTCCTCTTGACGTTATCCTTCATCGGCGAGCTCGTGATACATTAAGTATTTGAAATTACCATTAAAAATTGTAATGATCTCGAGCTAAGCATTGAACCTAGGTTATCGGGTAATAAAGCGAGCGCCTTGATCATAAAGCTATAAAGCTCAAGTCTTTACCTCACCTCAAATTGGTTGTAGTAGTCATTTTCTTTGAATATGCTCAAAGGGATTTAGTCGAAATGAAGAATCGATAACAATGCTGTCTTTGATCGTTAATAATTTACAGAGACGTGGCAATTTCTATACCAAAACTGCGATGTAAACGCTGTACAATAAAATAACATTTATGTGAACACGACGGTTGACGGTCAATACATAACTATATAGAAAATATCTACTAAATTATTATTTAGAACTTAAGGCACGGTAGCCGAGTGGTTAGTGGTCGGAATTCGAGTCAAGAGACCCGAGTTCAATCCCCAGGTGGCAGGCTCGTACCAATGTGTTTTTTCAAAAACTTATGTTTTATGCTTATATAACTTATGTGACATTAAGACGGCGACGAGCCACCACCTGTCACGTTGTCTGAAAAATGTTTTCGGTGGAAACGAATGTAGTGGGAATGGCGTGAATATACTTATTTATTTATTATTATTTGGAACTTGATTTGATTATTATTATTTATTATTAAACCATTGACTAGATATACGAGACTAAGGAATAGAACCTTTACTGAAGTAGTCTGATGATCTGGTTTTGCACGCGGGACTAATATAGAAAATTAATTACCAACTTCCATATTTTGGACTTTTTTATGACTTTCATAAAATAACGATGAAAAAACACCTAACTTAACATGTCCATAACATGTTCTTCGAACAAATTTATTTTTATTACTCATCTAATCTATTGCCACGGAGCTAAATTTTTTATTAATCTGTTAATAAGTTACTTTGCAGACATTACCTGCAGTGAAATTTTTTAATCTGTCTTAGACGGAGTTAATATATCTCAGCATTAATCAACGGGCTTGTACTAGTATAAAATCGATGAAATAGACAACGCGAAAGAAGTATGTCAGCATTGTTCAAGTAGAATTTGATCTCCAACTGCCCCCACGGATAAGAGCCTTAATATTTATGTACGTATTTGTATTTTATTTGTCTATTTAATTTTTTTACTTATCTCAAAGCAATCCTAACTTTGTAAAGACTATTGGGTCAAAAACCAGTAACTATACTATGTACTAAATAAATGTGTAAGTAAGTACACTTATAGTAAATGTGCCTTACACATTTACTATGTAAGTATACTACATATTACATTTACATTTACATTATAAGACATTTTATCATCAACCATACATTAGGGGACTAACTTAATGCGATAGTGAAGTTGAACATGCGAACACAGCATATTCATATATATATATATATATATATATATATATATATATATATATATATATATATATATATATATATATATATATATATATATATATATATATATATATATATATATATATATATATATATATATATATATATATATATATATATATATATATATATATATATATATATATATATATATATATATATATATATATATATATAATACAACTATTGAGTAACATATGCTTTAAAAATTAATAAAAATTGCGTAAGTAACATTTATTTTCCTTTTTCAATTTGCTTTTGTACAATAGATCTTCCTGAATCGTGAAAAATCACTCTATGCACCTTTTATAATTGATATAAAAATGTCTTACAATGGGTTTCCAAACTCAAATGACGCAGGTAAAAAAACGCTGACTTAACGATTTATACGCATTAGAGAAAATTGTCCAGAGCTGGTGTAAAATCGCGATGTTTTTCAAATAATGCTAGAAAACTTTGTCCAAAAAATAGGTTAATTCCTCTGTGTCGTTGTTTTATATTAATAAGAATGTGGCAAAATATAGAGTTTTAAAATTTCAGAAAAGAAATTGAATTTACAACGTTTTATATAAAAAGGTGCTGGAAATCGATTTGATTTCCTTGAAAAAACTGGACATGGACATTTGTTATCCATGAATGTTTAAGTTCGAGAGTTTTTTTCTTAACCTATGATTGATATCGTTAGGACACTTTCATTTTATATATTATATTATGTCATAAGATCACTAACTCAGTATTAGGAAATGCGCGAAGACTATTTAGATAATTGCCAAAATATTGATAGATAGAAGATAGCGTAACTTAAGTTGTTTATATAGTTCTTTAGACCTTCATTAGTCTTGGTTATATTGTCTGGCGTATTTTTGGTGATTACTCAACCATCTGTGGCAGATCAATAGATTTTTTGGCAATTTTCCAAAGTAGATTTTTAACATCTAACAAATGCAGTTCTTTAGTATCTTCTCATATTGATGACTGACATTTTTAAATTAGCATGACATGTCTCATAGTAATTTTGTATTATTTGTCGAACAATATATATTATTATTAGCGTGTGGTAACGATTTTAGAATACTGCCCCTCACTTTGGCGTGGGTGTCGTAAAAGACGACTAAGGGAAGCAGCCTTGAATATCATTCTGACAACCAATAGATGGCAGGATAACCATCGTGCAAGTGGTCTGCTACTGCGATCGCTAATCCGCTTGCCAAGCGTGGAGATTATGGCAAATCCTCCCAATGAGAAAGGCCAATGTCCTGCACAATGACTTTAATAGGCCGTTATGTATGTATGTACATATTACTCATGATATTTAATTTGTAATGTAATTTAACGTCTTGCTGACTGAAAATTTAAAAAAGATAGGTAATTCTAAATCGTTTATATTTATTAAACATACTTGAATTAAAATTGAAAATTCATAATTGAAGGATTTAAAAATTTTTATATGTTTAAATAAATGAAGGAATAGAACAGAGAAGCAATACAAATAAAAGAGTAACGAAATATAAACTTATAAAAAAAAGTATTTAAATAAGTTTAAATATAGAAAATAAATAAAATGTAATTCAAAAGAATCTTGATTGTTATAAGATTCTATTAAACTAATAAAGCACTAATCTGTGGCATGAAAAGGATAGTATAGGGTAGGATAAGGTGTAGTTATTTCAATAAGAGACTTTATTGTATCGTCGGGGATGTGAAGTGCTTGCTTTAACGAGGTTTGAGCTCGTTTTACGGTCATTTTTATGGTCAGGCCGGAAAGTTGCCCATAGTTTTTACTTTGTTTGGAACGTGTTAGTTACTTACGGATAAAACGCCCTTCTATTTTATCTAATTGACTTCTTGAAAATGTCACTTCTTTCTTCTTTTGTTAGGTTACATTTATATTTCCTCCGAATGGGATCCCGCTTTTTCTTGGCGGTGGGGCTTACTTACGGGTTGTGCTCGTTCAAATACCTGCTATCATGAGCCCCGTGACCTCCATACAGAGTTCGTTGCTACGTGGGTATAGCTAAGAGGGGGAGTGAGAGAATTTTCTCTCACGAGAACGGGCTGCTTTAAGCGGCGAGCGTGTGATCGAAGATATCTGCGAAAGCGTTTCCGTAGCTCTGCTAAAATGCGGTGATGGCAGAACACCGTGTTGTTTTAGTCGGTGCGGGGGTCAAAGCACCCGCGAGGGTGGATTATTTGTTGGGTATTTCCCCTTGTAATTTTAAAGTTTTTTTTTTTTATTAACATTAAGTGAGCACCTTGTTTAGTTTGAAGTTTAGCTGAGTACCAAATGGTATCTGAGTGTTGGCAACGATACGCCAAAAATTATTTGCACTCATAATAAGCAATCATACTTAAAACAGTTGTTGCTAAAGGTAGTGCAAATTTACATAATGTTCGATGGTACATAACGATCCAAATGTGGAGGTAACATGTTAATAAATAGTGTTGAACGTGCGAAGCCTTTTTATAGAATATTAATATTACATCTGAAAACATTAAGCTGTCAATAATTTATTACATCCTTGTGTCTTAAAATAATGAATTTGCGTAACAAAACCATTTTAATGCTATTTTCATTTGTATGTAGTTTCAAGCAAACAAGAATAGTTTCTTGTCTAAAATATGAGTGGTATGGTTAATTGGTTAATGGCTTTAACATTTCAAATATTTTTGCCCACATTCAATAGCATTCGATTACTAAGTTTGTATATATACGGCAATTTTTTTATTACCTTTATTTTCACAACCCTTTAGAAAAAAAAATGACAAATGAATTTTATATTTATTTTAAAACTTTCACTGTGATATATTTACTAAGCAACAAAAATATCTTCACGCCATTCCCAATACATGGGAAGACAGAGGTCTAGACAATGGTATATTTATTCATAGCAAAAATTACATCCGATAAATTATTTTAATATTGGTGATTACTTAGTAATCTCTGAGGGTCTTAAACCACTTAATATAAAAAAACCCAAAGAAGTTATTTAACTTTTTTATCAATATTTGTTACAAATGAGACTTATAGACAAAACATACTACAACACTAGAGAATATTTGGAATTACGATGAAATAAGATGTCTGCCTCTCACACACATTGCCACGCCCCGTGTATTTCTTTACATTATTTGCCATATTATAATATATCATTTATGTTCATGTAAGCAATTTAAATAAATAAGTAAGATATTATAAAAATCCACATAAAAAAACTTGAATTTCGTTATGGAGGTTTCTGAACGTATGCAAGTAAAAGACGTAAAAACTGTATGTTTTGTTTTATTTATTACTTATTACTACAATAGTATTGCTATTGTACATTTAAATAAAATGGAAGTGTATGTTTGTAATTCCAAATTGATACGTTTTCTACAAATTCATGTGAATAGAATGCGGTAATACAATAAAAAAGAACCATTTTTTTAAATTTTGGTCTGTCTGGCTGCCTGTCTATCCGTTTGTTCCGGCTAATTTTTTAAACGGCTGGAATTTGAACGGGAATTTCACTGGTAGGTAGCTGATGTTATAAGGAGAAACTTAGGCAACTCTTATTTTAGAAAAAATTATAAGGGTTCCGCGTTTACTTTTAAATCGCGAGCAAAGCTACGGTTCGCAGCTTATACGACAGTATAACAAGATTTGACGTGAGTATTGTGTCACGGTCGTTACGGTGCAGGCACGAAGCCAAAGCTTCCATTTGAAAACGGATAGTGTTATCTGGTGACAGATATGCTATATGCTTCCACTTTCAAATATTTTAAAAACAGTCTAATAATAACACTGCATATCATTTAAAACAAATTTTAAGGAAATAAAAAAAAAGAAATAAATATAATGAAAAGAATATGGTGCAGTCAGCTTTTCTTTGTTTTTTTTTTTAATAAATTCGAGCGTGACGATAACTTCAAACATTGTTTTTTGTATATACATAGTTGTTATAATTTTTCTTCTTAATTTTTCTTAGTTCTTAATTTTTCACCGCAAGCCATTAGAATTGAAGATTCGGCTACGGAAAGGGGTATAGTTATTGTTTCTTGAACAGAACTAGAATTTCACACAGAAGTAACAACTGTTGCGTGGCTTAATTAATCAGGAAACATGTAGGGACGTCGCAGTGGAATATAACAATTCTCAAAACAGACCACCGTTGATTTACAAATGTATTTAAGTGGCTAAGCTAACTCTATACAGAGTAATTTTATATAGGCACTCCGCTAATATACAGTACTCTTAAACTATCCCCAAATATTAGAAAATTTTAGAAATTTAGGTAACAAATAAATATGCAGCACAAAATTTTCATGAAAATTTTGTGCTGTATATATTTTGTTTTTCTTTTGAGACTGATAATAACGACAAGTATACTTTACCTTATGGCATGTAAAAGTTTACTACAGGATACCTTTGGTATTTAAAGAACCTGCCATACCACCTTTGACATAGTAATATCAGACACCTGCCGTCTAAATGCTGTTACTCATCACTCCTCTGCATAATTTTACGGCGTCGACGGGAAAAAGTTTGCGGTGAGCTGTAATGCCGAAGCAAACCTAACCCTTTTAGACCGTAATTAAAAAAAATACATTTACTAATAAAAAACCATCTTAAAACACGAAGGCTACTTACTAATCTATACCAACTATAGATATAGACTAAGGACACAGAGAGTATGTGTGGTAGTTCCTACCAGACTTAAATCAGTTGAAAGGAAGACATAAGTCACGATAGCCGAGAGGGTGGTCGGGATTTCGAGTCGAGAGACCCGAGTTCGATCACCAAGTGGCCGGCTCGTACCAAAGGGGTTTTCTAAAACTTATGTACAAGTTATATCGTTGGCTTGGACATAAAGACGGCGACGGGCTCACCACCTGTCACGTTATCCCGAAAATTGATAAGAAAAATTGATTGAAAATTGATAAGAAGAAAAATTATAACAAGTCTTATTGAATAAATATCTTTGGTGGAAGGTGGGTCGAAGGGACTTAATTGTCTAGGCTAGACCTCTGTATACACCTGTATCGGAAATTGCGTGAAGATATTTATTTATTGAAAAGAAGACGATTATAGCTTGCAATTTTAATATTTTAATTGCATGTTAATTGTATTTATTAAACTATTTTTACCTTTAGCTTTGCTTATTAGTCTCTTTACTAGCCACCCAATAAGTGATATATTATAGATAAAATAAAATATATACCACAGTTTTCAACTTTTCTTTTTTTTTTTAAAGATAATCAAATGTTTATGTATGAGGGAACCGTAGCCCGGTTTAGTCAGAGGTAAGAAAAGCGTTTAGTTGCTATGTGATCCTGGGTGATTGAGGAAACTTTTCTATTTCCTTGAAGGAAATCGAATGTGGCTTTATTGGCGTCCTGTATTTAGGTATAAGACATTTTTGTACACAGTAATTTTGGAAGATTCTAAACGAATGTTACAGTTTGACAGGACCGGAAACTGTTAAAGTAAAATGTTAAAGTAAACATTTATAATACGAACATAGTATGAAAATTATCCCAAAGTTGGAATATAATGTCTTCAAATTCTAAGTAAGCTTAAAGGCTTTAGAGATATTTTATACAAATCGACATCCCGTCGGATTAGGGGATTTAGTAACTCCAGATTTCTTACAGTATTTGACAGAAAATTTGAATAATTTACATACTAATTTCACTAAATTTAATATTTATTACAATTTTGGATATTTACGTGGACACTACATAATTAAAGTAAAACGATTATTTATGGATTTTATCAAAAATTTTAAGAAACTAAATAGAAACGTAATGATAGTCGTAAATATTCGTCTTATTTTTAATATTTATGTTTATTTTCTTTTGTATATTAATATTGAGAGGTGTTAATTGTTAATATTATATTAGGAGTCGATAACATTAATTGTTGACAATGGCTAATCTATTATTTTCTAAACTATTTTTATGACAAAAATTAATTCAATGTTACGAAACCGCATCATGACGCGCCGATGACCTATTTAATAGTAACAATTCGTTTGATGATATGGGTTGCGCATTCGAATCCCGCCAGTTTTGGATGTTTATGCGTATATATATGTATATCTATATAAGTATTAAATAAGAAATGTACGGTTAGCTTGGACACTATAACGACAATATGCTCATCACCTGTCACGTTGTGGTGTTCCAAATAGGCTTTGGTAAAAGGTGAGACAAACGGACTTAATTGTCTAGACTACTATTTTATACTAGAAAATGTGCGAAGAATAACAATTTTTTAAAAAAGCCGCACGATAATCATGCGTTTAAAATGGGTGTAGTTAGAGGTTTAGAAATAATTTTTTTTTGATATTGTGGGCGTCATAATGATTGTGTGGAATACTCACACATGTTAGTGGATTAACTTAACTTATTTTCTTTTTGCTACAATCGTTACAATTAATTAATGACCTTATAGTATAACTCTACCTATAGTTATTTTATAATTGTGAATAGGCATAACAATCGAGTACTAATGATTGTATAAACATTAGCCATATATAATAAATTAATCGCATTATGTAACAAATAATGTTTCTTTAAACATCGTAAGTCGCCGGCACTTTGCTGAGGTCTATATTAACAAATTGAGTAAATATCGCATTCAATGCCGGGGTCACTTGATACCAATGCGATATAACTCAAGATCATCGTTCCGATTTTTTTAATACTTTGCTTTTAAAATTATTCTTATTGTATAAAATACTTAGAACATATCTTAGAAATTAATACCAACCTTGTAAAAATTATTCCGAAATACTGTATTTTCATTAATAAGTCACTGCACTTTAGGGCATGATAGACACGAAAATGGTAATAAAATTTACATAATAAAATCAAACTGAATAGAAATAAAATGGAAAAAAACTTTTCACCACTTTTGCCGTACGAACACAAAAAGCAAGGGAGCGGTTCGCGCGCCCGGTTCCCGTAATCGTTCAGATAGCACTGAGTAGTGAGCACTGACTGAAGCTGAACTTCGGCTACAGTCCCGCACCGAGAACAGAACTTGCGCCCACTTGATACGCTATTCCTTGCAATCAATAAATTTTTTATTTTATTACTTTCATTTTATTTTCAAACGCCTATACCAGAAAACATTATTGCCAGCCAGAACGAGGTACAAAATTGAAACATTTTTACTGTCAAATATTCTGAAAATTACATATCTAAGCTTTATAAATTGGCATCCAGGATTATTGTACACCCTTGTTTAATTGCCTTAATGATTTGTTTTATTGCTGTTCTTATTTAATTGCTTCGAGTATTTGCTTCATTTATTTAGACCATTTGCAGAATGAAAGTTAATAGCGTTCGTTCTTCAGATGTTTCTGTTCAAGTAACATGAGATTTTTATAATAAAAACTAGTATTTAAAACGGTACAATATAACTTTTTAACGGTTTGAAAGTATAAGAAAACGAAACGAAAATTTCCATATTTTATTGATATTAAGTAATAGTATAGTATTATAAAGTATTTTTTTTTTCTTTGAGCATTCTCCAGAAACTAATATTATGTTTTTGCACAAAATCTATGTACTAACTTCCTTCTTCATCACTAAGTTGCCTTAGTACCAGTGACTAGTAGAACATACCTTGGAGCAATTTCCTTCATATATTCCTAGTTTGTAAAATCACTTAAGCAATTCTAACGCACATCTCAACGTATTTTTTACACAGAAATATTTTCACGTTTGGTAAAGTGTGCATGGGGGGCAATGTTAATTAATTAAAAATTATGATCATTTTAACTCAACTTCAATAAATTGTTTTTTCTGAATTAAACTCATGTTTTAACTATAATAATAATAATAATAAATTGTTTATTTATAGTGAAGAACATGGTCATTACATTTACATTGAACCGCTGCAACCCGTGATAGTAAAAACTATGTTACAGGTTGCAGTGACTTCCTCATCATTGATTTACAATCGAATTGACACAGAATAAAAAGTTAACAATTTCATTAAGAGAGAAAGAGACAGAGTGCGCGTGCATGATCTGGTAGGATTACTCTGAAATAATGGAGTCGATTTTCTATGATTTGAATGAACTTAGTTTTTTTTGTGAACATAAATTTATTATTGTTAATGACTGTGATAAGAAACTGTAGGTTTGCAGGACTTTCCTGAGTATTTGCTAAAATCGAAACTCTTAGAAAGATGATAGGAAAAGAGCGGGGTAAATTCATACAATTCATTTATTATTAAATTATCTACAATTCGTGTTTTTTTATTAACGACATCTATGAACTAGTCACCGATTTTCACGGTTTCGCTAGCTCTAAGGTTTCGGGTTCCATTGCCGTACGGGTTAATGCAGAAAAGCACTTATTCTACATTGTCTCTGTATGTCTATAATGCTGCTGCTGAAGCTCCTTAACTAATAGTGTATAAAATGTAAACTGTAACCATAACAAAAAAAGTTTAATTCCTATAATAAAAACTGATTTTATTTATCATCTATGTACATTAAATATATGTAATTCATATTTTTGTAAGTATTACTTTATATCGTATTATTTGTAATATCACATTATTCTCATACCGCATTTTTTGCTTTCATAATATTATTTCATTTATATCATCAAACCAGTCCTTAAAAAGTCCATTGCTACATATGACCCTTCCCCAAAGATTTCCAAAGGGAACAGCCCTGAGCCACCTGCAACCAACGATCTCCCAGAACATTGAGTAGGTCGTGACTCTATTTTTAACCGAATTCAAAAAGGAGGAGGTTCTCGATTCGTTTGGTATAATATATTTATGTGTTAATATATGTATGATTACACTGAGATCTATGATCCGATTTACGTGATTTTTCTTTAGTTTGATGCGGAACAATTGCCATTTGGTCCTATAAAATTT
This sequence comes from Sericinus montela, assembly GCA_029286605.1. Classification (NCBI taxonomy): domain Eukaryota; kingdom Metazoa; phylum Arthropoda; class Insecta; order Lepidoptera; family Papilionidae; genus Sericinus; species Sericinus montela. The sequence continues at coordinate 1,018,947 of JAGSMR010000073.1, read as the reverse complement.
TTTGCTTTCTTTTTTATTTACACATATTTCTTTTCTTTTATCTTTTCTTGTATCTTTAATCGTAATGTTTGTTATATTGTTACTTCAAAAATATAGTCTGGTTTTAGGGAATTTGGCAACATTCTACTTCATACTACTTCTATTTAATACTATATTCGAGCATACATTCATACATGACGGCTTGTAAAAGTTCACTGCAGAACATAGGATTCTCCCGTGCGTGCTTGGTAAGCGGATTGGCGATTGCAGTGCCAGATACCTCGTAATTTGGACGCTGCTGCCTGTCACAAGTATGTTACATTTTGGTATTATTTTATGTTTCGAGATGGTTAGCCCGCCATCTATCAGTAGTTAATTTTATTTCAAAGGCCTTTCCTTTTATTACTTCTATGACACCTACGGGAATAAGGGAGGTGGTATACTCTTTCGCCAATTCTGCACGGGGATATACTCGGACTTCTCGTTTATTGAACGTTAGCGACTTGTTTCCTTAAAACTGTTTTAGTTATGATTATTTTTTACTGACAGTATATTTTATTACCCATCTCATTTCAACCGTTTGAATTATTTTTATATCACCTTAGTTTACTAAAATCGGTATTGTTATAATAGAACAGAAATTTCTCGTACAAATCAGTTTTTCTAGTCTATTGATAGTACTGCACTCAGTTATTTGTTTACACAATACAAGGAGAACAGATAAATCTTCGCGTGTTCAATAAGATGTTTAAGTGTTCGTGTTCGATAAGATTTAAAGTTCAATAAATGCAATCAAATTTTAAACATCAACGCCCAATAGAATTATAACTATAAAAATAAATTATACAATATTTATTATTGTAAAGTATTTCGTTAATTTTAATATATGATTCATAATTTTATATAAAAATAGATATTATATGCTATTTTTTAAGGTATAATCTAACATCTTTTGTTCGTCTGTTAATTATTTCCAAGGACTGGAAAAAGATACAAAACTTGGTCGTTAAATTATTAGGAGCGTTAATATTGACACGAAAATCCGCACTTTGAAGTTTAAGAAGACACGGGCACTACAAAACCTAAGGACGACGAAAAAAGTTCGAGGGTTTAACCGAATGACGCAGCATATTTTTGAAAATGTATCCCCTGAGGAGTCTTGACCCGGTTTCGGTTCTTACAATTTTATCATAACTTCTTACAATTCTCATAAATAAAAGACCTGACTTTCCTTTGTAAATCTTCATACGTTATAAAGGACCACAAGCTGCGGCTATTAAAACATTTTAAAAATAAAGTAAAATATCTTCACGCAATTCCCAATACAGGGGTAGACAGAGGTCTAGTCTAGACAATTAAGTCCCTTTGTCCCACCTTCCACCGAAGATATTTTCGGGACAACAACAGGTGGTGAGCCCGTCGCCGTCTTTATGTCCAAGCCAACGATGAAATTCGTACATTAGTTTTTGAAAAACTCATTGGTACTGCCACCTGGGGATCGAACTCGGGTCTCTCGACTCGAAATTCCGACCACCCAACAACTCGGCTATCGTGACTCGGCGAAAACATTTTATTTAAATTAATATGTAACGAGTTCAGCTAAGGAAGTTATTATTTGCCTTTTTTGTTCTTGTGACCGCCTTCACAATATTTTCTTTAATACTTTTTATAATATGTTTATGTCTACAGCAAAAAAAGTAAGGCAATTGTTTTCTTTTCTCTTCTTTTAACTAACACAAAAAGAAAAATTTCACGAGCCAAACAACCAGTGCTTTGTTAAACATTCCTCTGCGAGGTCAAAGAGTGTGCAATATCAATTTATTACAAAGATAAACTACGGAGCCTTCCTACAAAATATTACATTATTTAATGTTGGAAGATATAATCAATCAATTTCTTTTTGTGATATGAATATATTTGCGTAAGAGTACTTCTAAGCATGATTAGGACTAAAAATGTAATAAATAATACAATCGTTCCACAGTAATAAGCTGTCACTTTAATAATCTATATGCTTTACAACATGTATTGAACCAATTAAATGGCGTAACTTTATTTTAATATTAAATTTAACTTTGTCTACTTTAAATAAATGTGCCAGCTGTGAAGGTAGACGTCAGCTTATATGTTTATTATCTGAGATAATATCACATACATTGCTCCGATCTCATAATAAATAGCTAAATCACTTATGTAATCAGGGACAAAGTACATAAAGTAATTTTCCACATTTTTAAACCCGTCCGAGAATTAAGCCCGGCATCTTAGAACTAGCTTCACCATGAAAACCACTCATCTATGTAGGTTGGCTTATGCACATTTCAATAAATAAATTTTATGTTTAGTATATCATCATTATTACAATCTTTAGAAATTTATAATTGAAATTATTTGAGCCGCAAACACAACGACTGCGTAATATTGAACGGAAGTTGACAGGCGAGCAGTTGACATTTGGATAAATTGTTGGTATTGTTATTTTTTTTTAATTGTTTTAGAAAATGACATGTTGTCTTTGTTATGAGTATTCCATTTTCACGCATCGTCGATAGGTAATACATACCGCGGAATCATAGATCATGGTTGTGACACTTGACGATGGTTCTGTTCAAGCTCAAATGAGCTCGTATACGTATGAAATTAAATTTGGAGAAAAATCAAAAGAAATAATAATATTAATATTAATATTAATATTAAAGTATATACTTTAATGTACATAAATGAGAAAAAAATATTTGACAGAAGGAATATGTCAGCTAAAGAAGGAAAGAAGGAGACATGAGGTCGCCTAGTGGATACTAGGTGACGTGATCTATCTGGTTACACTAATAAAGATAATGCGTGAACACAAATAAGTAATTTTTATGCAATTCCATACGTTCACTATTTGCATTTTGCACTTATATGTAAATCAAAATGATGTTGCATCGAACCCGTCAAGTTGAAAGGCTTAAAAATGAATAAATGGCCTGTTATTACGCAATTTTATTGATTTTTAAGGCATATTTATACTGAACTTTTATGTGATTAAATCATTGTTGTAATTAAATTTCCACGGATCGGCAGAAGTCGCGGGTTCGGATCCCGAAACGTGTCAGTTGAAATTTTCAAAACATTTTTGAGTCCCACTTGTATCAAGCGATGACATAATAATAAAATAAACAGTTATTTTGTTTTAGTATAATCGTGAGTTTCTTGCGTTTCTGTGCAAGTAACAATTTAATTACGTCACGTAAGAAAGGACAACAATTACTATTTGTACCGAAAACAAAAAGAAAACAGCTGCTTCGGTTTTTGTTCAATTTGGAAGGTCGTACATTAGTTGCTACTCTTCATAAATTTGATAGAATATAAATTTACTAAAGTCTGCTCGCAAAAAAAATGTAACTTAATTACAGCAGCCTCAATCGATTTTCATAGAGCTTAAAATAGAGCTTAAAAATAAAAGATAGAACTCATTATTAATTGGAGTAAAACCCAAATGCTGACCTGAAATTTGCTTCTGTGATCTTATTATATTTCTTTGAGGAACATTCTTTATCTTTTGAGATTACTTTGTTATATCGATAGACAATTTATTTAGTTTTGGCAGAAAATACTTACAGAAGTCCCTTATATGCTTCATCAAATTATATTTCTTAAGTAACAACCTCTCCTCTAAGAAAAATTAATATTTCTGCAATGTAATTGATAGTTCTTAAACAAAAATTGAGAAACAAATATATTAGAAGTGAGAGAAGAGCGAGAAGTCACGATAGCCGAGTTGTTGGGTGGTCGGAATTTCGAGTCGAGAGACCTGAGTTCGAACCCCAGGTGGCAGTACCAATGAGTTTTTCAAAAACTTATGTACGAATTTCATCGTTGGCTTGGACATAAAGGCGGCGACGGGCTCACCACCTGTCACGTTGTCCCGAAAATATCTTCGGTGGAAGGTGGGTCAAAGGGACTTAATTGTCTAGACTTGACCTCTGTCTACCCCTGTATTGGGAATTGCGTGAAGATATTTATTTATTTTATTTAAATATATTAGAAGTCACGATAGCCGAGTTGTTGGGTGGTCGGAATTTCGAGTCGAGAGACCCGAGTTCGATCCCCAGGTGGCAGTACCAATGAGTTTTTCAAAAAACTTATGTACGAATTTCATCGTTGGCTTGGACATAAAGATGGCGACGGGCTCACCACCTGTCACGTTGTCCCGAAAATATCTTCGGTGGAAGGTGGGTCAAAGGGACTTATATATCTAGACTTGACCTCTGTCTACCCCTGTATTGGGAATTGCGTGAAGATAAACATATTATCAGAAAATTATGACCGTTACCATCACAAGAGCCTATAAAATTTCATTGTTGAATTAAAGTCTCCCCAAAGATTGCCACATTGAACGGTACTATACCGTCGGTCATCGACTCCCCGTATTGTGCAGATTATCGCTCCATTTTGTGGGAAGTCGTCATACGCTACGTTTTTTTACGAAGCTGCTACTCTAGAACCTTTCTTCTCCAAAGTGTGGCAGAAAATGTATTGTAATTAGAAAATAAACTTTTTCCTATTTCTTTGAGTAATTACCTCCGCTGATAATATTCCTCTCATGTCAAGATATAGAAATGGATTTTGCATCATTTACAATATTGAAAAGTTTCTTTTCTACATTATTTCATCACACATAATACATACATTAATTTAATTACATCTCTCCAAAATCCGGTCCTGGTATCCGAATCTGGAATGTTTCTTGTGATCTTTAATATTCAAGAGATCTTTACTTTAGCAAAAAAGTGTTACGATCGTTGAAAATACTATAATTTCTGCAGAGTTCAACGTGTAAAAAGGAACTTCATTCATTATAAATAGTCATTGATTGCAATATAATTTACGGGATTCCTTGTCCGAAAATAAAAGACAAGCGACTGGTAAGTGCTCTCTCAAAATGTTCCTCCGTGTGTATTTATCGAAGACCTTCGTTAAGTATTCACGAATGAAGCTTTTCAGATTGGAGACATCAAATTTTACATTATTCCATGTATGTTTAAAGATACCTATATAAAATATATATGTGTGTTTAAAATTTCTTAGCCTAAGTTTCACACAACACTGTCTTTGTTGTAGGAGCTGTTTGTTGTTTTTCTTGTCCTTGAACTAAAACCTAAACATTCACTTTTTATTTGCTAAAAAAAAAACTATATAAAATCATGATTATTTCATTGGTTTTTATATGATGTATTATTTATATTATGTATATATTTTATTTTTAAGTATATACGTGTGTGTGTCGAATTGTGGTAAGAAATTTTAAACACACATATATATATATATATATATATATATATATTATATAGGTATCTTTAGACATACATGGAATAATGTAAAATTTGATGTCTACAATCACAGTTTCATTCGTGAATACTTAACGAAGGTCTTCGATAAATACACACGGAGGAACATTTTGAGAGAGCACTTACCAGTCGCTTGTGTTTTATTTTCGGACAAGGAATCCCGTAAATTATATTGCAATCAATCACTGTTTATAATGAATGAAGTTCCTTTTTACACGTTGAACTCTGCAGAAATTATAGTATTTTCAACGATCGTAACACTTTTTTCTAAAGTAAAGATCTCTTGAATATTAAAGATCACAAGAAACATTCCAGACTCGGATACCAGGACCGGATTTTGGATAGATGTAATTAAATTAATGTATGTATTATGTGTGATGAAATAATGTAGAAAAGAAACTTTTCAATATTGTAAATGATACAAAATCCATTTCTATATCTTGACATGAGAGGAATATTATCAGCGGAGGTAATTACTCAAAGAAATAGGAAAAAGTTTATTTTCTAATTACAATACATTTTCTGCCACACTTTGGAGAAGAAAGGTTCTAGAGTAGCAGCTCCGTAAAAAAACGCAGCGTAGGACGACTTCCCACAAAATGGAGCGATAATCTGCACAATACGGGGAGTCGATGACCGACGGTACAGTACCGTTCAATGTGGCAATCTTTGGGGAGACTTTAATTCAACAATGAAATTTTATAGGCTCTTGTGATGGTGACGGTCATAATTTTCTGATAATATATTTATCTTCACGCAATTCCCAATACAGGGGTAGAAGAGGTCAAGTCTAGACATATAAGTCCCTTTGACCCACCTTCCACCGAAGATATTTTCGGAACAACGTGACACGTGGTGAGCCCGTCGCCATCTTTATGTCCAAGCCAACGATGAAATTCGTACATAAATTTTTTGAAAAACTCATTGATACTGCCACCTGGGGATCGAACTCGGGTCTCTACTTAAACAGTACTTAAACAGTTACCAACTTGCTTAAAACTTAAGTTATATTTCGTCTTTCGTCAGAGGTTTGCTGAAAGATAACTCGTTATAGGTAAAGCTTGCCTTTGTACATTTTTATAAGTTTAATTGTATTTTTTTCTCCTTTACCGTGTACAGTAAAGAAACAAGTAGCATATGTGCCGTATAGTATAATAAGAGTCTAATCTCTTATTATACTATCAATAAATAAAATAAATAAATATCTTCACGCAATTCCCAATACAGGGGATAGAGGTCTAGTCTAGACAATTAAGTCCCTTCGACCCACCTTCCACTGAAGATATTTTCATGACAACGTGACAGGTGGTGAGCCCGTCGCCGTCTTAATGTCCTAACCAACGATATAATTCGTACATAAGTTTTACAAAAACCCATTGGTATGACCCTGCCACCTGGGGATCGAACTTGGGTCTCTTGACTCCAAATTCCGACCACCCAACCACTCGGCTATCTTGACTATTAAAAAAAACTACGAATACATTCTTTATGAATAATAAAAACTCATGCACAGATCTCATTTAATAGTTAAAAACAAGTGAAATTTATGATATTCTATATTCCATTTGATCTGAAAAACGTTTTAGTTGTGCGAGTTTCACATTGTGTACCAGTATTTTCCTTTTTTTTTTAAGGTACATGCCTTGTTTTGAAGCGAAACACGTGTCGCATTGTCGGTGGTTACATAACCATGTAACATACACAAAACTTTCATATACCAAACCATATACCTGTGGGAGAGAGGGTGGTGCACTTTTTCTCTTCGGACTAAGTAACACATGCCTTTTATTTTTGCGTGTGGAATGGTGCAATGTAATTTTGTGTAGTAATATCTTTATAATAATGAATTTCCACAAAATAAAGCCTCAGTCTATCAATTTTATTTTTAAAGCTGCTAAACTACCTTACCTAATAACATTGAAAGTATTTTAGTTCAAAAATATATTTATTTATAAATGCACATGCCTCATATGGTTGAAGTTTCTTGGAAGCGTTGGTGAATTTCTTGAAATATAATATTTATTATTGTATTGATAAAGTAAAAATTGCTTATTACTTACGGCGTAAGAATGTGCCACTACCTTTATTCTCGTAGGTGTCGTAAGAGGTGACTAAGGAAACAGCCTAAAAAACGCCACAAAAAATAAAAGAGAGAAAAATACCAGACCAAATTTCTATGGACCCAAGACGCGCTGACATTTAGTAGACTTAGTGGTTTCCTAAGTCAAATAAAAAAATCCGGACACAATAAATACCTATCGTTTTTCCTACGTATTTCCAACATGAATACAAAACGTATCCTCTAATCTTCCCATTTACATAAATTTGCTTAGTACCCCCCGGAGCTATCTAAAATAATACGCTACAAAGTACCTCGGCAATGCTTTACTTTTGGTTTGTCCCACACTAAAATGTCAATATTAATAAAATGTAAAATAATACAAGATGTTTACTAAATTAATGTGAATGGTTATTGTTATGTCGTTATTGTATTTAAGATTTTTCATTTTTTAATCAGATTATATGGTCAGGTATTTTAGAGATTGTTATACATTTTTCAATAATAATTCTTATATACGAGTAGATTTGGCAATAGCTAATCGCTATCACGTCTTAAATTTTCTTGTCATATTCGCCTTTTACGACACCCTTTGGAAGAATGGGAATAGCTTATTCTTATGCTATAGTAACATAGCACTTAAACGATAAAAATTATCCCGATAAATTGGAAGTTTTATGAATTATATCCTTCCAAACAAATAAAAAGAAAGAAAAAGATTTATTTATGACTGAGTTATGAGGTAACAAACATTAAAAAACAAAAGCATTCATAAAAATGGCGACAGAAGTGAAAAAAATCAAAACAGTGGAATAATTGTGTTCTTTATACAATAGTATGTATTTGACAAAACTGCACAGGAATTCCACAATTGATTATTCCAAATAATGATTTTCAAAACACAATAAAACTAATGCGCAATACATAAAGAAACTTCTAAAGTAGTCAACATAAACTTATATAATACTATGATGATTCGAAATCATCAATCATCAAAAAAGTCAAATGCGCATATGATACAGAAGAAGTTTTCACTTAAAAAAAAATATATCGAAACCCTCTCCTTTTTTGAAGTCATTTAAAGTATATATACGTTACGTATAAATTACTACAGAACAAAAAATTAAAATTAAATGAACAGCTACAGAAAGCAATTTCATTCAACAGTAACTTTTGTATTGACATGTCAAATTTTGTATTGACTTCGATGTAATTGGGTCAGACTATTGACCTTCTCAAGTGTGCGGCTATATCAAAGGTCTGCTGTTGAGCAAATGTCCCCTCCCAAGATATTTAATTAAATAATGTGCGAAAAATGAGCGTGAAGAAAGATAATGCCCTACTGCCGGCTGTATACGGCTGCGTGGGTGCGACCATACGTATTAGATTTTTAATTTGTGATTCTAGGCATTTCGATATACTAGCAGTACCTAAGTTGCAGTACCGTGGTTTTGCCCACGTTCAAGAAAGAGATTGGGAGACGTGAAAAAATATGGTGTTAACGAAGGGAAACCTAACTCGTCAGAATATGTACAATGAAGCACTGAATGCCACCAGTTAGCGCCGATATTTAGCATGGTCGAGGGTCGGCCTCGATCGAGCGTGCGCATTTCTGCTTTAGAACATGATCCAATGAATTGATTCATAATGACGATCTTTGTAGTCAACGGCGGCATAAACGCCAGTTTGCAGTGTCGCCAGCTCTGAGGTTCAAGAATTGATTCTCGACTGGGCCTTTGTACCATTTTTCCATATAGTCCCGAGTCGGAGTATTTGTGGTACCTTCGTTCTTTCTGGTTCCATAAATCTAGTGCTTTAGCTACTTTGGGATCAAAGGTATGTATGTGATGTTTTCTCAATCTATTTATTTAAATTATTTTATGAATCCTGCAAGGCACGGTTTAAAAACGCCAACATCCATTGACATTCTACAATTGTGATAGATGAATTCGTAGACGGATCCATCTAAAGTCCAACTCGCACTTTAGATGAATCGGTCTACGGCTACTGTGATCGGTCAATAACACTACACTTGCTTATAGGGAACTCTACATATAAATAGTTGTTATGTACATTGTAATTTTGTGAGAAATTTCTTTATTACGATTTCCTTTGAAATTTAAAACAATATATAGAATGATATATTTAAGATAGACGCAATTTGTTACATGATATGCTTAATATTATTGATAAGTCCGAGTTAATATCAAAGTCAAAAAGCAGATTTGGCAGGTTTAAATTTTCTCTAGTTCGTAACAGTTGAAAATATGCCTTTGTATTAACTACATACATAATAAGATAATTGCGTGATATTACACTCTATTAAGTTTCAAACGTAATTTATGAACCCGGAACAGACTACTAAATTCTTTTTTTCATAAGTCAAGCTATTTCAGTTTTCTTTGTGAAGTAAATTATATCACGTCCACTTCGTTAAATCGCATTAGAGCCGACTAAGAAACAATTGTCATGTCTTAATGTAATTTCCATGCAGTAAAAGACAAAATTATTCCGATTAAATTATTGCAGCTCTTTTTATGCATGTGATTCTTATTAAAATATTTTACCAACTAAACTAGATATGGTAATTTTATTGTTTCATAGAAATATTTGTACAATTTAACATAATTTTTCTAACTTATTGTCTGTTGACTTCTTAGTCAACGACCGATCCTATACGACCAATCTTCGCTCTTGGTTCTTACCAAGAGCGAAGATATGTCGTATAATTTGCTTCGGCACGGGTTCCTCCCATGCGCGTTGGAGCTTTATAACCATCCATAGCTTGGATAAACAAGGTGAACTAAGACGGTGGCTAGAATTTTTTTTTTATTATAAAAGGGAGGCAAACGAGCAGGTGGCTCACGTGATAGTAAGTGATTACCGCCGCCCATGAACACCCGTAATACCAGAGGCATAGCAGATGCGTTGCCGGCCTTAGGGTGCCCCTTCCCCCCAAGAATTGGGGGAGGGGGGTGTGTTGGCTTCCGGTTACCTGCACTCACCAGACGAAACGCAGAAGTTTGTTAGACTTCTACTTCACGCCGGTATTCTGTGAGGTCGTGGTACTTTCCCGGTCGAGCCGGCCCATTTCGGTCGGCCGGACAACAACAAAAGCTGATGCGTGGCTCTACCACTGTAATAAATTACATTCATTTAATGAATTTATATATATTTATATAATTTATATAACACACTAAGACAGAGATAGACTGTCACGTTAACAAAATAATTTTTAGTGTAATGTGCGTGAAAAGGACTTTGTTATCTTGATCTCTGCATTACGTCACGTCGTTATGCTCCGGTGAAAAGTAAATCGAAAGAATTTGAATATCTAGACCTCTGAGTACTCCAGTATTGGGAAATATTTTTGTACCCAAGGTATAGCAATGGTCATTATTAGGTGCTAATAACTCTCATACCGTCCCCAAAATACATATAGCCCCAATCATCAATGTGAGTCATATCAATTTTGGTTCCAAAAATTTAGAATATGTCCCGAACACTAGAAGTGTCTGTGAAGAATCTTTTTAAGGTGAAATATAGTTCATGTATCACCATGTTATAAACTAAGACTTCAATCGACAGGACTGAAATATATATACTGACTGAAAATAAATACAATATTTACACCAATATTACACCGTTAAGCTATGTTTCAGTTTCTCCAAACACAATCTAATAATATCTATTTATTTATAAATTATAATTATATACTTTATTTATTTAAAAATATTTACAAAATAAATATCTTCACGCAATTCCCAATACAGGGGTAGACAGACGTCTAGTCTAGATAATTAAGTCCCTGTGAGCCACCTTACACCGAATATATTTTCGGGACAACGTGACAGATGGTGAGTCTGTCGCCGTCTTTATGTCCAAACCAACGATATAATTCGTATATAAGTTTTAGAAAAACCTATTGGTACGAACCTGGGGATCGAACTCGACTCGGTCTCGTAACTCGAAATTCCGACCACCAAACCACTCGGCTATCGTGATTCTTAAATGTTATTTACGTAAGAAAATACGTTCCATAAAATTTACAATTTTATGTAGAACACGTCTTTGCGATAAACTATAGAAGTTGATTGCCTTTGCAGGAGCCTCATGATAGCCGAGTGACCGGAATTCTAATCTAGAGACTTGAGTTCTTTCCCCGTAAGGATGCTGGTACCAATGAGTTTTTTTCAAAATTCATGTAGGATTTACATCGTTGGCTTAGACAGTTCTCTGTGGTCTAGACCTCTGGGTATAATTATAGTTTTTGCAGGATCCTAGGAGAATTCGGGTCATTATTATTACCCATGACAAGTCCAAATAGCCACTATCAATGGTCTATTAGCATTATTATAACCTGAAAATTAGTTCTGGTCCATGATTGTCTCAGATTAAAAACGAGTATTTCTCTTTTTATTATTTAAAGAGTGAACAAAGAAAAGTTAAAATGCCGGTTGATGAAATTTTTATGTGCCCTTAGCAACGGAGGCGAAATTTTGAATGAAAATTAAGCTTAAATATTTAGTAGATGTTATTTTTTCATTATAACTCCTACAATAGACGTCTGAGGTAGAATATTTGAATTTCTGTAATGTGACTTTTATGTATGATATTTAATTCAGCATTAAATATGTAGGTATGCTTCTAACTAATTAAATTAAGAAACATTATGCGGTAGCGTACGTTGCCGTCGTTAGCGCAAATCAAATCATTTATTCATCGATATAAGTAATATACTCATACATTGCATCCATCGATTGTCATTTTTTATTTGCCATCGTTTTGTAATGAGGTTTCTCTAATGGAAAAGAAACAGACGAAATAAACTTAATCGATATACAGAAGTGTACATAATATAATTAGAAAAAGCATAGGAGCTATCATCTAATTTGCAGTGGTTACTATAATTATTCATTCATTTATATATATAAATCTTTGTATAAAGTTTATGTTTAGTAGTAGTTTATGTTTAGTAAATGCTTTGAACCTGCTAATAGGCAAATTTGCACGTTTAAGTGCTCGCTCATATAATTCCCTATGAATTAGTAGGAAGATATTCACGGCTATTTAAACAGCTCCCACGCTGAGTACTACATCGTGTGGCTAATCTGCTTAGTTTAAATTCAAGAATTGATAAATATTTAATAAAAACTGTGTATTAATCAGGCAGTTATAATATCGGTAAACAAGTTGGTTTTCCCTGTGGTACATTAATTTTCATAATTATTATTTCAGAATTTTTGAGATGTTACTTATAAGCTAACCTTACTTTATTACCTTACTTAAGAAGTATGCCTGTACTATACTCCTTATGCTACAGGCCTCCTGTTGTTTTGTTGTTGATATAATAGTCACGATCAATCTACATGGAGACTTTAATAATTATTAATTTTAGTACCTATAACTTTTACGAATCGTGTCTGTTCATTCACGATATTTGAAAGAAACTAACTCGAAATACTATTAAGTGTCAAGTCCAAAACGACTATTTCAGGAAATCTTGTCTAATTGGCAAATATGTAATTTAAGTATGAGTTAACTATGGATCAACGCCAGGTTCAACCATACCAGTAATGGTTGAACTTGCCGTCAATAGAAATTTAATTCCTAAATAACAACATTGAATAAAAAAGATTTTCTCTTTTCTTGTCTCTTCTTTTTATTCCCTCTTCATTAAAGACATCCACGGATGGTGAAGCCTGTAAATACTGAAAGATCTAAAATAAGAAATGAGTTGGAGATTTATGAAAAATCTTTCGACTTAATCACATGTTTCTTAAGAACTAAAAGAATTGCAAAACTATATTATTCCTCTACAAAATATTTAGCATATTATGTTATGCAGTGATTGCTTGAAAAAAATATTAAATAAAAATAATTATATTATATGAGCAGCTTCGTAAAAAATCATATTCCATTTATTTGCTCACGCGTAGGAGAGATATAATATCTCGAAATTGATCTCGCCCATATCACAATATATTAAATTTAGAAATAAAATCCGATGTAAATGAGAAATCTGGGAATGAAATGTTGAATATTCGAATCTTTATAGAGCATTGTTATACAAAAAAATTACCTTGTATATGGTACCTTGTATATACGTATTACATAATTTTTTATTGGTGAATACAGAAAACATATAACTTAACTCGGGTACTATCAATAAAGTAGGCAATCTACACTATGTACAATATAAAGCCTATAGGTAGCACCCATATGCGCCTATGGTGTATAGTAAACATATGGTGTATAGCCTTAGTTCGACTCATGTATAGGGAGATGTTCATTGTATAGACCATCGCCATCATAATTATAGGTTGTGACGTATTGAAGCGTGAATAACACCATGAGATTTACTCGTAGCTCCTAGAAGTTGGACACAATCCGTCTGTCGCAGGAACTATGGAGAATTTTTTGGAGCTTAGTAAACGTGGGTCACGTGAAAACAAATAAGTTCTTATTTAATTTTTCTTGATTAATTTTAGTACTTTGCATGAACATTTAACTGTTCCTAAAAATAATTAAATAAATCTTTTACTCCTCTTAGTTCGTACCAGTTACTTCTGGAATATTCTGCTCTAACACTGCGAATGCATCTCTGCTGCCTCCATGGATGAGTGTATACATGGCGGTTTTCACGGTGTCGCCAACTTTGAGATCTGGAGTATAATTCTCAGACGTGTCAATGTAGAAAACAGCTTTTCTGTATTGTCTTAATATTATTATTAATTTATTAACTTAAATAATATAATTTATTAAAACAAATTAAATCGTTAGGTGATAAAAATTAAATTAATCAGAATTATTATGTACCATATTTAAAATTCTTTTAAATTATTATAGTTAGAAAAATAAATACTACACTTATATTTCCGTCAAAAACCCCAGCGTCCATAACCCCGTTTGATTAGTGAATCTCTTATCAAGCTGAGAACTACCAGAATTTACCTCAACCAATTTACAAAAACCTGTAATTTTAAATAGTAGTCGCCTGGTTGTACTTACCCTCTAAATCATTCATGCTTTCAGGAATCGTTTTTTTTTTATTTTAGTGGTGTACAATAAAGGCAGCCGTATTGTGAGTATATATTATACTAATTATAAGATATCATGAAGTGGTTAGGTGTTCGGAATTCGAGCCAAGAGACTCGAGTTGGATCCCCAGGTGTTAAGGTCGAACCAATGGGTTTTATAAAACTTTTGATGAATTTATATCCTTGGCTCGGACATAAAAATGGCGACAGGCCAGAGGTCACCACCTGGCACGTTGTCCCAAAATATGTCTGTTAGGCTATCAGTACTGAGATATTATTTCCTGTTTAATATTTTATCTGATTTCTACCGAAATTTACTTTATTCATATTTTACGCAGCCTACCGATGGAACCCAGTTATTATATTTGGCGCCCTATTTTCCGACGTGCCCTCCATATTATGAACTGATTTCAGGAGTTACGTTTTGCAGAATTTAATTAAGGTTTCCTTATGGTTTATTTAAGGTTTTCATTAAAGTTAGAATTCTTCATGAAATATATTTTAATTTTGTAATTACGTAATGAAGAATAAAATAAATTTTATGAGGATTTCAACTAAATTATTGTTTTATTAATAATACGAAAAATATGTTTATTAGTGCACAGTATTTTGGTGCACCAGAAGTAAAAGTAAAAGTTTTAGACGATAATTGATAATTTTGTTCAAATTAATATTGGTATTTTGCATCGAATAAATGTATGGTTTCTTTATTTAGTCATCCACGAGAAATCGTTTTCAATCAAATACACGCATAGATTTAGATTGCGGTAAATATGATAAATTTATACAAACAAGTCTATTTTTGTTTTAAGCCTTTTTTTATTTTAAGTAGATTTAGTTTAATTTACACCACAATACATACTATTGATACTTTTATTATAATACTGATATGATATGAAGGTTTCTTAAAAAAAAACACGCATATTTTTTTATTTAATCCTTTACGATCTCCGCTCTTGGTCTTAAATAGCCATGTCCACTCACGTTCTTCCCGGCGATGAAGTAAGAGGCATTCAATATAGCAATAGCAGATATCGAGATGGCATATAAAAAACTACAAACCATATGCGATGGCATATGAAAAGCGCAATTTACTTGCCATAAGGATTTATATACCATTAGGAATAGGATTCCATCTTTCAAAAAAACGAAACAGTAGTTTTTAAAATTACAATGAATTCAAAGTCACGATAGCCGAGTGGTTGGGTGGTCGGAATTTCGAGTCAATAGACCCGAGTTCGATCCCCAGTTAGTAGGCTCGTACCAATGGGTTTTTCAAAAACTTATGTACGAATATCGTTGGCTTGAACATAAAGACGGCGACGGGCTCACCACCTGTCACGTTGTCCCGAAAATATCTTCGTTGGAAGGTGGGTCGAAGGCACTTAATTGTCTAGACTCAACCTCTGTCTACCCGTGTATTGGGAATTGCGTAACGGTATTTTTATTTTTACAATGAATTCAAAGGTAATAATAGACTTAGAAACTTTAGAAAACGACTCTTTTTGTCAATGGTTTCTTTCTTCTTAGAAATATATAAGAAGAATATGTAAGTGTGATATTTACTGCTACTTTTTAAATGCCTATAGTTTGAATATTTATTAATAGAAAGATCGTAAATATCCATACTATAATACATTTCCTTAAAAACTTTAGGAAACTATAAATGAAAAGGTTTGTGTTTTACGGTAAAATTTGTACCCTAAAAGAACACTAAAACTAAAAAGGTCCTTATAGATATGTAATATATAGAAAGAAAATTGTAACAAGATCTTATCTTCTGTACTATATTTCAATTCCTCGGGCTAGAAAACAAGGACGAAGCTTTGTAATAAATAAAACATACGTTTTTGTATGATACATTGTAACTATTTTAGGTTTCTTTTACGTCTCGGCATAATCCAATAATTTATCGACGCGTATTGTAATTTATTATTTTCCCAATTCATGGTTATAGCATATTCTAATTTACTGTCTCAAATAATAGCAATATCATCGACTCCATAAACATTCCATACAATAAACAAGGAAATTACGTTTCATAAATATTTTATTGTATGTGTTTCTATTGGCTTATCATATATTAGAAGAACTTACTTAATATATATATTTTTCGTTCTTCAAGTAACGTAGTTAATTAAAATATATCTACACTAATTTATAGTAAAAATAAATATAGAATTACTATTATTATAAGGTAGTTATTTCTAATATTTTTACTTATCGGTAGATACAGATCTATGCAATGAATTCCTTCGTGGGTTTTCCACCGAAGTTTTTTTTTGGACAACGTGACAGGTGTTAAACCTACATATTTAAATGTATATTTATTTAAATTTGTAAATATTCAATCCATGACTCGAATACAAACAGTCATATCCAACATAAACATGTTTGCTCCTAGCGCACCATTCGCTTCTAAAACAGCAGAAATAAGCTATCGGGTCAAAGGTACTTATTTGGAAACAATAGTTTAACATACGGCACATGAAAGAAAACGATTCCTTTGTTAATTACGATTCAAATGAGTTATATATTTACTGTGTGGTGTAGTTGTAAAAATCTGCTCTTTCGCTGCCAGGTTTCTATTCATAGCTTTTGCTTTTCAAAATTGA
This sequence comes from Sericinus montela, assembly GCA_029286605.1. Lineage (NCBI taxonomy): Eukaryota > Metazoa > Arthropoda > Insecta > Lepidoptera > Papilionidae > Sericinus > Sericinus montela. Next base: position 1,001,921 of record JAGSMR010000073.1, on the reverse strand, counting down.
CTCAACATGTGTTTTTGGCAAGAATGTAACTTTTTCAAGGCAATTACGAAGATTAGCGTGCAAAACACAATAACTGTATCTGGATATATGCAAGCTTGATAAAGTCTACGACAGTACAAGCTTCTCTCTTAAGGGAGGATTTGTCATGACAACATACTTGGCAGGTGCATTGGTGGTCGCAGTAACAGACTCCTTGCGACTTAGACGCTGCTACATGACTGAATGTCTGGACATGGTTTGAGGTAGTTAAAGTGGTTGGAACAAATTTTATATTACTCAAGTGATATAAACATCACGGTTATTCTCCTGGACAACAATAATAATAAACACAGCGAGCACATCAGTAAGTAGTTGTTAATAAAGAAATATAACCATAAAATTATATATACAGTTACGATAATTGAATGCTTTGAAGATCGGAACGCGAGTCTAGAGACCTGAGTTCGATCACAACAGGATCGACATAACTAAATTACATATTTGCCAATCAGACAAGATTTCCTGAAATAGTCGTTTTGGACTTGACACTTAATAGTATTTCGAGTTAGTTTCTTTCAAATATCGTGAATGAACAGACACTATTCGTAAAAGTTATAGGTACTAAAATTAATAATTATTAAAGTCTCCATGTAGATTGATCGTGACTATTATATCAACAACAAAACAACAGGAGGCCTGTAGCATAAGGAGTATAGTACAGGCATACTTCTTAAGTAAGGTAATAAAGTAAGGTTAGCTTATAAGTAACATCTCAAAAATTCTGAAATAATAATTATGAAAATTAATGTACCACAGGGAAAAACCAACTTGTTTACCGATACTATAACTGCCTGATTAATACACAGTTTTTATTAAATATTTATCAATTCTTGAATTTAAACTAAGCAGATTAGCCACACGATGTAGTACTCAGCGTGGGAGCTGTTTAAATAGCCGTGAATATCTTCCTACTAATTCATAGGGAATTATATGAGCGAGCACTTAAACGTGCAAATTTGCCTATTAGCAGGTTCAAAGCATTTACTAAACATAAACTACTACTAAACATAAACTTTATACAAAGATGTATGTAATATAAATGAATAAATAATTATAGTAACCACTGCAAATTAGATGATAGCTCCTATGCTTTTTCTAATTATATTATGTACACTTTTGTATATCGATTAAGTTTATTTCGTCTGTTTCTTTTCCATTAGAGAAACCTCATTACAAAATGATGGCAAATAAAAAATGACAATCGATGGATGCAATGTATGAGTATATTACTTATATCGATGAATAAATGATTGGATATGCGCTAACGATGGCAACGTACGCTATCGCATAATGTTTCTTAATTTAATTAGTTAGAAGCATACCTACATATTTAATGCTGAATTAAATATCATACATAAAAGTCACATTACAGAAATTCAAATATTCTACCTCAGACGTCTATTGTAGGAGTTATAATGAAAAAATAACATCTACTAAATATTTAAGCTTAATTTTCATTCAAAATTTCGCCTCCGTTGCTAAGGGCACATAAAAATTTCATCAACCGGCATTTTAACTTTTCTTTGTTCACTCTTTAAATAATAAAAAGAGAAATACTCGTTTTTAATCTGAGACAATCATGGACCTGAACTAACTTTCAGGTTATAATAATGTTAATAGACCATTGATAGTGGCTATTTGGACTTGTCATGGGTAATAATAATGACCCGAATTCTCCTAGGATCCTGCAAAAACTATAATTATACCCAGAGGTCTAGACCACAGAGAACTGTCTAAGTCAACGATGTAAATCCTACTTGAATTTTGAAAAATACTCATTGGTACCAGCATCCTTACGGGGAAAGAACTCAAGTCTCTAGATTAGAATTCCGGTCACTCGGCTATCATGAGGCTCCTACAAAGGCAATCAACTTCTATAGTTTATCGCAAAGACGTGTTCTACATAAAATTGTAAATTTTATGGAACGTATTTTCTTTAAAGTGTTTTTTTAATTCACAAAGACGTGTTCTACATAAAATTGTAAATTTTATGGAACGTATTTTCTTACGTAAATAACATTTAAGAATCACGATAGACGAGTGGTTTGGTGGTCGGAATTTCGAGTTACGAGACCGAGTCGAGTTCGATCCCCAGGTTCGTACCAATAGGTTTTTCTAAAACTTATATACGAATTATATCGTTGGTTTGGACATAAAGACGGCGACAGACTCACCATCTGTCACGTTGTCCCGAAAATATATTCGGTGGAAGATGGCTCACAGGGACTTAATTATCTAGACTAGACGTCTGTCTACCCCTGTATTGGGAATTGCGTGAAGATATTTATTTTGTAAATATTTTTAAATAAATAAAGTATATAATTATAATTTATAAATAAATAGATATTATTAGATTGTGTTTGGAGAAACTGAAACATAGCTTAACGGTGTAATATTGGTGTAAATATTGTATTTATTTTCAGTCAGTATATATATTTCAGTCCTGTCGATTGAAGTCTTAGTTTATAACATGGTGATACATGAACTATATTTCACCTTAAAAAGTTTCTTCACAGACACTTCTAGTGTTCGGGACATATTCTAAATTTTTGGAACCAAAATTGATATGACTCACATTGATGATTGGGGCTATATGTATTTTGGGGACGGTATGAGAGTTATTAGCACCTAATAATGACCATTGCTATACCTTTGGTACAAAAATATTTCCCAATACTGGAGTACTCAGAGGTCTAGATATTCAAATTCTTTCGATTTACTTTTCACCGGAGCATAACGACGTGACGTAATACAGAGATCAAGATAACAAAGTCCTTTACACGCACATTACACTAAAAATTATTTTGTTAACGTGACAGTCTATCTCTGTCTTAGTGTGTTATATAAATTATATAAATATATATAAATTCATTAAATGAATGTAATTTATTACAGTGGTAGAGCCACGCATCAGCTTTTGTTGTTGTCCGGCCGACCGAAATGGGCCGGCTCGACCGGGAAAGTACCACGACCTCACAGAATACCGGCGTGAAGTAGAAGTCTAACAAACTTCTGCGTTTCGTCTGGTGAGTGCAGGTAACCGGAAGCCAACACACCCCCCTCCCCCAATTCTTGGGGGGAAGGGGCACTCTAAGGCCGGCAACGCATCTGCTATGCCTCTGGTATTACGGGTGTTCATGGGCGGCGGTAATCACTTACTATCACGTGAGCCACCTGCTCGTTTGCCTCCCTTTTATAATAAAAAAAAAATTCTAGCCACCGTCTTAGTTCACCTTGTTTATCCAAGCTATGGATGGTTATAAAGCTCCAACGCGCATGGGAGGAACCCGTGCCGAAGCAAATTATACGACATATCTTCGTTCTTGGTAAGAACCAAGAGCGAAGATTGGTCGTATAGGATCGGTCGTTGACTAAGAAGTCAACAGACAATAAGAAAAATTATGTTAAATTGTACAAATATTTCTATGAAACAATAAAATTACCATATCTAGTTTAGTTGGTAAAATATTTTAATAAGAATCACATGCATAAAAAGAGCTGCAATAATTTAATCGGAATAATTTTGTCTTTTATTGCATAGAAATTACATTAAGACATGACAATTGTTTCTTAGTCGGCTCTAATGCGATTAAACGAAGTGGACGTGATATAATTTACTTCACAAAGAAAACTGAAATAGCTTGACTTATGATAAAAAGAATTTAGTAGTCTGTTCCGAGTTCATAAATTATATATATATATATATATATATATATATATATATATATATATATATATATATATATATATATATATATATATAAATATATATATATATATATATATATATATATATATATATATATATATATATATATATATATATATATATATATATATATATATATATATATATATATATATATATATATATATATATATATATATATATACATATTTATATATATATATATATATATATATATATATATATATATATATATATATATATATATATATATATATATATATATATATATATATATATATATATATATATATATATATATATATATATATATATATATAAATATATATATATATATATATATATATATATATATATATATATATATATATATATATATATATAGTAGAAGTCGATACTGTAACTAAGTTGTTTGAGGAAATTGCATCCACCCCGGAGAAGTGAGAGCGAAATAGTCTCATTCAGGGTGGCAAACTTTCATACTTTTATCTAAATTGATAAGACTTTATAATACGTAAAGATATACTTTAAGCTGAGATAATCGTATATCATAAGTTAAAGTTAAGCGTAAATAGTAAAAAATTGCATGAAATTAGTGTACTTTATTATCTTATTGTTGATATATTGTGCGTTTTTAATTATTACATTAAGGATTTATTATTAAAATAAAATTTCAACTGATGCAACTGAGCCTCGGTATATCCACGTTGTGGATTGGTATTCCACCCGTGATTATTTACATCTCTCATTTATTTAATAAATTTTCCTTTAGTTTTGTTACTTTATTTTGACTATATATTTTTATAAATGTAGCCGAGAAAAAACTTATAGCATATAAATGTCCACTGCTGCATAAAATCTTTATCTCGAATATTATTTTGAAATAGAATTGAGCCGTAAAAGGGTCGCCACTCAGCTCCCGTCGCTTCAATGTGGGTAGATGGATTTCGCGAAGTGGAAATCAATACTTGATGTAGAAATTTATGGACAAATTTTTAAATTTACTAACAACTAATTGCTAAATGTATATTAATCCTTAGGAATATATCACTCGGGTATTAAAGGAGTTCGCACATGTAACTTATGAAGATTCTGTTACATTAAAAGATAAACTTCCTGTTTTAACCTGAAAAAGGATATCCGAAGCTTGACGAGTTATTAAATTCATTGTAGCGGAATTTATAATATGAAACGATATTTACATGTGAGTCATTTTCCATCTCGAGAAGCGAAAACTGCCTTAATAACCGTTTTTGGCAAATTATGTAAATAGGTACAGTTATCTCAAAAATTCTAAAACTCTTTTCATATCGAGAGAGTTGCACACTAAGTGTAACACAGCCCATAGATACAGCCATGCGACGTAAAATGTGAGAGTTAAAATAAGACTTTATAACTGATTCAGTAATTCTATTATTGTGATTAAATTAAAGAGAAAACAAAATTCTGCATAAATATGCTTTAAAAATCAATAAAATTGCATAATTTTATTATTACTTATTTATTTTATTTTATGTCTACATAAATATAAAAAAGAAGAAATATAATATAAGGAAAACGTTTGTACAAAGGCACTGCTTATTTCTTAAGAAATTTCTTCCAGCAGACCCGCGACTGGAATGTGGGTAAAAGTAAAGGTAGATTTCGCGTGTACAACTACATATATACATACATACACATACATACACATACAACATATTCATACATACATATATAAACATACATATATGTCGCAGAATCAAGATATGGCAACAATTTTGGTTACAACGCCATCTATTAAAAGTCTTCGGAAACGTCAAGTGGTGCGCTTGAGTGGGGTTGATACAGGAAGTGACAGAGCGGATTTGACTACTATGTGTTGTCAATGGCATTTGATTCTTCTGATATAAAGTGTCTTCAGAATATTCTCGGGGCTTCACTTTCGAAACGAACTACAGTATAAACGGTCATCTTCCTGTATCGAACTTACTGCGTTTCCACCCATTTAGATCAGTTTTCTGATATGGCTCATGACGGATTTAACAACGAGTTGCCTCATGTGACCTACCCTACGCCGACATATATAATATATGGAAATAAAATACATACAAATACCTACAGACAAAAATAATAATAAGATAAATACATATGCATATAAAATACACATAACATTGTACCATACATATTACCAGAAAGTTACAGTATCAATGCTATACAATATTCTTTGAATCTTCTCTTGAATAGAGAAATGGTTTTACTCGCACAATCGCGATTATTTTGCGGAAGAGCATTCCACAATTTTACTGCATGAACAGAAAATGAGGATGAATATGTCGCGCTGTTATGAGGAGGAAATTTAAGAAAGGTTTGTAGATGGGTTCTGCAGGGGACATGGGATGGACTAGCGAAGGAGAATCGCTCGCGAAGGTAGGGCGGGGATGATGAGAGGCGCAAAATATTAAACAGTAGACATAAAATCCTAGTATTCCTACGAAAACGAATTGGGAGCCACTTGAGATTTTTGCGAAGATGTGAAACATGGTCATACTTGCGATTCCGAAAATAAAACGAATGCAACTTAATTAATAAACTTAATAAAAAAATGTTTGATCATAAATGACTTAATTAATTTATGGTCAAACATATTTTTACTTAATTAAAAAGAAATTTAAAAAATCAAGTGACACAGGCGGGATTCGACCCTGCGACCTCTGCTGCTCCAGCTTTGTTAAAAATGTATGTGTTCTGTGGTTCACAGATTTCGTGATTAGTCAGTGTAGAAACTGTATAGTTTTGCCACTAAAAAGAACTTCTATTCACCGCCTAGAAAGTAACAACTTTTCTATACCGCTGTGTATCTGAGATAAATGTACCGTTGAAACTACGAGGTAAAATTGCTTCTGTCAGAGGATAAGTGATTTATTTAACAATCCCTAGTTTTCTGCATCAAGATGAAAAGAAAAACGAAACATTCTATTATAGTTTTAATTTTCAATATGATTTACTAGTACTGTTTATTTGTTTCATAGTTTCGTGTTGAATATATTAGATTCGCTACAGATTACTATAGAGAACAAAAATAAGTATTCTCAATAACTTTATGACAAATATGTACCTTATTATAATTATCTTATCGTGACAATCTAACTGTTCTCTTTGGATATTCCATCGGGGACTGAGTATGAAGGTATTAAATTACTTTAATTAATGATAAAATGTTAATAAAATTATAAAAAATAAATAAAAACATATTTTGGAAAATTTAGACAAATAACTTAATGTGTTAAATATAAATTAATGCATTATATTTTTTAAAGTTAAATCGAATTTTATCTGTCTTCAATGATAAATAAAAAGGAATGTGACTTCTATTTAATAAAAATAATAGTTCTACATCAGAAACAAAAAGCCTTTAATGTTTTGAATCAACATGCGTATAGTAATCGTTTCTTAACATATTTGCTATCTATCCTTATTTCATTATTCAGGATTTGACGCTATTTGAATTTGAACCATCATCATCTTCATCATCATAATGAAATTTATTTAACATTAACTGAGACTATTATATATTATATACGTGTTTCAAACTTAAATTAGTTACACTCGAGAGTATGGTCAACTGTGCGAGAAAGATGTAGTTAGTAGCAAATTAGTGAGCGGTGTACGAGTCGATACCATAACTAAGTTGCTCGGCGGATATTGCAGCCACCGCACGGTAGGGAACCTCCGGACGCTGACTCACACGGCGCGAAAAATTTATGGTAAGTAATAAATTTCTTACCTTTAAAAAAAAAAGAACTTAATTATTTTGTCGAAATAGCCTTTACCCGTCTATCTATAAACCAAAACTCATAGTCAAAATATAACAAGTATGAGGTTTAAACGCGAAATTAAAACAAACAGACTCCTTTTCACATTAACAAGGATTTGTATTTCTGGCTTGACACTAAGACGACGAGAGGCTTATCATCGGTAACGAGAGGCTTATGACAGGTATAGTTGTTGTCTAGATCTCACACGGACGCAGTATTGGAAACTACACAAATACATACGAACGTTTATCATTAGTAATTAAATGGTCTTTATATGACGAGAATAAAGGACGAATTTACAGCGAACCCTAATTACGGTAAGTGTTCGATATAAGTTAGTTTTTTAGTCTCGTATTGACGTATTATCGATATTTTCGTTAAGATACTTTTTTGCTTGTAATTATTTTGACTTAATTTACTACGTAGCTTAATTTTAAGCACGAGGAAGAAAAGATCTTTCTTACAGGAGGAAACAAACAAAATGCCTCTTCTTGACGTCAGTATTTGACAAGCAATTCAGCAACTTTAATCGCTAATAACTGTAGATAACAGCTATAAAATTCCGAAGAAACTGAAATCGATGGAGGATGGTTCTTAAATGAAACGCTCAAAATAGCAGTTTGAAATGAAGATATAATAAATGGCATGATTTTATAAATTTAATGCTGAAGATGTCAAAAAATAAATGGCATATCATATCGGGTCTGAAGGGAAGAAAAGCATTACCCTATCCACCAAGGTTTCTACATGCATGCAATGCACCTCCACAGACAATACTTTATGCTACCACTGCTTATTACGCAATATGTGTTTCACCTCGAAACAAGGCAGTAACAATCGAGTAGTTGGGGACAACCAGGGAGGAGTAGAAACGGTATCACATCTTTGAAGGATATCTATCGCATACCATTTAGAAACCTCCACGTGCTCCACTATTGGACCTTTTCCTTTACAACTTTATGGAATTAGACCTACGAGAACGAACGCCCGTTCATAAAAAAGAGAAGAAGAACAACGTCATGACTCAATCTTTTATTCTGCTCTGTAAGAACTTGATGAATATATCACGACTATAACATCATCTAGAATAATAAGAGGTGTTTACATGCATTTATTTTATTTACCTTACTAAATTATAAAAACCAACAAGAAAACACTCCCATGTGGAATTGGCCTTTGTAATATAGTTAGTTTTTTATTTAATTTTTCATAGAGCCAATGGAGTCCCAGCGAGTCTTATAAATCAATGAAAAGCGGGCAATTTATGTTTTATGACGTAAAAGAACGTAAAATCAAATCAAGTAGTTTATTCATCGATATAAGGTAACTACATTACATCCTTTGATTGTATTTTTAAAATAATAAACCGCTGTTTCGTAATCAGGCTTCTCTAAGAAAACCAGAATCAGGCAAAAGAAACTTCGTACATAATGATTTTTTTCCTTTTTGAAACAATACAACAGAAATGCATCTAAAACATGAAATAATTAGAAGTTTCATATGAAATAATATTACAATGAAATTAATATTAAAGCAACAAAAAAATTAAAGAAACTTTAAGAAATATTTATCCCCTTGGTATACTAATAGAAGCAGCCTGAATAATTTTGTCAAGCATTTTGACAGGTAAATTTAAACAGGATACGAGAATCGCGGTCCCAAATTTCTTTGGTAATCTGTGTGTTGTATATTTTATTTAATATTGCAAGAAAATGTCAATTTTATATGTTGTTTAGGTTGAGCTGGAAAAGTATGGATATAAAGAAAATCAAAATGTAATGTTATTTTAATTTAACATTAAATACTTATTTAATGTATTTTGATTCAACAATTCTCTATTGGTATTGTAGACATTTTTCATCTAAATAGATGTCGAATAAAATTATCTTTAAGAGTTTAGGTTTAAGTTATAGTAGTAGTAATTGTATTTATTTTTTATTAAAAAAAAAAGGATTCACAAACTCGCCTCTGTATTATTTACAATAAAAAATATTATATAAAATGAGTAATACATACTAGCCACAGCGCCTTAATAACAATATTAGCAATTGTGCGTAAGTGCAAACCTATGAAGTCAAAATAATTTATTGTTAATTTAATCGAAACAATTTCCTATTGTGTTTCTGCCATCATCAGCTAATTAAAAGACGTTAGATGGTTTGGCCTCAGTAAATCTGCAGATCTCAAGATGTCTGAGCAGATCCTTATTTTCTATAGACATTGAATTCTTTTTTTCTATTCTATGATAGATCGGTTAATTTTGTCACATGTTCTTGCTCAAACTAATAGTTACCTTACTACTTAACTAAATTTATTGAAGTTCACTAAAACATACGGTTTCACTGAACTTTAACATTTCTTTTCTGTGATACGTAGCACAACATTCCCGTTTAGCTAATTTACTTATATAATTTCGAGCTATGGCTACGGAAGTCTGTTATTGTGCCCCTGTTTATATTTATATTCCCTCGACGAAAAAATTGTTGATAACTTTTATTTCTTTTGCATGCCAGATTTTGTCGTAGCGAAATGCCGCAGCAAGCGAAATAAATAAAGATAAGAGATATTTATGTCTCTGTAAACATTACACAAGTAATGTCTTGTGTCATTAGGCACTAAAAGTAGTTTTTATTGTAGAGTATTATTAACTTTTCTGTATATGTAGATATACCACTATAAGATTTGCCTTTGTGAGGACAAGGACAAATTATATTAGCCTCGTACCTACATGAACCTCACAGATTTTATGGTCACTGAGCCCGGATAACATAAGGATAAATAGGGATTCCCAAAAAGTAGCCCGAAATCCTCTTGTCTCTTTTTTAAGCTTTCTAGTGGTAGAAAACATAGTATGTGGGGGAATATCTAGCACTGAAAAAGTTCAGCGTAAATGTGTATAAATAAATGAATACGTGGCAAATTTATAACATTTTGAAAAAGACTTAAAATTAACCTATGATTTACTTTGTCACTGCTTACAGTTTATAAATATTTTATAGCTAGGCTTGAAAATTATTTTCAGGTGAACGACTTACTCGTGTCAGGTCACTTAGTTCCATTAAAACGAAATTAAGGTAAGCGCCAAGCCTCTGAGCTAACACGGCTTATGCTTAAGGTTCATTGGCATTGTTACGAAATTCGTTATCAAAAAGTCTCCTAGATATGCATATTAGAAGAACATTATAAGACTCCTAACATGGCTGATTTGTTACATAGTAATCTTACCGATAACTTTTAAAAATAATTTTATTTTTAAGAGATAAGAGCGAAAACGGCCACCTCATAAATTTCTATTTGAGACTATACAGACTTCTCGACTGGAAATAATTTCATTTGACGTCTTTTTCTATTCTGGAGACTAAGTTACAAAGTCTCATATTCTATAACTAAAAAGGTTATTGAGATTATCTGTTAACTTAAATGGTTTGTGGGTAGTTACTATAGCACGATGTGGTAGCATAAACGTGAAACAATGTAAGCAATAATGAGTTCATATTATATAGTTAGAACACATTTATCTGCACATTTAAAGAACAGTGAACTCACATCTGTCCATTGAGTAAGTGAAATAGCATCTTTATCAAAGATTTAATAATATTTGCCTTTATGAAAGCGCGCAAAGTTTGTAAAGCTTAAACGAAACTAACGTATTAATATTCATAAAGTAGCTGCATCACCCGCTTTACAACATTTTTTTTTATAGAAAAGGGAGGCAAACGAGCAGGTGGCTCACGTGATGGTAAGTGATCACCGCCGCCCATGAACACCCGCAATACCAGAAACATAGCAAAGTTGCCTTCCTTAGAGTGCCCCCCCCCCCAGAATTGGAGGAGGGGGTTACCTGCACTCACCAGACGAAACGCAGAAGTTTGTTACACTTCTACTTCACGACGGTATTCTGTGAGGTCGTGATACTTCCCCGGTCGAGCCGGCCCATTCATGCAACAACAAAAGCTGATGCGTGGCTCTACCACTGTTAATATACTGGAAGTTAACTATTAACGCAGAAACGTATTTTATTTTTCTAAACTAAATGTAGTTATTTTAAAAAATGATAAAGAAATAAATAGTCACGATAGCCGAGTGGTTTGGTGGTCGGGATTTCGAGTCATGTCACCCGAGTTCTTAAAAAAATTAATTATATCGTTGGCTTGAACATAAAAATGGCGACGGGCTCACCACGGCGTCACGTGGTCCCAAAAAATATCTTCAGTGGAAGGTGGGTCGAAGGGACTTGATTGTCTAGACAAGACCGCTGTCTACACCTGTTTTGGGAATTGCGTGAAGATATTTATATTTATTTATTTATAAAAAATAAAATCGGTGAAAAGTAGAGTAAAGAAGCCAAAGTAATTTATTAAGAAAATCGATTCATCAAAGTTACACATCAACTTTAACCGTACATGATATAATTTAATTAACCCAGTATTACTTACTCGTCAATTAAGAATCCCTGACTTCCGCTGGGCAAAGTTTTAATGATATTCTGTGCGAGGTTTACGGTATTATAATATCTTAAATAATATGTCTTTTTGTGCTACCGAATATCGTAATTTACTTTAAATTTCATTAACTATTAAGTAGTTGGCCGTATTCATTTTAATAATGTCAAATATTAAAATAAGTTATTTAATATTTTTTTATTGAAAACTCATTTGGATACTGTTATAGCGTCCATAGCATATTATACTTTCTAATTGTTAACCTTAATTGTTTTAACTTTTGCACTTTTAATTGAAAAGGAGCTATAATTTTGAGTAATAAATGGTGGTAGTAAGTGACAGTGAATTTCATGGACGTACGTTATATCAAACGTAGCAGGTGTCTTTGTCAGCTGCTTAAAAGCACTTTGTAAGCATAAATTGACAACTTTAACTTTACTTGAGTTGTGTGATCCATCAGAGTTCTTTCGTTTTCATACGTTACTCATGTTTCTTACATGACATGCCAGTGTTTTTTTTTCTGTTGTTACAGAAACTAAATGGCTATACCATTTAGTTTCTGTAACAACAGAATAAATATTTAATGGTAGTTATTATGAAAATAGTAATAATTACACAGAAAACTACGAAACAAAGAGTTACGATTTCATATCTCACTTTCCGTCCACCAGTTAATAAATTTAGATGAATCGTGCATTGACTTAGACGGCTATAAAACTAATACGGGTATCGATATTTTTTATATAATTAGAAGAAAATTTTAACTCTAAAAGTATCATCGGAAAGTATTTTAATAATATTGTTCAGATGAATATAATATAAAATGTATTATAATCACAAAAACAAATTTTCAATTTCATCGTAACAATTTAAACTATGAATTGGTACTATATAAAACAATGGCTATGCAATTATTTTTTAATTAAAATGTATTATGTAACCAATTAGACGCTCTCTTTTTTCATACGTAATAGTTTGTCAGTTGCTATACAAATTAAATTTTCGCAGGAGCTATAACCTAATCAATGACTACATTAAAAATATCTGATTTACATATGAGTATTTCTTTTGCGTAACATATAAATAAGACATATTTAGTATTGCTTTATTGCCACAAGCTGGCGTTGTATTTTTTTATTACATATTAAATTATAATTCGATTAGCAGAGTTTTTTAGCTTTTAGTTTCAAACAGAATATTAGCCTTAAAGTGGGCACTGCCTTTTTTGCCCTCACAGAGCATAGCTCTCGAATGAAACTCATAATCGTCTTATGCAACACAATCGAAATACTTTTATATAATTATACAATTAAATTTTGAACAAGATTTGTGTGCTAATCTGTATTTGTTTTAGATAAGGGGACATTGAACTAAATTGTTGTTGGAATTGTGTGGCTATATTGACATAATAAGCATAATAATATTGTTATCAGAGCAAACAATTTCTTTAAATGATAATAATTTTTAATTAAAGTTTATAAAATTATAAGAAATATTAAATTCTAAGAAATATTAGAAAGGTATATAGATATTGCCTTGTCTGATAGGAAAATTTATCGTCCGATTTCTTTCTCAATGTATTGTAAGTGGCGTTTAAAAGAAAACTCTTTGGTATGATAGGGATGCCGAAATTCACCACTTCGAAACAATCTAGATCATGATGGATGATATCTTAATCTACGATACGTTTAAGGTGTTTGACATTGATTTAAATAATATCATATCCGATAGTACCGTTTATAGAAAAGTTATCTTTATGGGGGAAGCTCTATATCCTGCAGAGGTATATTAAAGTGTGCTAATAACAATCGGTACATGGCGGAAAAACCACCTCGACATATGTAGCTGTGCCTAGTAGTAACTTTGCTGTTACTGCGACCATATCAAATTTTCACCAATTGTTAAATTTCAGTCTTATTATGAAAACATTTACTGTACCTGGTTAATTATCGATCTCAGAGGCTAGAGAGAGAAAGAGAATGGAGAAGCTTAATACCACATTCCTTCACAATCATAATTCTGCCATGTTCCAATTAGTGGTGTGGAAACATAACTAGTGGAGAGTAAATTTTAGTTACTCTACTTCAGGTTTTGTTCACGAATGGTTTTTTTTTGAGTTTATTATCATGAACCTGTTATCTAAATACACTCACGCTACTCCAATGCGTCATTCCGTGTTTCAGTCACAAGCGTTTATTTATTAAGCATATATTTACTTCGTTGATCAATACTTTCTCGCTGTTACAGCAATTCATTTAATTAGAATTCAAACAGGAGATTGCACTATTATTATATATTCTTAAGTATGCGAACAAGGTTGGTGATTGTAGTCAAGAGCAGGCACGTAAAAGGAATCAATACAGTGCTCAATAATTGACTGTTTCTGCCGTCGTAACTACAATCTGGCATGGCATATTATGTTCGGGTTATATATCTGTCAGCTACGTTTGGGGCCAAGGAAGCAATAGCGTCTAAGCTTTTAAGGAGGAAGGTGCCTGATACTTTAAATTTTCACTCCCAAATACAGACTGTATTACAACATCTAAGAGAACATAATGTCACCCTCACTATTTTTGTATATTTATTTTATAGTTTAATTTTTTCTTGAGATAGCACTTAATATTATAAAAACTAATTTCCAGTAAAGTTAATGTTAATTATAATCTGAAAAAAGTATTTTATTATTAATTAAGTATTTAATTAATCTATAAAAACTGTATATGCCCACTGCATATTTTATGCGCGACCCAAATTTCGGAGTTGTATCTTAACGCATACTAATTACACGAAATGTACTTTTGTTCTTTTTTTACTCTCGAATAAAATTTATATCATTTCATAATTTAAAATAAATGCTGGTCTGTAATAAAAAAATAGGAAATTCTATCTAGTAATAATACCAGTATGATTAAGGAATGCCGTCTAATAATCCTAGAATTCTCAACACCGTCAATATTCAGTTGCTGGTAATGAGTTTTGAAGTGAGTAGCTTACCTTTAATGGAACTTATTATTATAACTTTTAAGCTAATACCTATCTGTTAAGGTTTTAGTTTTAACATTAGATTTACAGGTGGTAGACTATTTGTTTACTTAGTAATTATCTGAATCAATTACATACTGTAATATTTTTTCCACATTATGGATATTACATAATAACAATTATAGCATTACGGTTTTTGGTATGGGCAACAGACATATTTTACGCACAAATGGCCTTTTTGTGTTAATCTTTGAGAATGATAACGCCTCAATGCAAATTTCAAACAAACTCTGGTTTGAAGTTTTTTGTTTGTACTGGGCATCCACGACCCCTAAAAGTCACTTTATATTTTTATTTTAACTTGGGAGATAACCAAACGTAGTCCGTCTACTGCATCGGTCAGTGCAGTGCAGTCCATAACAGCAGCAAACCATTTCAAGGGTAGAGGGTTGCAGATGATTTATCTATCCAGAAGACTAATTTTGAATGTCTCTTTAACCATGATTACACTGGATCTCTACAACCTTGAAATTAAACACAACTGTTGTTACACTGCTACTTTGCACTTGAAATTGTGGCAAGAATGGTATTGACCCCAGTTGATTCCTAAGTAGAGAAGGCGTTTAGTATCCTTGCAAAGTGGTCTGCTATCTTGTTTTTTACCACATAAAAAACAAACGATCGAACCGAGTATCTTGTTAAGCAACTAGAAATCATGAATTACATATTTTTCATTTAGAATCAACCAGTATTGCTTTAAACTTAATGTGAAATTTATTTATAACTTAAATTAAAATAATTCACAACTTAAAATAATTTATTATCGATTTAAATTTTTGATAGTGTTATAGGTTCAATTACAAATAATAAAACTCTTGATTTTAATACCCGTAACCTTATTTTACACAATATACAACTTAACTTTAAAGTTTTAAGAACACAAAAATAACAAACAGTCTTATAATATCGCTCGTACTAGTTAGTACTAGTAGTAAATTAAACAACAATTTTTTTTTATTTAACATCTTGAAACTTCATTCGTTCTTGCAAATTCTTCTTTCCTTCGCTTCACTAAAAGGTAAATGAGTCTGAAAAAAATACATTCGAGTAAATATTTACACAAGTAATAAAATTTTATACTATGAACTTTCTCTTATTGTGAAAGGATCTTATTTTAATCTTCATTAATAATTTATTCTTATAGCGTCTACACTGAAGACCACTTTCACCGGTGACACCAAAACTTGAGTGTTATGCAAGATAACATTAAACCGGGTTACCAAGATGCATTTCTGCACATTTACAGCAAGGAATTTGTCCGATAATTTTACTAGCAATAATTAAAAATAAATATAAAAGTATATTCAACACATAATTAAATGAGATTTTTAACATTTTTAATATATACAATGTAAATATTTTGGCAAGATTAGTTGACCACTGTATGCTTCAGTTTAGAGCTTCAGTTTAGAGTAATAAAATGACTTTATATAAGGAGAAAAAGATGTATTTTAGTGTCTATTTACTGTTCGATAACTGATTGTAATAAAAATTGCATGCAATTGAATAGGTGGCCGGCCGCAATAGTAGTGTTCAAGGATTTCAACTTCCTTCAACATTTATAAAACCGGTATATAAAGTAATATTTATTACTTTGAACAGAAACGTTACGTCCCCGATTTTAAATTATCTAAAAGTTAGCCGCTTGATTCCTTACGTGAACCTGTTACCTACGTAACTTTCTTCTTTATTTACAGATGGCGTGGGCTTTATCTGCCACTTAACATTTTTAGTTTAGCTGTTTCACCCTCCTAACAAAAATTATAAGTGTATTTTCAAATGAAAATATATATTTTAATCTTTATTTTTAATAAATAAATAAATACATACATAGATAGGGACAACATCACATACATTGCTCTCATCCCAAAATAAGCAGCCTAAGCACTTTTACTATGGAATCCGGAAAAACGAAGGTTCCACAAACACCCAGACACGAGAAAATGTATTATAAGTTGTTTTAAATTGACCCGGCCGGGATAAAACCCGGGACCTCGGAGCAGGCGACACCTAGGAGACCGTCGGTCGTCTATTGTCGACCTTTCTTAAACAAAATGTAAGATTTTTGTCGCTGTTTATATAAACACAATCACAGACAACCCGCCACAACTTTACTGAATTTTGTTCTGGTATTTTCAATCTGCCTTTTCAGCTGTCGCCTCTTACAACAACAACGGGAACGCAGGGTGTGGTATTATTGTTACCGACATTACACCGCAAATTCATTATTTATGAAAAATATTTTATAGGTCAGCCAATTACCCATCAAAGGTAGCTCGGATGATCATTTTAATTAACGGTACCTGTGACCAGCTAATTAAAAGCTGCAAAAACGATCAGTAAAATGTAATGACGCATCGAAAGCAACTTACGCGAAAAGGCCTAATGCGAGCACGGTAAGGGCGGCGTCGAACAAATAAAACGCCCCAGGGAAGGTTTCAATTGTAGAGATGTAAATTAAACTTGATGTTGGCATGTATATTGATGGTGCTATGGCCTCCGTGACACCGATTAACGAACTTAATTTCGCTGAAAAGGAAAGTTTATGTTAACATCCTTGATTGACTATCAAATTTTCATGCATTGCCATGAACATGTTGCTCCGGTTCACATGATGGAACAACTAACGAAAATTTATTCAGTATACTCATAACCACGTCGTCTAGGATAAAGCCACGAAGCCTAGTGATTGAGTGATGTTAATTCGAATAAGGAGACTTCTGTTTGAAAAGGTTCTCCCTTTATGAGAGAGGTCAATGACTTTTTTCGAGTCTCTGTATACGAGTAGTATAGATAAAACTACGCCATTCCCAATACTGGATTAGATAGAGATCTTGACAATTAAGTCCTTTCGACCCACCTTCCACCAAAGATATTTTTTGAGACAACGTGACAGGCGGTAAGTCCGTCGCCGTCTTTTATGTCCAAGCTAACGCGTTAAATCATACATAATTTTTTGAACGAGTATACTACCTGGGGATTGAACTAGGATCTTTTGAGTCTAATTCCAATCACCACACCTCTCGGCTCGTCACGATGACTTTGCAGGATTAATGATATGTATGAGGCAGCTACTGTATGGGAAAACACGGAACATTGACGGTTATGTTACATGAAGTCGTTCCAAAAAAGTTTTAATGATAAATGGGTCGAAAGAACATAATTGTCTGAACCTCTGCCTATCCCAGTATTAGGAATTGCATGAAGATATACTTTTTAATAATATTGATACAAGATATCATTACACAGACAGTTTATTATTTTAATAAGGGTAAATTACCCTTATTATCTTTAGAGTTAATATAATAACATTTTTGTTGCAAACTAAATTTCAAAAATTTAAGTAGATTAGTTGAAAATAAAACAATAAAATAATGTTTTGATAACGCTGTTCCAAAAATAAAGCTGTATTTTTGCATTAACATATTCCGGTGTGGGGTGGAGCTTCTAAATCAAAATTTTTAGAATTGGAACGTGGTCAGCGATTATTATTGAAAGTTTTATTAAATAAACACTACAGATTTCCTACAGAAGAACTTTATTCCATAGCTGGGATATTGAGTGTTAGAAAATTATATATACTACAACTTATAATAGAAAAACATAAAACAGTATTCTTTAACTCCAATACTAGCATAAAACGGAGAATTATTATAGAAAAAGATCCCGTTAAAACAAATTTTGCCGGTCGCCAGTTTAAGAGTCAATCCGGTTATCTATATTGTAAATTGAATAGATTTTTAAACATTTATCCTGTACTGTCAAAAAAGCTGAAAAAGGTAGTTTCTGAATGGCTTTTGTCCCACAATTATGATGAGATTGAATCTTTATTAGATATGAATATGTAATATGATATGCACATGCTCTAATACACACTCAAATGACACACACACACACTCGCACACACACACAGACACACACACACACACACACAATGTTTTAAAATAATTAGATTTAGCAAATCTGTCAGTAAAGTAGTATAGACATAATCATAGTAATTTTCGTAGTATAAGTTATGTAGATTTATGCTTAGTAGATATTTAGCAGTTAAATAGTTACCTTTGTATTTATAATAGTAGTTAAGAGAGTGTTATCTCAAATTAATGCTTTATGTTTATGTTTATTTGTAAAAAACACATGTAATAACATTTATGGAAGAGCGGGGCATTCTGGCACAAGTAATTATTTGCTTAAAAGGATGTCCCAACATTGGATAGATTATTGTAATTAGTTTTTATGCAAATAAATTATTCTTATTCTTATTCTATTCTTTGCATTAACATAAATAAGAAACTTCGTCAATTAATTTGTGCAACTGTATAATATGCCTGTTGTGCTAAATACATATATAATTAATACATAATTAGAAATAATTTAAGAATAAATTAAACTTCCAAATAGAAATCAATTAATTGAATAAGGACTACAATTCAATTATTACGAATGAATATACACAAAAATAAGAGTACAAAGGGTTTGTTTTGGGTCAAAGTCACGAGTTTTATGGTTTAAAATTTGACATAATTTACTATCCTTCATAAAATTTCAATATTCTTTCCTTCATTTATACAATCACCATTTTATAATTATTTATGATAATCTTTCCATCGACATTAAAATAAGCTAAAGATATGTATGTGGATATTTCGTTGTTGAAAACGGCTTATGTCTATGAGAGACTTATTAACACACTCACGATAGCCGAATAATTGGGCGTCGGAATTCGAGTCAAGAGACCCTAGTTCGATCCCCAAGACTAGTACCAATAGATACTTTCAAAAACTTATGTATAATTTATATCGTTGGCTTGGGCATAAAGACGGCGACGGGCTCACCACATCTCACGTTGTCTTACAAAAGGCCTTTGGTGGAAAGTGGGTCGAAAGGACTTAATTGCCTAGACCTCTGCCAACCCCTGTATTGGGAATGGCGTGACGATATTTATTATTTATTATAATCGATATTAAAACGATGCATGTTAAATACTCCCATATGTACTTGGCCTCTGAAATTCTACTGCAAGACGTTGGCCTGGGGGACGCCATGTTCAACAGTCGACTCTTGATAGGCTGTAAAGAGGGATAGAAAGAATGGTATATTTAAAACAAATACTTTGCTTCGTCTGTTGACACCCACGGACAAACAGGGGTAATAATAATATGTAAAATAACGTGTAAAATGATTGCCCCTAATATCTTCGCAGCACATATTTCTTTAGCAAAAACTTTAAAAGGAAGAGGCGAAAACATACAAATGATTTTTTTGTAATTAAATACTACATAGTTTGTTGTTTAAAACAAAAAATTTCAAATGGCGGTGGACTCCACGTTAAATTACCAGAGTCTTTGCAGCTTGCACCACTATCAACAGTTTGTACATAATATGTTTGATAACAATTCCGTCATATCATGATGGCTATGAAATTTTTTGGGTTTTCCCATTTGTCGACATTTATTATACCTACGTAACGGGAGTAATGGACCATTAGTCTAGTCCACTGCATCGCAAAGTTTTACAGCGTATTATGTTAGAAGCGAACATATTGTAATCTGTTTTGCCTTAAGATCGTATAAATATTTATTTTAGTGACTCACCTATCTTTATCATACTACGACACGTTACTACAATCATTACCTACTTTATTTGCGTCATAATTTATTTTTGATTCCCTAATTTTATACAAAAACACAGTATGTGTGGGTGTATTCATGTTAAGGCAAGATATTTCAATAATTAAACTACTGCAGGAACTACAGAATAAAACAAAATATTATTTTTATGTACGTGTTTTTAATTACATACTCGATTTGATTACCAAATAACTATTGTATACTACTGATTGTTTTTATAATAGATATAATAGATATAGGAACTATCTCCTACAAAGTATTTTGTATTAAATAGGTCAAGCAAACATTGGGACAATGTGAGACGAGCAACATCTGACAACGACACCCGACAGGCACAGCAGTCGCAATCCTAACATGGAAATAAATAAATAAATTACAACGATAGAAACTTCCTCGCTTCATCTTCAATATATCCATACATCTTCGTCATTATTTTAAAATGTGCTTTTGAACCGTGTGTATTAAATAATGTATACTAAATTTTATCATTTATTATACGGATAAAACCTCGAATTCTCATTCTAAACCATTTCGACAATATCTCCTGAGAATTGCAGCGTTATAAATGACTGATTTTTATTCATTTGTAAATTTTTTCTTGAAAATTAAAACTGGCAAAATGTTTGTTATTCTGTTACAGTATTAGGTACTAATTAAAAAGATGGGAATTCAGGACTGTAAACAATTTTCTATAGTAGATAAAAGAAACCTGCAATTGTTTGGATACTTAATAAAATATAAAGTTTTTGGAAAAACCCATGTACTCAATTCTCAAATTCCGGTTACCCAATTACTCGGCTATCGTGATGGCTGTAATAATTTTTAATAATAATTTCGAATAATAATTAATTAGTTTTTTTGTGAGAGCTGCGTCTTCACTTGACGGACTTAAGTATTGTTTTGCGATAGTACATAAGCATGCGAATGGATTTGATATGAGCAGTAAATATTATTTACGCATGAGCAAAAAACTTTAAACCATAGTACACTCTTTTTTTTTTCAAGTTTTGATACTAAATAGTAGTGTATTGATCACGGGCTATAAAAAATTGGGTTTTTTGTCCTCAGACAACAAGACCTCGTAACAACAACGGTAAAGTTCTTCTTCTGAACTGGTTTATAAGAAAATATTTGAAAAAAATCTTCTAATTTAGCTAAAACGGTCTGTGTCATTTATTTATTTCATATTTTTGGGAAGATTTAGTTCAGCATTAATTTTAGAAACTATCAAATTGGCCTATGTTAACCTGTTTGCGTTGATTATTACGAATTGAAAGAAGTTTTAACAAAGATAAACTAGTAGTGAATTTTTAAACTAGACAGAGATCTAAACGATAAGGCCTTACTACCCAACTTTCACTGAAGCTTGTTCAGGACAACGTTTTAGTGTCGAACAAACAGTATAGTATACCTACATAGATATTATTTATATGGATAAACATTCATGAATACTAATATATATAAATATCCACGATTCGAAAACAACTATTTAAATTCATCACACAAATGTTTGCCTCTAGGGGATTTGACCCGTAACTCTAACCAACACGGTTATCAGATCGGGTCTTGTTTTGGTAACTCATTACATTATAAAATAAATAAATAAATAAATAAATAAATAAATAAATAAATAAATAAATAAATAAATAAATAAATAAATAAATAAATAAATAAATAAATAAATAAATAAATAAATAAATAAATAAATAAATAAATAAATAAATAAATAAATAAATAAATAAATAAATAAATAAATAAATAAATAAATAAATAAATAAATAAATAAATAAATAAATAAATAAATAAATAAATAAATAAATAAATAAATAAATAAATAAATAAATAAATAAATAAATAAATAAATAAATAAATAAATAAATAAATAAATAAATAAATAAATAAATAAATAAATAAATAAATAAATAAATAAATAAATAAATAAATAAATAAATAAATAAATAAATAAATAAATAAATAAATAAATAAATAAATAAATAAATAAATAAATAAATAAATAAATAAATAAATAAATAAATAAATAAATAAATAAATAAATAAATAAATAAATAAATAAATAAATAAATAAATAAATAAATAAATAAATAAATAAATAAATAAATAAATAAATAAATAAATAAATAAATAAATAAATAAATAAATAAATAAATAAATAAATAAATAAATAAATAAATAAATAAATAAATTACAACGATAGAAACTTCCTCGCTTCATCTTCAATATATCCATACATCTTCGTCATTATTTTAAAATGTGCTTTTGAACCGTGTGTATTAAATAATGTATACTAAATTTTATCATTTATTATACGGATAAAACCTTGAATTCTCATTCTAAACCATTTCGACAATATCTCCTGAGAATTGCAGCGTTATAAATGACTGATTTTTATTCATTTGTAAATTTTTTCTTGAAAATTAAAACTGGCAAAATGTTTGTTATTCTGTTACAGTATTAGGTACTAATTAAAAAGATGGGAATTCAGGACTGTAAACAATTTTCTATAGTAGATAAAAGAAACCTGCAATTGTTTGGATACTTAATAAAATATAAAGTTTTTGGAAAAACCCATGTACTCAATTCTCAAATTCCGGTTACCCAATTACTCGGCTATCGTGATGGCTGTAATAATTTTTAATAATAATTTCGAATAATAATTAATTAGTTTTTTTGTGAGAGCTGCGTCTTCACTTGACGGACTTAAGTATTGTTTTGCGATAGTACATAAGCATGCGAATGGATTTGATATGAGCAGTAAATATTATTTACGCATGAGCAAAAAACTTTAAACCATAGTACACTCTTTTTTTTTTCAAGTTTTGATACTAAATAGTAGTGTATTGATCACGGGCTATAAAAAATTGGGTTTTTTGTCCTCAGACAACAAGACCTCGTAACAACAACGGTAAAGTTCTTCTTCTGAACTGGTTTATAAGAAAATATTTGAAAAAAATCTTCTAATTTAGCTAAAACGGTCTGTGTCATTTATTTATTTCATATTTTTGGGAAGATTTAGTTCAGCATTAATTTTAGAAACTATCAAATTGGCCTATGTTAACCTGTTTGCGTTGATTATTACGAATTGAAAGAAGTTTTAACAAAGATAAACTAGTAGTGAATTTTTAAACTAGACAGAGATCTAAACGATAAGGCCTTACTACCCAACTTTCACTGAAGCTTGTTCAGGACAACGTTTTAGTGTCGAACAAACAGTATAGTATACCTACATAGATATTATTTATATGGATAAACATTCATGAATACTAATATATATAAATATCCACGATTCGAAAACAACTATTTAAATTCATCACACAAATGTTTGCCTCTAGGGGGATTTGACCCCGTAACTCTAACCAACACGGTTATCAGATCGGGTCTTGTTTTGGTAACTCATTACATTATACACAAATAAAGATCATATACGCGAACGGACAGATTATATACTAATTAATATATATACATGCCTTTCAAAACAGGAATAAGCCATGTAATTATGCATAAGTTTTGAAAAAAAATAATCTCATAGGTGCTTATCTACTGCGGACCAAAGCAAACGCCAAACTGGCGGATCTATTAACTGAAATTGCAATCATAATACCGCTAGGCTGTCGTATTCAATAAGTATATATAAAGTACAAAAAGTTTCATAATATTTGTTGGAAAATTTATTTAGTCAGATGTACCAACCTTCGGGCTATTGAGCGCTATTAAATTAAGACTTGTTTAATAAATGGTGTGAATCACATGATCTGTCTCGCTGTCCTAAACAAGCTGGACTACGTAAACACATTTTGTGCCTCGGACACTACGCCTGTGTGACTACACCTGTAATGGAAGATCGATCGCAAATCTTTATAACTTATTGTTATAATTACTCACCAACTTCCTCAGAAGGCACGGTTTTTGTAGCTATAGCTCTAACAGCAGTTAGTCCGGTATGACTGAATATATTAAAGACTGGAGCTGCGTAGTACCATTGCCTGTTTGGCGCAAAAGCAAATACAATGCATGCCGTTATCCTGCTCATACCAGCCAAAATTCCTATCAAGCTATCCTGCACGCCCAATTTTTTACTTAGGAATGTTATGCAGAAAAAAGTACCTGCAACAAAAGTTTTACAATATTTCAACTGGCATTAAATTCAGATCTTATTTTTTTTAATTGAGGGGTTTTTACAGGTATTACATATTTTCCAAAAAAAAGTCACGATAGCCGAGTGGTTGGGTGGTCGGAATTTAGAGTCATGAGACTCGAGTTCGATCCCAGGTGGCAGTACCAATGAGTTTTTCAAAAACTTATGTACGAATTACATCGTTGGCTAGGACATATTGGGAATTGCGTAAAGATATTTATTTATTCATTTACATACATATTTTCCAATTTATTTTTAAAACTTTACTATTTACATGTGGCTACAAATGTCATTCACAAAAAGTGGCACGTCGATACGAACCAATTGTTTATTCATATATAAAAAGTCACGACAGCGAGGAATTCGGTGGTTGGAATTTCGAGTCAAGAGACCCGAGTTCGATCCCCAGGTGGCAGGCTCGTGCCAATGGGTTTTTCAAAAACTTATGTACGAATTATATCGTTAGCTTGGACATAAAGACGGCGACTGGCTCGCCACCTGTCATATTGTCCCGAAAATATCTTCGGTGGAAGGTGGGTCAAAGAGACTTAGTTATTTAGACTAGACCTCTGTCTACCCCTGTATTGGGAATTGCGTGAAGATATTTATTTATTTTTATTTATATATTATATCCAATGAAAACATTTTCGACGACGTAAGATTATCACATCTCTTGCGTATTTGTCAATTTTCAACTATCTTTTAGACTATGTAGCTAGAAAATCCCGAAAAACAACACTGAAACTTTATTACCTTAACCGCGTGAATTTAAAAAAGTAAAAAATAAATGGTTCATATCGTCCGCGTAATAATATTCCTCTCCCCTCTTTTTCGTGGTTGTAGTAAAAAGCGACTAAATGAAAAATAAATAAATAAAAATTCGAATAACATATGATGTTATTCGAATTTTTATTTATTAAATTGCTCA
The DNA here is from genome assembly GCA_029286605.1 of Sericinus montela. Taxonomy (NCBI): domain Eukaryota; kingdom Metazoa; phylum Arthropoda; class Insecta; order Lepidoptera; family Papilionidae; genus Sericinus; species Sericinus montela. The sequence goes on along the minus strand of JAGSMR010000073.1, from coordinate 976,184 downwards.
TTGCTCTTCTCAAAGTAAGTAGCATAAACACCCAGACTCGAGACAATATCTAAAAGTGGTTTTCTATATTGACCAGGCCGGTTATTGAACCCGGAACCTCGTATCTGTCAACACCTTGAAAACAAGTGTGTACGCCACTCGACAACGGAGGTCGTCAAAAATTGGAAAGAACCATTCAAAATGTCAAAGTCCTCTGATAGATGGCGAGATAATTATAGCGAAAAGTAAAAAACGAAATGACCACACCGGCAGCAGCATCTCAGATGCAAAATGTTTAGAATTGCAATAGCCAATCCCTTACAGTAATGGGAGGGGCCTTTGTTGTGTAGTGAGCTTTGATAGGCCAATAAACAAGTTTTTAGTTACATGAGTAAATTACTCTACATTATCCATCATCATAATTCCCAATACAGGGGTAGACAGAGGTCTAGTCCAGACAGTCGATTATGTCCCTTCGACCCGCCTTCCACTGAAGATATTTTGAACAACGTGACAGGTGGTGAGCCCGTCACCATCTTTATGCCCAAGCCAAAGATATAATTCGTACATAATTTTTTTTTGTAAAACCCTTTGGTACGAGTCTGCCATCGGGGGATCGAACTCGGGTCTCTTGACTCGAAATTCCGACCACCCAACCACTCGGCTATCGAGAATTACATTATCTATCGATATGTACTTTTCTTCTTTACCTTATCTATTTATTAATAGTATAGTAAATAAATATTTCTCACAATGCCGGCGCGAAGGTGTGTAAGGTAGAGATATTTTATATCGAGTAGGAGTGCACTAACAAAATCAAAATTTTATTTATGATTTTGCTTTAGATATTTGTACACTTATATAAAATAAAATATTATACGCATAAAAAATTGGTATACTGTTGCCAAAGGGTATATATAGACAACGTATCTGTTGTCACTTTAACGAAGTTCCGAATATTCTCACATAATAATTAACTGTATACCAACCTCTGTAAGACCTCTAAAATTTTAACAATAGCTAAATTATTTCGTTTGAAACTGTCTTGAAGATGTCAAAGTCGTTTCGGTTGAATATAAATAAATAATAGTAAAGATAAATTTCACATCTTATCCTTTGTTTTATGGTGTTGATAACGTTGATAACCTTGAAGTTACGTGAAGGCTATCCTGTAGTTTGTTTAGTTTCATTAATGAGAGAAGTGACATCATGATATCTACTAACATCATAAATGTGAAAGTTTAGATGTTTGTTATTCGATTACGCCAAAATGATCGAACGTATTTGATTGCAATTTGTCGCACATGTAGTTTATTACTGAATTATATCAATTCAAAAAATGGGAAATTAAAGGTAGATAGATTTTCAAGCAATTTTTACTAAGTATTTTTTTAATCGAATGTTACAAATTTAATACACTTATGAAATTAAAAGTACAAACTTTTAGCAATGTAGTAGTTAACCTTAAATGAGTACATACATATAAATATTTAAAATAACACAACATAATGTATATTGCGAAACGCATAATATTTTGAGGAAGGAATTTACTTTGAGTCAACTCCGTTTGTGATGAAACCTAAATTTTTTTATAGAAACTAGTAAATTTTGTTATAAAATAATTATTAATCACTTTTCGGAGGTCATTCAAAAAACATTAAGTGCATCACAAGCTACGACGTACGATAAAACTACTGCGTAAATTGATAAAGAAACCGTGTGTGATGATAAAGTCAATTTTTAGATATCAATTGACAATTAAAAATGCTATATTTTATATTCCAGGGTTGTTGTATCACAAAATTTACCACATAAGACTGCAAGTCATAAAACTTTATTATGTATTTAAACATACAATCGTTTGGCGGAAACAACTGCAAGGATTTAGACAGCCAAGATTAACAGAGAGGTAACCAGAGGCCCAGACAATTTAGTAATTTCGAAGCACATTTCACCGGAGCTTATTCTACTCCTAGGACAACGTGACTGGTGAGGAGTCTGCCACCGTCTGTATGTCTAATACGAACACACATTTAAAAAAACTAATTGTTAGGAGCCCAACTCTATATCTATCACTATCAGAATATTTCATCATGATAGTAAGGATAGTTACATATTAGATAGGATATTTTTTATAATTGCCATGCTCATCACACCAATTGGCCTTCTATTATCTTCATTTTTCAATCTTTATTTAACTCTTGATGTGAAATCACCAAATAAACGCAATATAAACGTAGTATTTGCAGATAATTGCTCAATCATAAAAGCGGCATATAGCACTTTATACCATGCAGTACTCTCCGCAATACCCTCTATTTGAATGTCAGCTGTATTTATTTCTCCAGTAATCCTAATCTCGCAGAGACTGACATTCGAAATGCCATAGTGTCAGGCGAGCTCGCCTCTAAAGTGTTCATTGTCACAGATGTGAGACAGTTTATTCATAGTCGTGAAATATTTCATATTGTGGTACGTGAAATTAAGATACGTATATATGCACTTAGATAACCCACACCTTGACCTAGGTTGATTTAATCGATATTGAGCTAAATGGAGATTACGGCTTTATTCATTTATTAAATAAGTGCCGCAAAAGGTCATATCTACTAATTTATTTAGCGATAACTATTAAATAGCTGTCATTATTTAGGTTAATTTGTAAAGAGTTATTTTGTATCTTATTTAAAATAACTCTTACATGAAAACATCAAAGTAAAATCTTAAAATTATGAAGAAATAGGAAATGCATATATGTTTTTAGTATTTTGTATGTAGTATGTAATTTAGAAGTTGATTTAGGTACTATCTACAAATATTAATTTTTTAATGTGTGCAACAATAAAAAATATTAACTTACACTTACACACATTGTTTCATTATTAAAAATGCCAAGAGTGATTGGGTGATTAGAATTCAGATCAGGTACCAATGATGACTGTCACGTTATGAGACTGATACAGCGACAAAATCACACCACTGTCTGATGAATGATGAAATGAGCTCCGGTAAAATGTGCGGCGAAAGAATTTAATTGCCTAGAACTCTGACTTCTGACTCTGATACATACAGAAGTAATAAAAATAAAAAAATACATATACAGATAGGGACAAAGGAAGAAAATATTTTCTACATTGACCCGACCTGGCCGGAGACACCATGAAAACCAGCGTGTACGCCACACGGCCACGCAGGTCGTCATGCATACATAGGTAGATAGATACATATAGGTAGATAGATTGTCTCGGGTCTTGGTGTTTGATGTACCTTCGTTTTTTCTGATTCTCTAACAAAAGTGCTTTAGCTTTGTACTTTGTATAATGTAGTGCATGCAATTATGTTGTCCTTATCAATGTAGCAAAAGTGGTAGACTTTGACCCGTTTGGAAATCGTAACCTAGACCTCAGAGCTGACACTATTAAAACCTCTGTGTACGCCACAAGTCTACAACTATCTCAATATTTACAATTTAAATTTCAAAGCATCCTTTAACTTATTCATGGAGTGGTGTGCACACCTCTACAACAAAAGCCCAGTAAATTTGCAAAGTTTTCCCATTTACAGTTTTAAAAGCATCTGTGAAAGAAAAACTGTACAAAATCATTACAATAGAAATTAATATATTAATGACAGTAACCCGCGGGATCACTCCCGTGATATTTCTAATTGAATTAAAGTTACATTTTATATGTCCTTTGTAAAAAGAAAGCAAAAAAGGGGAATACTTGGGGAGTTTCTTTCGCCTGTTTCTTTTTCTTTAAAGTAACCTCATTACGAAACGGTGTTAGATTAAAAAATGATGATCAATGGATGGAATGTATGTTATTAATAGCGATGAATAAATGATTTGATTTGATTTGCCCACGGAGGTCGTCAAAACAATACGAATCTATTGAGAAATATGTGAAGATAAAGACGATCGCCATACAGAAGCTTCTTGTATCGTATCGGTGTATGAATTTAACATCCCTTTTATTTCTGAGGGTGTCATTAGAATCGACCGAGTAGAATGTCTTCATAATAGTAACGGGTACTGACAGATGGCTGGAAAACTAACGCGAAAAATGAAGTTAAACAGATGTGCGAGGCGTCTGGCATTGTGATAGCCAATTCGTTAGCGATTATGGCAAATCTTCTTTATGGAAGAGGCGTAATTTCTATAGTTACTTATTGGGAATTGTGTATTAATGTATGTGTGTAAAGAAGATATGTGTGTAAAAGAAGATAAAAAATAAATCGAATATGTTTTTGGTCTGGCAAAGAGAGCTGTCATATTGAAATTCAATGAACAAGAGCCATCATCAGCATAACAGCCTGTAAACTCCACTGCAGGGGTTTAAGCATCTCGCGTATGATACTTTTTACCATAACCGTCATCACGATTAGCGTTTGCAGCACCAGCCACCGCACCTTAGATGGTGTCTGACGTTTTTTGAGTTTTTCCCTTATTCGTCTTTTAGCCTTCTACTACCGATACCACACCACTATGAAAAGAGTAGGAAAACCAAAGTAAATTGGTTGACATATGCTTTACTTCAATCTGTTTCATATGAAGTTGTAGAAATATTTCAAAATTATTAATTTCATTAAAGTTTATTCTTTAATTATACTATACTACTTACTTCCATGACCTGATAGCCTATTTAGACCCTGTCTTCGTAGCAAAGGCTTGCGGGTTTAAATCTTGCCTGGTTCATTCATTTGATAAATGTGAATATTTGCAGGTACTCAGGTTTGTAGCCATGGCTGTTTATTATACTGTTCGCGTGCATTTTACGCACATATGTCTCTGTGTAAGTGAACATTAGGATAAGGGATCCCGAATGTAGACAGTAAATACATCTACAATATAGATGTATTTACTGTCTACATTCGGGATCCCTTATCCTGATGTTCAATTACTTGTTCCGATCTGTATCTTATTTTATGCACAACAAATTATAAACTCGCAAGACCTGTACAAGTGAAATGTTACTTACCTATTAATCCAAGGACGGTGTTAATGGTGCCATAAATACTGAATTCCACTTCGTTGATGTTAAATTTGCGTATGGCGTATAAATAACTCACTTGTGAATCACCTGGAAAAATAAATTATAATAACAAATAAGATACGACGACGAACAAGTTTCTTTGTTATCTTGTTCGAGTATTGTCTATGCGGTCATTAACGTCTCTCGGTAGTATGTATGTAGGGTGATGACTTTGAATTAACAAATTTAATTATGATCTGAGTGTTATGAAACTCAAATATTATCATGGATATTTTTCGTTGAATGGTCGTAGTACAACACATTTTAAATTCAAATCGTACATTTTTCAGAAATATTATGTTGTGATTAATTTTTAATTAATTTTGAACTCGCAGACGTTGTTATTCTCTAGTAGTTTTTTTATAATCACTTTATAAATATAACAATAATTATCAAAATCTGCCTTGTAGTGACATCTATCATACTGGAATAAATAAAAATCTTCAAAAATATTATATTTACTTTAAATGTTAGGTTCCTTTAAACGTGTGGAAGTCCTTTAAACCATTAGTTGTAGAAAGTTCTGGAGTATTTTTTTAATTGTAACAAAAATAAGTGTAATATTATGTTTAACTTTATTTATATATTATTTATTATTTAACATTAAAAAATACCTTGAACGTAACAAAATAAATTAAAAAAGTAATTAATAATATTGCAATGTTATTCTATATTTAATATTCCTTTATAATTAAATACAATTTAATTTAATTACTTTAATTTTTTTTCGAAACATTATATTTAAAGAATACCTTTGGTTAGGAACCGATCCTATATGTATTTCGACATTGAGTAGAACTACAACAGCTATATTAAACACTAATCTATTCTGGCTATTGAAAATTAAGTAGTAATAAAATTCCACGCCACTTTTGCCCATACTATTAATGCGCCTTAATATAGATAAACTCTTGTAAATAGTATATTGTTTTGTTCCAATTTCACCAATTCGGTCTTCACTTTGTAATAAAGTGTGTTTGTTTTATGTTCTAAATAATTACGAGTAACATTCAAGTCTTTGTATGGGTATGATTCATCTAAAGATGTACGATATAATAACGTCATGTTTTGTTGAGGAAAACAAAATGAAAAAAATGTCTTCACGCGGTCTAGACAATTAAGTCCTTTCCACCCACCTTCCACCGAAGACATTTTTTGGAATAACGTGACAAGTGATGAGCCCGTCGCCGTCTTAATGACCAAGCCAACGATATAATTCGTACTTAAGTTTAAGCCTGGGGATCTAACTCGGGTTTCTTGACTTCGAATCCCGAACACCCAGCCGCTCGGCAGTCGTGACTACAGTTAGTTTGTTAACAACAGTTTTGATGTATATACATAAAATGTGGATGCATTAGGTTTGCCTACATTAGTTTTGTGGGACATTTCTTTTCATTGTTGGAAACCTTACAAGTAGGAATGCACCTTTTGGGTGCCTTTTAAACACGCTGTCGTAATAAAATAAGCAAACAAACGCTCAACCCTGTGGCTGCTGCGTAGCACATATTACAAAAACCAGTTTTTTAATTTGAACATTCCTGCTTCGGTTTTTTGTACATGCTTTCTTCTAAAGTAATTCAAACATTTTAAATATCGATAATGTAAGCTAACATAAATATTTATATAAAATCTAATGCAAATTGTCATTACACTTTAACTTAAAATGGTCTTGCAACTCAGTGCATAACTGTTATGTGTGCAACTTGTGCATGGCTAGCCTAATGCAACATCAAGGCCGCATACGAAAGTAGGCTTACAAGAGGGGTCTTACGTAACAACTTGTATCAAACGCACCTAACTTAAATGGAGTGCATAAGAAGTATTAGTCGCGGGTTTTGTATATTGGTCATGAGAGACGCGAATAAATTTTCGCACATACATCTATTTAGCAACGGTCGGTAAAAAGTCACGATAGCTGAGTGGTTGGGTAGTCTGAATTTCGAGTCGAGAGACCCGAGTTCGATCCCCAGGTGGCAGGCTCGTATCAATGGGTTTTTCTAACTTATGTACGAATTATATCGTTGGCTTGGATATAAATACGGCGCCGTGCTCACCACCTTTCACGCTGTCCCGTAAATATCTTCGGTGGAAGGTGGGTCAAAGGGTCTTAATTGTCTAGACCTCTGTCTACCCCTGTATTGGGAATTCCATGAAGATTTTATTTCTAATAAACTAACTTTCATTGTTGTAAAGAATTGGATGCTCTAAAAACTTCTGGATAACGGCTTACAGAGCAGCGGGTGAATTAAATGCCCCTACTGTCATTACCGACCCTTACTAAAAATAAATAAATATTAATATCTAATCTGCCATTTAATTTACATAGACTAAAGCCAATTTTTTTGATTTGTCTTATAACATTTTGTGTTCTTTGTTAGGAAGCATTTTTCTGAATCGTGATTCAAATATTTAAATCATATTATTTTTTTTTTGTTTTACAATCTAAATATTAAAGAATCTTCTTTTACGATCGATACGTTGTCCTCATAAAACCTTAAATTGATTTGGGTCTGGTCGATTCTGATATTTTTTTAATTTACTGTATGAGATATTGTAAATATTTTAAGTATTTCCAATTGGTCGTGATGAAATATTTATCATAATTTTAAGGTGTGAATTGTTAAGAATTGGTTCACTTATAGAGAATAATTTGGTCAAAGACGTCAATAACTTGTAAAATTACTAAGTCTATTAAAATAATTGATAATGAGTTAACAGATTTAAGTATTATATTTAAGATGAGCTCTTCGGATTAATTGGCTATGTTGTAATTATTAAATTCTTAGTATATGATTAAATATAACTTAGATAAGTCAAACAGATATAGCGTGCAGTTGGAATCAATAAGCATAATTGTATAAGGGGCAGGTATTAATCACCTAAATCGTTTTAGGATTGATTAATAAATTGAGTACTTTATACAATCCGCAAAATCCGGAAATTAATGAATATATGTTATACTAAAAGACTCACCGTAAAGAGGTCCCACCATTATAAGGTACAACAATATTACTGAAACTACTTGCATTCTTAAACCAAATACACGTGGCCTTAACACAACCATTACAGTATCTCCGACAAGTTTAAATACTTCCTTAAGTTTTTTCTTAATCGTATTACCTTCATTGGTATTCTCATTGAAGTTACGTTTTTCTTCAGTTGGCATAACATCTTCAAGTCTAAAAACACCGTACAGGAATGAAAACGTATGAAGTGCCAACATCAAGGAAAACATGCCGTAATATCCCAGCTCTCTCAATACGACTCCACTCAATGCCGTTCCTGTGGGAGTTCCCAAACTGACACAAATTGTTACCATTCCTAAACGAAAAGTCCGGTTTTCAATTGTTGTTATATCAGCAATAAAACTAAACATTCCCATAAAAATTATAATATAGCTTCCAGTGAATGCAGACGGTAGTGCTTCTATTAAAGCAGTTGCCGTTAAAGACAATTCATTAAAATAATACGTTGCAAATAGAAGTCCAATATTAGCAATAATTTCTCCTGTAAACGGAAATAGTATGCATATTTTTCTTTTTTTAGTTTTGTCACTCCATGCTCCAATAAATAGCACCATCACAGCTGGTATTGCAGTTTGAAGAGGAAACTTCCAGGCAACTACTTTAGCTACCAGTGATTGTACATTATTTAATTCTGTTTCTATACCCGTTGTATTTCGATCCCTGATGCGGTCACAAATTTCGTCGCTATACTGAAAATTCACTCTGCATGACTTCTCCAAATGCATGTTCTGTACAGCTAGCGATGATAAAGCTGTACACAACATGTATGTAAACAAACACGGCTCAACTGTGGTTTCGCGAATACAATACTTGACGGCCTTCAAGAGCCACTTCGTTTTTTCTCGCCATGTTTTCCTTTCTTCATTTTGAGTAAGATGTATGTTCGATCTCGTGAAATCAACAGAGCTGTTGATATGTTCAGTGCTTACACTCATTATAAAACAGCTATAAAAGTGAGAGTCAGTAAAAGTGATGGCACAATTTATTATTTGAAATATACACTGTAATGCTTCGCGACCGCCGCCGGCACTGGATTGTGACTACTTCACGCTTAATCCGAGGCTTTCCAAGTGTCGTTTCCAAAAACCAGAGATGTTAATATCAGGTTGTAAAATGCAGCGCGATATGAGAGCGTGCCGGCTTATACAAGGCACACGCATCTCGCTCACGATAACAGAGGTCTCACTGTAGTAAACAGCACTTTTAATAAATATGTAATTTTATCTGTACACCCTGAGTACGCATAATCCTGCGCTCTTTCCTGTCTATACTTTTACACTAAAAGAATTAATGAGTAAAACAACTGTACAAATTGGTGTCGTGACGAGTTCTGTTATATGTTTTTATCGTAAAGGTTAATGTTCGTCGCGTATTGCTTTCAATGCTACTAACTTAAAAAGAGACTTGTATTAAATAAAGTAAATTAATCAATCAAGCCATAGGCAATTTTTCTCGGTAAGTTTTCTGGTATATAATTGAAAAACTTTTTTTTGTGATTTATGAGTTTAATATTAAAAATAAAATTAAAAAGATTCTAAGACAACACCTAATTAAGTTAAAAGGAAGCAATTTTTTATATCTGTATTATTTTCATAAATAATCCACCGGCTTATGGTCATTCTATTGAACTTACATACGAACATCATTTTCCTTGAAAGGTTAGTTAAAAATAGCGCCTTATGGATAATAATTTCAAAAGTATTAGACAGAGTCTACAGGCGCTGTTGTCTCGGTCGAATTATTATTCTCACAATATTTATTTACTATGTAAAATTTGTATATAGCATGAAACCGTGGTCATTGATATAGGTTAAAGATTAGTACATTTCATTTTTAACTTTTACATTTAATATAATTTATAAGAATTGTGGGCATTCTTTTAATAACACTTCTTATTGCTGTTTATTTCTTGTGTATGGAGTATGAAATCCCTTTCAATACAAAATAGTGACAATTTAAGAATCTTCGATTTCGAATATCCCATTTTCTAAAAGATTCTTTTCCAAATTAATATAATCAGAACGTGCTACTCAAACTTAATAGCATCTTCACAACAAACTTAAAAGTGTTTTAAATCCTGTAGATTTAATCCTCTGGCTAAAAAAGACTTTAAACCCACACCAACATGGCAGTAGTATAATAATAATAATAATAAAAGGCGTAGGAAGTGACGTCCCCATCGCCCATCGGCGTAACAGCTTAAGTGACAAAACTGTTACATCGGCGCAATCAGTCAGCACCTTGCCATGATATGTTAGCGCCGTGTCTCAAAATACTTGAGGGTGCACAGGCCCGTCTGTGCATATGGCCTCGCTGCATTAAACGGTGCTGGTCTGGGGGCGTCTTCCGTTAAATGACGCCCTATAAATGGATGATGGAATACAAGAGAATGCGTTTAGGGCCGCTGCCTGGGGCCGCCAGGGCGCGTCTGGAGCTGGCGCTGGACGCGGCAGCATGCGGGCCGCCAGCCGAGAGCGGGGGCAGCACGACCATCCGGCTCCACCCGCATCCATCATCCCCACCAGTTGGCTTGGTGTCAGCAGGGTCCTCTGGAATCCAGCAATTGACACCCGCCACTGGTGGAGTACGCCGCATGCGATGGACGAAGACTATGAATATGAACGCATTGCAGGCGTACTTTAGGGCTAAAGGGGAAGAAACCGGAGGATTTGCATATTGGGCTAGGGTGCATTGCTTCTTTGCTGAGCTTGAGCCTACTGTTATTGTCACCGAGCAAAACCTTGCAGACCGAGTTCGGTATATCATCCGTTCGAAAATTTTCGATGATGCCGAACTCGAACGACTAAGACGTGAGGCTGTTCCGTCTGCGAATGAAAATGCGGTGATAGAGGATGCCGCTCCACAAAGTGCAACACGTGCAGGTGTGGATGCTGCCATGGACCTTCTTGTTACCGTAGATTCAGACGAGGGGGGAACAGTCGCCCAAGATGCAGAGCAAATGAGGAGCATATTGGAAGAGGCGGTTAAGGAAACTCGCGAAAAGCCTTTCGAAAGCCGACCACGACTCCCCCGTATAATTTTAAGCAAGCGCAATTGCTCTGTCGTGAGGACCCTGAACCCGATCCTGAGTACCTTTTTGGAAACCAGCCGGGACCTCTGCGATACGGACTCCATTCTTTTTGGCGCTGCATTGGCAGTCTGCCGTATTATCGGCGTCAAACTTCCCACAGCTGGACGCGCTACTAAGCAGAGTAGTGCTATCCCAGCGTGGAGACGGAGAATCGAGGAACGTATTGCAGAGGCAAGGACCTCATTGGCAGGCTGATAAGCTTCAGGTCAGGCAATATTAGGCCGAGGATTGTGCGCTCCGTAAGGATGGCGTTCGCTGGGACTAATATTAACCTGTCTCAGCCAGGTATAACGCAAAGCTGACGGAACGCATAGACGACCTGAAGCAAAAATTGCAGCTTGGGGAAACGGATAAGGCGGTATACCGAGAGGTCAAAGCGGTATAACCAGAATCGTCTCTTTCAAAGTGATCAAAAGAGACTCTATAAATCGTTGGAGCGCTCAGAAACTGGAGGGGCGGGCCAAGGACCTGATCAGGCTGACATTGTCACCTTCTGGCGTAGCCTGTGGTCAGAGCCCGCAAACCACAGCGAGGGTTCGTGGATGGAAATCGTGGCGAGACAGAGTGCAGATATTACACCCATGGACCCCGTCGTCATAACACCTGAGGACGTAGCTGAGGCGGTCCGTAGAGCCCCGAACTGGAAAAGTCCGGGGCTCGACGGGCTGCATCACTACTGGCTGAAGGGGTTCGTGGTGTGCCACGCTGTGCTCGCCAGACAGTTTCAAGAAGCTCTCGAACAGAAGTCGCTCCCGAGTCTCTTTACTACTGAGTCACACATTTGGTTCCAAAAGATCAGGCTACCACAGACCCGAGTAAGTACCGCCCCATCACGTGTCTGCCCACCATTTATAAGACACTGACATCTATTCTGAGCACGAGAATCACCCGGCACATTAATGTGAATAGGATCATGTCGCGTGCTCAGAATGGATGTCGAGGCGGTGGTCGTGGCACCAAGGAACCGCTCCTCATCGACGCGGTCATCGGCAAGGTGGTTAAACGCAACCGTCGGAACTTCTCTGCTGCCTGGATAGACTACAGAAGGCGTTCGACTCGGTGCCCCATACATGGCTTATGAGGGTCCTTGAACTGTACAAAGTGGACGATACAGTAAGAGACTTCCTCGGGTACTGTATGGGGCGATGGAGTACGACCCTTTGTCATCTAGGTGAGCGAATGACGGCTGCGGAACACCGGATTAGGATACGACGGGGTATTTTCCAGGGCGACTGTTTGAGTCCAATATGGTTTTGCCTATCCCTGAATCCTCTCAGCACGCTACTGGAGGGATCGGGGAGGGGATTTCAGCTTCGGAAGGGAGGGACTAGGGTGACCCACCTTTTCTACATGGATGACCTCAAGCTGTTCGCTTCCAGCCGCTCCCATTTGATGGAATTGCTTAGAATCACCTGTGATTTTAGCAATTCTATCAGAATAGACTCAGGACAGATAAGTGTGCGGCTGTCCATGTTGAAAGGGGCAAGGTCACTAACACCGAGGGCATAGACTTGGCTATGCCCGTCAACATACGGACCCTTTCCGAGTCTGATACATACCGATACCTGGGTATGTCACAAAACTTGGGTGTCGATGAGGCTGGCATGAAACAGTCGGTTAGCGAAGTGTTTTTTGCACGCCTGACAAAAGTGCTTAACAGCTATTTGTCGGGAGTGAATAAGGCGCGCGCATTTAACGGCTGGGTCATGCCAGTCCTGATTTATACCTTCGGCATACTCAGGTGGACTCAAACTGACCTTAACGCCCTGGACCGAAAAGTCCGTACCACTATGACGTCTCACAGGATGCATCATCCAAGGTCGTCAGTAATGAGGCTGTACTTTACCGCGGAAGCATGGCGGGAGGGGCTTTTAAGCGCTCTCACCATGCACAATCGCGAGGTGTGCAGCCTCCGTAATTACTTTCTGGCGAAATCGGATGATTCGTTCTACGCAGACGTCGTTATAAGTGATAAAGGACTTACCGCTCTATCTTTGGCCGACGAGCAATGGCAGGACCCGGGAGTACAGAGCGTTTCCGACCGGGAGACCGTATGGAAGGAGAAAGAGCTCCATGGGAGGTTCTACAAGGTTCTACATGAGCCGTTCGTAGATACTGTCACCTCCCTCAACTGGCTACGTTTCGGTGACCTCTTTGGGGAAACCGAAGGTTTTGTCTGTGCGATACAGGATCAGGTTATTAAGACGAACAACTATCGGAAATACATCCTAAGGGATGGTACCATCGACATCTGTCGAGCTTGTCACCATCCTGGGGAGTCGCTTCGGCATGTCATCTCCGGTTGTTCCATGCTTTCTAACTCTGAGTATCTGCATAGGCACAACCTAGTAGCCAGGATTTTACATCAGGAGCTCGCTCTTAAATACGATCTCGTCGGACGGAAATTGCCTTACTATAAGTACTCTCCGGAGGCCGTGCTCGAAAATGACCGCGCCAGGCTCTATTGGGACCGGCCCATCATCACGGACAGGACGATTCTGGCAAATAAGCCTGATATCGTGTTGATGGACCGGGCACAGTCAAGGATATTTTTGGTGGACATTACCATCCCGTATGACGAGAACCTCGTGAAAGCCGAAACAGACAAAAGACGAAATATCTGGACCTGGCTCACGAGGTGACCGACATGTGGGTGGGGTGCCCACTGAAATTATTCCTATAGTTGTTTCTGCGAATGGGTTAATCCCAGTCAGCCTCGCTGAACATCTGCGGCGACTGGGACTCCGTGGCGGACCGCTCCGAGCTCAAATGCAGAAGGCGGTGCTCCTCGATACAGCCCGCATCGTCCGTCGGTTTCTCTCCCTGTCGCCCTAACCTCGGCCGTCTGGTCTCCCCTGTCGAGGGCTCCCGTCTGGTTAGGTCTTAATATTTATTTATTATTTTTATGTATTTTTATGGGTTTATAACGTATATATTTTAAAGTACTTTATTTGTTTTATTTTATGTATTTTTATTTTATGTATATAAAAACCCAACCAGACGAGAAAATATAACAAATACCCTATAATAATAATAAATCATTTATTTACTCCCATATAAGTTCATAATTTTTTATTATTTAGTAAGTGATAATTATAAATTCTAAAACATTACTTAGTGAGAGTCTGGTGCCTGATTGCTAGTTCAGAACTCTTGAGTTACAGATCACGAGGGCTCTCTCCCGGACATACATGAGAATTTTTGGCAATTTTTTTAGGTAGAAGTTTGATAGCCTAGATAAATTTGCGATAGTATATTTCTATCAGGTAAGTTATCAAAACATTACTTTCTAAACAATGTAAATTTTATTTCAACTTCATAAAAAAGTTAAAAAATAAACGAGTTAAAAGAAAGGGATTTGTTAAATTTTGTTTTGCAATGCCCCACGCATACTGCGCTTGTCTACCGCTCTGTCTACGCTCTTTGGTTGATCTACCTCGCCAAATTGGGCTGGTGAGAGGAGGTGATTTGACTCGAGGTAATTAATGAGACGAGTGTTCATGAGGCGCTCCAATGTCTCAGATATAGCCGATAAAATGTATATAGGTCTGTAGTTGTTGACACGATCCCTTTCACCACTCTTGTAAATTACTTTGTAGTAAAATGTCTTGATTGACTGCGGTTACCATTAAAGACAATTCATTACAACAATACGTTGCAAACTGAAGTCCAATATTAGTAATAATTTCTACTGTAAAGGGAAATAGTATGCATATTTTTCTTTTTTTAGTTTTGTCACTCCATGCTCCAATATATAGCACCATCACAGCTGGTATTGCAGTTTGAAGGGGCAACTTCCAGGCAACTACTTCAGCTACCAGTGATTGCACCACTCTTGTAAATTAGTTGTAGTAAAATGTCTTTAATTTTAAAGACTTCCGGAAGTACTACATACTATTTTTAACGCCAAGTTGTTTAACGTCAAATTGCAAATGTGTGTATAGGTGTAATAAGAAGATGTAAATATCTCATAATAATTCTGGCGAAGGTCTGGTTAACTCCAACTGCAGTTATCTTTTAGAGAATAAATGATTTGAAATATCACATTTTCGCCAGTCGGTAACAAAGATAGCGAATTTATTGGAATAGGTGAGGTTTTAATGTTATCGGTATTTTTTAAATTAAAATTCGGCCCATTATATTTTCGATAGGCACATTAATCCGTTCTGCCAATTTTTTACCCTCATTTGCGAAAAAATTTAAATCTTTGTTGATGTATTTTTTTAGTTTTTGTAATTAGACTGTCCCGATGTATCATACAACGTAATAATTGTTTTGTTTATACGTTTTCTGCTGAGAGTATTAAGTAATTTCTAACTATTATTCATAACGCAATTCTCAGTACAGGGGTAGACAGAAGTCTAGTCTAGACAATTAAGTCCCTTCGACCCACCTTCGAACGAAGATATTTTCGGGACAACGTGAGGGAGTGAGCTCGTCGCCGTCTTTATGTCCAAGCCAATGATATAATTCGTATATAAGTTTTTGAAAAAACCATTGGTACGAGCCTGTCACCTGGGGATCGAACCCGGCTATTGTACGTTTTAAGTAAGAAATGTATTAAATAAAAAGTTTATAAGAAGGGTTATTATAATAGAAATGTATTTATTAATGACCCCTGGAAATGTGGTGATCGCTTCCAAGCTATTGAAAGAAAATATCACATTACAGTTTGTATAATATAAAAATTATAGACCAAAAAATAGGATATCTACGGAATTTCTTTCGCCTGTTTCTTTTCTGTTAGAGGAACATCGTAACGAAGCGGTGGTAGATTAAAAAAATTGCTATCGATAAGCGAATGTACATTCTTATTTCGATTATAAATGATTTGATTCGATTTGATATGGTCCAGGCATGTATGGCCATGTGCGGGCTTAGAGTGCCCCGGGCCATACCATAACTGGCTAGGACGTTTATATAGATATTCATTAGATTTCGTGTCAGGAAATATATGAATGTTGATGTCACCGCAAAGAATAATATTATTAAAGAATAATAGTAATTTATTTAGAGAACTAATGAAGCAGCTAGTATGTGTATGGCTTGGAGAGCCATATACCATATATGTCCATATCAATATTTATATGTAGGTAGTAACAAACTATTTTTATTATATACGATCACTCCCTCATTTTGTGATTTATGCGCTGTGTCGTCGCTTAGCTATAAATGTCATGTTCTGGTACTTGGCTGATGGCACTCGGAGAAAACTAATAATCCCAAGACATTTGCGAATGATGTAACAGAGTTATAACGTTGGACATTCTTCGTATGTTCTGAGAAAGGACATTGAGTGTTAATATGATAACTATAACTGCGTCGAATATTGAACAAAAATTTTACTCTCTGGACTGTCGATAAAATATCACGCGTGGAAATATTTCGTCATGCATACTGCTGACGTGATAATTCGGTAGGGATGTCCCCCATTTGAAAATTTGGAGTACAGTTGACTCAGTCGGTTAAGTATGTGGAGCAATTGGAATATAAAAGCACCATAACGGCACAATATATCTTATTAAAATTTAGTTGCTACTTAAAATATAACATTCATATGTCTCAAAGATAATTATGAGTTTGTACAATAAACAATATTTTAGAGAATGACGTCACACAATATTAAATGAAGTGACCAAAATATCCCCAACTACGATAGTGAGGCATACTCAATGGAATGAAATACCGTGAAGTACACTGAACAATATTTAAAAATATATCTTCACTCAATTCCCAATACTGGGATAGACACAGGACCAGACAGATAAGTCTTTTCGATCCACGGTAAAAGTACCGAAGACATTTTTTGCGACAACAGGATAGGTGGTGAGACGCTGGTGGCGCTGTCTTATTTCCCTGCCAAGCATATAAATCAAATGTAAATTGTGAAAAATCTATTTTTTATTTCTCATTATACATTAATAAATTAACATTTATTATTGTCAATTTATAATAAAATATAAAAATACCTGTCTTTGAACTGGACATAGAAACAATTTTAATATTGATAAAAGTAAGTAAACAAGTAAAACAGCGGTCTGTGAATGCTCACTACTGAGCAAAGGCCTTCTCTCAAATATTTGAAATATATTACATAGGATACTTATAGGAATACTGTTTTTATTATTTTTCAGATGGGCACGCTTCCTCAGGACATTTGCGTCTCTAAATAATGGTAAGGAAATATACAATAGCGTTACACTCAGAACAAAATACACTATAGGACAGCTTTAATCAAATATTAGTTTTAGTATATGTAATACGCTTTTCTTTCAGTAACAATATTGTAACTTACTAAGTAACCACATAAAGCCAGGTGATTGGGTGGTCGGAATTTCGAGTGTAGAGACACGAGTTCGATCCCTAGATGGAAGCTCGTACCAATGAGTTTTCTAAAAACTTATGTACGAATTATATCGTGGGCTTGGACATAAAGACGGCGACGGGCTCACCACCTGTCACGTTGTTTCGAAAATATCTTCGGTAGAACGTGGGTCTAAGGGGCTTAAATGTCTAGACTAGACCTTTGTCTACCCCTGTATTGGGATTTGCGTGAAGATATTTAGATATTTATAGTTATTTATAGGTAAATGTAAAAAAAATCAATACGTATTTTTAAGTCACTAATAAGTAAAACAGTATATTCGCCTAAAAAGTCAACAAATTTGACAACCATAAATTAAGTATAATTAACTGTTATTTACTTCTACGATTTCCATATTTCACCTAATCTCTTTTGAACTCTGACTTCACTGCTGAGTTTTTTATTATGACAGTGCCATAAACTTAATAAGTGATGTACAAGATGAGATGGTCAGGATATGATTTCCTGAGATTATCGCAAGTCGTCGAGTTATTTGTCGAGCAAGTACTTCTGAATCGCGATTATGAAGTATGCCTTAGAATTACCAACGTTGTCTTAGCAGGCAATTTACGAATACTCGTAATTGTCTGCTTCCAATTGCGCTCTACAGATATAACCCTTAGTTTCTAAACATATGATATAATATACATATCGAAAAAAGTAATTGACATCTGTCCTTTTCCTGGGGATCGAACCCGAGTCACTTAATTTGAATTTCGATCATAGAAAAACTCAGCCTTTAATGTTTTGTTTAACTAAAAAAATATTAAATCCAACTTTTAAATCAACAAAATTCAACTTATACCCAACTTATAAATGTATTTAGTATTTTTTTATATATTTTATAACTTGGATACGCATAAGATACGTATTATAGCAAATAAATTCCACATGGTTCCTGTGGGAGAAATTTGAAATATGACTTTGCTAAACAGGTATTCATTTTTAATAGCACTGAGTGTAGGAAGATCTGCCGGAACCCGAAAATAAAGGAACCCGAGGGAAATATGTTCTTCTGCAAAGAAATCGATGTCAAACTGGATATTTCATAAAATATTAATTCTTAATCTCCGACAATGTCTATATATTACTTACTACATAGATCAAAAGATTACGTACAACTTACATAATGGTGTTATATCTAATATTATATCAATAAATTATTATTTTTAGTTAGGTTTGCACTAATTTACACATATAAGGCGAGTTAGTATAGTACCCAAGTATAGTAGATAGTACCCAACGATTAGTAAACGTATGTATTTACACTCAAGACGCAATTGGAGGCTACACGTAGGCGCGCTAGCGTATAGTCGTATACTGCTCTCATGATAGCCGCGATGTCATCCACATGCACCTTCGCGAACTGCAATCCCAGTAGCACCCTCAATAGATTGTTGTATCATCGATGTAAATATAGACTAAAGAAGAATAATGAAGAACTATAGACCTATACCGCATCAAAGCCACGTCTACGTACAGTTTTCGAGAGTCATCACGAATCGTCTGACAAGCAAACTTGACGACTTCCAACCTCCCGAACAAGCTGGTATCCGTAAAGTACCATAAAACTTATACACACTCTACGCCAGATTATACAGAAGATTGGAGTGGATAATTTACTATTATGTATGGCGTATGTGGACCATGAGAAAGTGAAGGCTTTCTGTCGAAATTTGAGCGGTGCTACAGTCTCTTCAGCGATGCCATATAGACTCCCGGTATATATAAGTATTGAGTTGCTTGTATGATGAGGCTACGATGTGTAGTGAGTACAGAACCAGAGCACGAAACCTATCCAATTGCAGAAAGGTGTAACACAGGCTGATGTCATTTCTCCGAAACTCTTCACCGCTGCATTGGAAGATGTCTTCAAGCCACTGGAAAAGACACGGTATCAACATAAATGGCGAATTCATCACTCGCCTTCGGTTTGCCGACGACATAGATCTGAAGGCATGATCTCCGAACAGATTGGTCTGAAGATTAAAATGGACAAGACAAAGAAAATTTCTAATGTCCAGGTCAGACCGATGCCAGTTGTTGGAACACTACAATCGATGTTGTCGTCGAATACGTATACCTGCGAAAAATTGTCAGACTGGGTAAGTCCAAATACGACCCAGAGGTCAGACACCGAATCCAACTCGGCTGGGTAGCATTTGGGAAATAACGCCACATTTTCTCATCTAGTATACCTTAGAATCTTAAGACGAAAGTTTACAACCAGTTTCTCTGCGTGATAGAATCCGCAATGAAGACATCCGCAACAGAACTAAGGTACTGACATAGCCATAAGTATCAACGCGCTCAAGTAGCAATGGGCCAGCCACATAGATTGACTAACTGATAACTATTGGGGAAAAAAGGTTCTCGAGTGGCAGCCTCGTATAGGCAAACACAGTGTAGGACGACCCACCACGAGATGGAGTGATGTCTTGCGGAATGTTGCGGGATGGCGATGGATGCAGGTAGCTGGGACCGTTATTTGTGGAAAGCTTTGGGAGAGGCCTAAGTTCAGCAGTGGGCTCTTGAAAGGCTGTAAAGAAGAAGAAGATATAAATCCTCCGGTATTGCAGATGTTCATGGGCGGCGGTAATCACTTACCATCACGTGTGCGACACTTGCTCGTTTGCCTCCCTTTTCTATAAAAAAATCACTATATGCCCGATAGGTACAGGAAATCTACAGACTGTAAGTGCAGAACGACTGGCAGTATGCTCTGAAAAGCGTCAATTATACTGCCTTTGTGTAATTTTTTTTATTTTTTTTTTTATTTCTTTGTCATTAAAACGGTAAGTGAGATCCACTGCAGGACCTTGGCCTCTTCTGTATGGGACGGCTAACCATGTTGAGTTTTGGTCTAGGATTTTTAGTGACCATTACCCGTCATTTGTCGGTAGAATCCTCTTGCAAAAACCATCCATCCATATATAACATGATTCATTTCCATCCATATAAACCATACTATAACTTGATACCCTCCTATTCTTTCTCCCTCACCGCTATAAGAACGCAGAATTAAATTCCTAGAGGCTATGAAAATTCATTTTTTATATAGAGCCCGGGGCCATATTAGAAACTCGTCGCAAATTGTTAATAAATTACACTACCTTAAAGTAATAAAATATATCTTAGTCTGTTAAAGATTTTCTCTATTTCAAGAAATTTTTGTATTTCACCAATAATTACATTACGATATTGTAATTACAAATATTATAATTAAAATAGTGCCCGTGTAAAGTTTAAATTCATCGATAGTAACTAGTGTTAGCAAATGAAACGATTAAGGCTATACTTAGTTTTAGTTTGATAACTTAAAAACTACGTGGGTTGAGAGGAACAAACATGGCGTGACAGTGAACAGCGACGCGACAATAATAAGTTGCTAAGCAACGATGTATAACTAACTCTTATGTCGTCAGAAGGCCGTCGAGCCCTCTATTAAAATAAAAAAAATCTGAAAAACTGTTGTTTATTTTTAATTTTATTAATTTTCTGTCTGACACACTTATCTTTTTCCACAACAAATAATATTTTTTTTGACTATATAAGCATGTATATAAGTATATATATCTTCGTATAGCCAAAAATGTCACGATAGCCGAGTGGTTGGGTGGTCGGAATTTCGAGTCCAGAGACCCGAGTTCGATCTCCAGGTGGCAAGCTCGTACAAATGGGTTTTTCAAAAACTTATGTACGAATTATATCGTTTTCTTGGACATAAAGGCGGCGACGGACTCACCACCTGTCACGTTGTCCCTAAAATATCTTCGGTGAAAGGTGGGTCGAAGGGACTTAACTGTCTAGACTAGACCTCTGTTTATACCTCGTATTGGGAATTACGCGAAGATGTTTATTTATTCCTATAGCCAACATCGAAGGATGAAGTGACCATATTAAAAATAAATTACAATCACATGAAGAATACGTAACTTCTAATTTCGATGAAATGTTCACTAAAGGGCGTTATAAATGTTTTTCAGTCAATATTAACCCAATAGCGCACAGTGCTGCTGAAGCAGTAGCTTGCAGGCCACGGTGACAAGAGGAAATAACATGTGCCTTTTAAAGATCTTACAAATGAACATATGTGTTATACAATCAAACAATAGATGGCGCTATATATCTATTGCTCCTTGCAGTGTTTTATTAAACAAAAAATAATTTAAAGTTCTATCAATCTACCACTTTACAATTTATGCTTAAGTTTATAATATGAATTTTTTTTATAAAGATAAATATAAAATATCTTCACGTCATTCCCAATACAGAGGTATACATAGACAATGGGTCTAGACAATTAAGTTCTTTCCACCCACCCTGCAACGAGGACATTTAGGACAACGTGATAAGTGGTGAGCTTGTCGCCGTCTTTATTCCCAAACCAACGATATAAATCGTAAGTTTTGAAAAAACCCATCGGTACGAGTTTACCTACTAGGGATCGAGCTTGGGACTCTTGACTCCGAAATTGAAATTCCAATCACCCAACCACTAGGCTATCGTAACTATATATTTTATACACTTTATAATGAATAAATTGTCGTTTCGTATTGGTTTAAAAATAATATCACGTCATTTTAAGGTTATAAGTTCTATTTTATTAAAGTAAGGCGTATAAGTGGTAGATCTTTGAATACTACAATTATAATCGACAGCGGCGTCCTGGGTATGAAATATTTAAAAAAAGTAGCTTCACGCCGTTCCCAATACAGGGTAGACAGACAAAAAAATATCTTCACGCAGTTCCCAATACAGGTGTAGACAGAGGTCTAGTCTAGACAATTAAGTCTCTTCGACCCACCTTCCACCGAAGATATTTTCGGGACAACGTGACAGGTGGTGAGCCCGTCGCCGTTCGTCCCGACAGAGAAGAATTCCTAATATAAAAATTCTGAAAATATGTCTATGCAATTTAGTATTATCGACTCTATTCTTTATCGTTTTTACTTTTAGCATATGCTTCATAACTCTAACACAATTCGTATGTTGTATACGTATTATACAATATAATATATATAATTTAACAACATATAATATACAACAACACATATATGAAACATTAATACATATATGAAACAAATTCCTTTAAATTTAATGATCTGTAATAGCATTTCTCCGAGGATGGTTTTCTTTTTAATGTGGATTTCTAACATGGTCTCATGCTTGTCGCCTTTACATATAGTTTTCAGAAATTTAACAGTTTCGAGTATAATACATATTATATCAGCGAAATATTTGCGAAAACCTAGAACAGTTTCCTATCTCAAATGCTTGGTTACACATTGCCGCTATAACGTAATAACTTAATGAAACCTCCATCGCTAAAACATCAAGGAAAAGTCTTTATGAGCAGGACTTGTAAGATTGAGATAATAAATTTAATCACTATTGTACATACCGCTTAACGTTTTAAATGATGAAGAATACGTTGAAAGCACTTTCGTCCACAAGTAGTTATCACTTTTTTGGGCAAAAATAGCCACAAAGGAATCCCATGTAGACAGAAGAGGAGAGGTAGCAAGGGAAATTAATTTAAAGATTTACTTAAAATGCAGAATGCATGTGCAGTTACCATTTTTCCAAGTAGGTAACAGGCTCCGGTAAATGTATCAAGTATCAGCGAATATACTTTGCTATAAAGTAGAGATTTAATTACTAGACATAGAGCATCGGCAAAGCCTATCAAGGAAAACATTTTACCTGGAATCAAAATAATTTGAACTCCTTGGTATATATTGTGAGAGGAAACAATTCCTATTCCAAATTATGTGTGCTTTAACAAATTAAAAAAATTACCATTTTAGGCACATAGCCATACATAATAGCCAATCTGCACCAATAAAGGATAGTTACGGCGGTAACGATTATCATGTTGACAACAGACAACAGTCTTTTGGACCCACATTTTACCGAAACCTGTTTTATTGTGAGCCTATGGCCCTCTTATCTCTCTGTTATTTCTCTCTAATTATGGTATACTTACTTTTAAGTTTTAGATTATATCATTATCTAAAACCGATTATCAAGTACGAATGGGGCCTAATAATTTGTAAGAATATTCAGAATAGTAGATCCGGTTTCTATAATGTTTAATCTGAATCACCTTGGAGACGATTTTCAGTATGAAGCACTTTAGATGGTAAAAAAACGTTTATTTAAAAAATAATGTCTTCACGTAAATGTCAAAGTTGGCGTACCATTAAGTAACGACTATAAATAAATATTATGTTAGATGTGTACTATGTTTTGAGGTTGTATTTATTCTGCCTTTCGATTCTGTCTACTGTAATAATACAAAACAATTTTTCGATATTTAGAGCGTTCATTGGCTTCTGATATATGGTTCGGAGGATATTAATTCGGAGGAACTTAATTACCAAATAGATATATATTATTATTTTCCGGATATTTATAAAATTAAATCACGATAGCTGAGTACTTGGGTCATCGGGCTCCGAGCCAATAGAGCCGAGTTCCATCGCCAGGTGTGAAACTTGTATCAATACGGTTATTCAAAAACTTATGTACGATTTATATCGTTGCCTTGAACATAAAGATGGCGACGGGGTCTCCACCAGTCACGTTGTCACAAAAATCTTTTCGATGGAAAGTGGGTGAAAAGGACTTAATTGTCTAGATCTCTGGCTACCTCTGTATTGGGAATGGCGAGAAGATACTTTTTTTTTTATTTACTCATCTAATCATAGGCTTCTCCTAAAGTTTAATACTATGCATAGTTGTCAAGCACTGTAATTTACTGTACCTTTTACAGTTCCTTATTACATCTTGAGCCCGCTCAACACTGCATGTACCTAAATCACTACCACCTGGGAACTTTAGATTCTCCACGATCATGACGAATATTTGTATTTATATATACCTCTACCTAAACCTCAGTCTACCCCTGTGTTGGGAATGGCGTGAAGATATGTTTTTATTTTAGATAAATGTAACTCACCATATACAGGATATATAAGAGGATAAAATTTAAATAAGCTGTTGCTTTCCAGACGAAAAAACTAACAACACACTCTTAAGATAAAAATCTCACACATGCTTAAGATGAAAAAAATCCATGATTGTTCTTTAAACGTTCCTTCCATGTCAACTATTTTAACATATCCTATGTCTGAATGAATGCAAGTACATACAAAAATGTTCCAATACCAAAAATACCATAGTACCCAATATCTCCCGTTAACACTCCACTTATTGAAGAACCTAAAGGAATTCCCAATGACAGCCACCACCAATTCTATATGTCAGTGATCCCACAGTAGTTACATCTGCAATATAAGTATATGAACCCATTAAAGTAATAGAAAATCCTCCTGAGAAAGCTGAAGGTATGGCCTCTATTAACGCAGTCGCCCACAAAGGCTACTTTAGCAAAAAGTAGGTAGCTAAAAGACGTCCCAATGCCGATATTAGTTCTCCTCTAATAGTAATAAGCATAAAATATTTTCTATTTCCAGTTTAATTACTCCAAGCACCAATACATAGTAATGCTATTGCAGGTTTTCCACTTAATGGCTGACTCCACGCTGTTATATCAGCTACCATTTTTTGAGTACCAGCTAAAGAAGGTTGGGTAACGTTGTCCGTAACATTTCCTCCAAGTGCCGCAATTTTCAATTCAAATGAGAACGACATATTAATTTTTAGAACCGCTAAAGAAGATATAACATAATATGTATAATATAAAAATGGCTCAACTGTCATAACTTTATATATGGTTTTCACTTTATTAAAGTACGAAACATGGATCGTAGTTTCGAGCCGCTTATCATTATTTTCCGATTGTTTTGTATCTGTATTTTGATCTTCATTAACAATTTCCGTAAGTTCCAGTCCACTGTCAGAGTAATTCTTCATTTTCTAACACAATTCTTTTCCTTTAACAGCACACAAGTAGTCTGTTTATTTGTAAACACGAACCGTAACTGAACTATTGCTATCACTTTCCTCTGACCAAACTTGTTATTTATTTCCATATAAAATCATCAATTCGAATAATTATATTTCTTTTTTTTTTCTTTTGTGTTAATTACTTGTTAGTAATATATGTTTAGAGTGTATGTGTATAATCGAATGGTCACTGAATATTCATTAAAAGTTTGCTATTTTTTTTATCTAACTATAAAAAATTGTTTTGTATGATGATATTAAGATAAAGCGTATAATAATGTATTTTTAATAGCTTAAAATTACAATTCTTAAAGAAAACTTTGTACAGGTTTTTGTTTAATAAATCAAGAACACATTTCCTAATACAGGGGTAGCCAGAGAGGATCATATATCCTTTTGAGCCACATTTCATCGGAGCTAATTTTGGAGCAATGTTTTACGAGCCTACCACCCGGCCGTAGTAGGTTCGAA
The DNA here is from genome assembly GCA_029286605.1 of Sericinus montela. Taxonomy (NCBI): domain Eukaryota; kingdom Metazoa; phylum Arthropoda; class Insecta; order Lepidoptera; family Papilionidae; genus Sericinus; species Sericinus montela. The sequence goes on along the minus strand of JAGSMR010000073.1, from coordinate 950,306 downwards.
CTTGATTCTCTTGACTCGGATTGCGATCACGCAACCACTCGGCAATTGTAAAATTACGAAGAATTTATCGTCAACATTATCTTCTAACGGCCTGTAAAGGTCCACTGCAGGACATAGGCCTCTCTTGTATGAGAGGGGTAGGCATACTGACCTTTGGCTTGATGTTTTTCATCTTGCAGATTTGGAATCTGGTGTTGAGACAGCCAATCCGCTTGTCAAACGTGGCTATTATGGCAATCCCTCATTTACGAGAGAGGCTTAGGTCCTGTAGTGGAAGTTTACTGGAAATTATGTACAGGGTGCGCCGTAAATTTTTGCACATTTGAAACATGAATAGAAATTAAACTACGAACATTATTTTTTAAAATTTTATTTAACGTAATAATCATTTATTGAAATTTACTTTTTAATAATTACATCGTCGAGATGCGCCCCGTTTCTTCGTTGGCACTCCTGCAAACCACTACGCAAATTTTGAAAAACTCGCCGGCACATGCTGCGAGGGATTGCGGATATCTCCTCGCTGATGTTTTCTTTTAATTGGGATATAATCGTCGGTTTATTAAGGTAAACTCAATTCTTGAGGTATCCCCACAAGAAAAAATCGCATTGTGTTAGGTCGCGGCTTCTGGGAGGCCATGGAATATTACCTCTGCGAGAAATCAATTTATTGGGAAAGATTTCTTTAACCACCGATAAACTCACATTTGATGTATGGCACGTAGCTCCATCTTGTTGCATCCAAGTTCTGCTATTGTATTCTTCAAATTCATGTAACTTCGGTATCAAAAACTCTCGCAACATCTTCACATATTCCACTGAGTTCACAGTTACGTTATTTCCTTGATTATTTTCAAAGAAATACGTTCCGATTATGCCCTTTGGTGATATGGCAGCCCATACTGTAGTTTTAGGTGAATGAAATGGGTTTTGGTGTTTAAGACGAGGGTTTTCCGTGCTCCAATATCTATAATTGTGCTTGTTTACATGTCCATTAATGTGAAAATGGGCCTTGTCCGTAAACAATACATTCTCAAGAATAGAGAATCGCTCCAGCAGAGTGTCAGCCAATAACTTACGTTGAATGTAATTTTTTGGTTTCATCTCCTGCACAATTTGAAGCTTATATGGATGCAGCTTAAGGTCCAGATGCAAAATTCGCCGCAGAGTAGTCCTTGGTATTGCCAAAGCCGCCGAACGCTTACGCGTAGACGATTCTTACCGATTTCTTACGGAAATTTCAACCTCCCGAACGTTCTCATCGGTTCTTCTTGAACGTGGCCGCCCTGTTTGTCTAATATTCATTGTCGATCCCGTTTGTTCAAACTTCTTAATCCAAGCTTTGATTAAATTAACACTTGGACACTCATTTACATGACGTAATCCGTACTCAATTCTAAATAAGCGTCGTACAGTAACGTAGGAATCGTTATTTTTGTAAAACTGCTTAACACAAAAAGCACGCTGTTGTCCCGTGAAGCGCTCCATCGTGACTAAAACTGCATGAAGCGACGCACAGTTCCCCGCTACCCGGGCGTCCGTCTCTCTAACGGTTTTTGAGAAATCAAGTGTTGCTATTTGAAAAAATTTACGGCCCACCCTGTATATATGTATACCGCATTGCTCAATATTTTGTGATATGCTATACGTTTAACTGACTGTCTGCCAGTTTCAGATGGCAAAAATAATTTAATTTTTTTAAGATAATAAATTTAACTATTTTTTGAATATGTGATTATGTTTAGATTAACGTCTCCGTGAACCACCCGCTTATTTTGATTTCGTAAAATCCTTTCTCAGCTAACCTCTACTTGGCGAACGGAATGTTCCAACCAAATTTAAAGTCAGATTTCAGAATTATATGTTCCCTATTGTATATGTCTGAAGCCATAAGTAGGTCTTATGGCTTTATACATATCTCGATGAGTCAGCACATATATGCACAGGAAATCTCCAAAATATGTACATATGTAAGTCATTCAGCAGTCATTCAATTCAGTATATCATCTTTTCCATAGTAACATCCTATCAAAACTCCACCACCGACTGAGCGTCAGTTCCATTTAAAATAAAAATAAAAACTTGCCTTTAATAACGGCACTTGAATCATTAATTAATTGTTATATGATACAAAAAAGCAAATGGAAATATTTTTTTACAAAATATCAGTTCATACTTATAATCATTTAGGGGTTAGAATTTGATACTGAATTTAATATACAATTAATATATATTCAAATAACTATACGAATATTTTCTCACCTTAATCATCAGACACAAACAATCATAACATAAGATACGAGTACAAAAAAAAAACTAATCAAAAGATCATGTTATTGTATTTTTAACACGCCTTTATTAGATTTAAAAAGTCACGATAGCCGAGTGGTTGGGTGGTCGGGATTTCGAGTCGAGAGACTCGAGTTCGATCCCAAGGTGGCAGACTCGTACCAATGGGTTTTTCAGAAACTTATGTACGAATTATATCGTTGGCTTAGACATAGACGGCGACGGGCTCACCACCAGTCATATTGTCCACGGACTTAATTGTCTAGACTAGACCTCTGTCTACCCCCTGTATTGGGAATTGCGTGAAGATATTTATTTATTTATTATTTATTTTATTAGATTCAACGGTATGTTTGTTGGTAACCAACTACTTTTTATACGGAAATAGGCGTTTTAGCTAATAAAATGTATAAGTTAAGCTGGAATCTACTGAAACGGTATACAATAACGATATCATGCGAGTTTTATAATCAAATCAAACAAAACAATGGAAGCTTTATTTGTATAGATATTAGCCCACAATTAAAAACTTACTTGAGAATCGGTTAGGTTAGTCCATCCTAATCAACAACGTGACACGAGAATCATATGTAATAGATACTTATCTCTGTTTGATCAATACAAAACCATTGGTAGTAAATAAAAAGTATCAAGCAGAAAATTTTTACTTCGCAATATGGCAGGTTTGAAAGATAACCTTGTCACAAAAATTGTTAAGGCCGTGCTTCCATGGTTTGGACACGTAGGGAGAATGAGTGAAGGCTGTACGGTGAAGAAAATATATAGCGCGTAAGTTAATATTAAAAGGTGTCGAGGTAGACCGAGACTAACTTTCAAAGACCATGTGAGCAAATTGCTCGAAGAGGGTATTCAAGAGTACTCGGATACCTAGACGTGCATCTACGAAGAAGATGATGAATCGGAAAGAAGCGAAAGAGGTATGTAGGGATCGTGACACTTGGCGATCTGTTCTCTCTGGCTACTCCGACAGGGATTGTGCGTGAAGATAAGTAAGTAAGTAAGGAATAAGTTTGTAAGATTTTAGTTTTCAAACTACTTTTATTAGCTTGATATGTACGTATCTATGTAACGAAATCTTTAAATGTGAATTGTATCCACTGTAAAACCGCAGATTGAATAGAAATTTCGTATACTTATCAAGTACCGATGTCTGTTATAATATACCGATGTCTGCTGTTGTAGCTAGTCGAACTAAAACGTAGAAAATTAATTTCAATAAGTTAAACAAAATACAGTAATTAGGAAGAAAATGATTTTATCGTAAAGAAGAGTGGGGAGCTCGATGTCAATTGTTGTAAGTGTGGTATAACTATTTGGAAAAGTAAAATAATTACAATATTTTTATACAAGCACCCACGCATTTTTATATAAAATATTAAAAAAATATACATAAAAAAATATTTTCTAACTTTTAGCTCGGCTAGTTTCAAAAGCGTGATTTTTAAACTACTATTTATTATTTACTATTTAGTTCAGCAATCATAGCGTGTTTAAGCATTTTGTATAATTGTATATTTATATGCAATAAATTGCATAAATAATACAATTATTTATGCGTGCGTAGTAGAATCGGTAACTATGATATCCGCAGCAGAACTAGGATAACCGATATAGACATAAGGATCAGAACGCGTAAGTGGCTATGCGCAGAGATCATACATCTCGCTACACTGAAAACTATTGGGGAAGAAAAGTTCTTGAGTGGCAGCCACGTTCTGGCAGTGAAGGATGACCTGCACAACAATGCGGGAGTCAATAGATGCAGGTGGCTCGGAACCGTTTTTTGCGGAAATCTTTGGTGCTAGGCCTATGTTCAGCATTGGACTTTTGATAGGCTATGGAGAAGAAAAAGAAGAAATTGTTGTGTGAAATAACATCACCACCTCTTGCGGAGGGTATCGTTAGAGGCATATAACGTATGTAACTTTTAACATCCCAATTAATACCGATATAAATCGGTACAACCATCTCGAAATATAACCGTCGAAAATTAAGTAGCAATGTCCTATGAAGTGTTTGGTACTGCGATCACCAATCCGCTTACCAACTGTGGTTATTATATGGAGAAGCCTATGTACTACTGAGAACTAACTAGGCCGTTAGGAAGATTAAATGAAATCAGAAAATAGTTCGGTGTTTAGTATAATATTTTAGGTGCAATAATCGGTGCTGCTATTTTAAATTGCAGGTGCACTAGTTTATGAAGATAACTCGTATAGAAAAACTCCTAAACATAATATTTTACTTCTTGTATCAAAAGACTGACGGATACAAATAAAGATCTACATATGTAATGATGATTCCTGCCTACTACTCCGGGAAAGGGCCGTTATAATTACGTATGTATTACATGTGAGATAATTATTTATTATTTTAGGTTGTCAGGTATTCTTAATACAGGAAATTGTAAACAGACAGGCCTAGAAAATTTAGTCTCTTCGAATTTCAGAGGTGCTTGTATTGGTCAATGTGACAGGTGGTTAACCTATCGTTATTATTTTATTATGATATGTTTCAAAGCAAAAACAATAATACAATACATACAAAAAATGACAATTTCCATATATCGCCAGTGATTGATCATCTCATGGAATGGCTGACCATTTTACAGTAACTGAAGGCATTGCATATAATGTCAAATATTTTATATAATCGGAATTATGGCTTAAGTTATGATTATGTTTATTAATTATTTACTAGAATACATCACATTAGTAAAATATTTGTAAATATTTAACTCATATTCCTTAATATTAAAACAAATTCAAACAAATCAATATAAATTCCATTCACTTTATAGAACTGAAACGGCATTTTCGTGAGCATAGGCTTCTTTTTCATGTGGATTAGTTACTTGATCTCGTGCTTGTCGCCTTTGCATAAAATAGAGTTTTCTGAAAATTGCCAGATTTTCAAGTAAATTACACACTACATTAGCGAAGTAAATTATTAAGTAAATAATTATTAAGTAGTAGTAGGCTGCAGAAGTCTAGCCATTTCCAAAAAAAAGTAGCAACAGTTTCTCATCTCATAAATGCTACCTTAAGGCTAAATAAAATAATTAAGAAGATAAGCATAAAGTTAAAATGAAATGTTAGTTGGTTTTATAGTATGAGTCGAATAGATAAATTCTTATAGATTATATTTATAAGTGATTGCTGTTAATAAGGGTGGCACGTACTTTAAGCCATAAAATTTGACAACTAAGTAATAAAATATTTTCACACCATTTCCAATGCTATAGACAATGATTTAGATAATTAAGCCTTTCGACCCACCTTCCACCGAGGACAATTTTTGGTGACACCGTGACAGGTGGTGAGCCCGTCGCATAAGGATCAGGAATTCGTAAGATTCAGATTCAATCACTATTGTATTTGCCGCTTAATCTTATAAATAATAAAGCATAACATAAAAATTCAAGTAGATAGTAAAAGAAAATCATTTTTATCCACAAAGGATTAAGTTATTTCTTTTTGTAGTAAGAGTGTTAGTAACAGCGATAAACTGATTCCATGTAGACAGAAGAATAGAAGAAGTAGCGAGTATAATTAATTTAAAGCCTTACATAAAGATGAAGAAAGCTGGTACAGTCATCAAACCTCCAAGTAGGTAATAGGCTCCGTTAAATGTATCAAATGTCAACGAATACACTTTACTATAAATTGGAGTGTAAATCACTGGAATAACAGCCTCGACAAAGCCTATCAAGGAACACATTTTACCTGAAATTGAAAATAATGTAATGGTATAATTGTGAGAGAAGATATAGGATTTTCACTATTATATGGGCTTTAAAAATTGAGAAAATGTGATTACGCTACCATTGACGGAAGGCTGACGTCCAAAAGACTGTTTGGGGTCATGATGTTAAGAGGTGTATGATTTCCTGGATTCGAATCAATTCAAATAATTGGTTTTTTAATCTAGGTATGATGGTGAGATAAAAGTATGGCTTGTTTTAACATAATTTTAGTGACATTCTGTGTCATTACTGCGTAAATTGCTAAGCAGTCGTTTCGGTGGTACACTAGAAATATTAACATGGCTTTGCGACGATTACTTCTTGAAAATATATTGTATATGTACTGAATCAAGCTTTTTTAAACTTAAAAATGTATACAGCCAAGTATTAGATGAGAATTTGTTATCAGGTTCAAATTTTATCAAACCCGCCACTAAAGTTAGCGGGTTTACCACCAACATTTTGCAAGTCGTCGCTCCATCTCGTGAGAGGTCATCTCTATATGCCTGGAATCAAGATTGAGGTCTGGCGGGGAAAAAGCGGCCAGCACAGTGTCGTCGATGCCAGAAATTCTGGCACTGTTGCTGTCGGCCCCAAGCATTGATCATGCTTGGGGTCACAATCCCGCACTTGACTGCCCACTGAAAGAACCGCCCACGTGCGCCAACTGTGGTCAAGCGCACACAGCTAATAAAGCATCCTGCCCTATCTAAAGGCGCGCAATACGAAACCGCGGTGCCGGTACGGTAGCTCAGTCTCGCCCTCGACTAGAACAACAACCAATTGTGGAGACCGCGGCCAGTCATACCAACTTGATGGCCCAGGCGAACGAATACCGGCCCAAAACTGCTCAACCAGCCGCAAAGGTGAGCTAGGTCAGCAAGAAGAACCGCAAATTAAAAAAAAAGAGTAATGCCAAACAGGCAAGCCAGCCGGAGTCCATTGAGGTAGAACGGGATACACCACCCGTGACTGCCCCAGTCATTGCTGCAGGATCAGAATCAGGAGTGAAGATAACCGTCACAACGGTCATCACTCTCCTGAAAGAACTCCTTCAAGTCCTCAACAGCAAAACTGATCCAGCCCCAGTAGTGTTGAACGCGATTGCCAAGCTAACAGAAAAACCTGAAGGTAGCCACCTAGGTTATACGGTAAGTCCCGCCCGCTCGTAGGTAAGTTAGCCGGATCTCCCCAAAAAGGGGTCTCCCCGACTGTCGGTCCGCGCTGAGGGAGGGGTTGGCCAGGAATGCCATTGTCCATGGCACTAGGTGCCAAATTACCTTCATCACTACGGTGCTACCCCAACGACCTGCTCATAATTCTGTACGCTATCAAGTGTACGCTAACTGCTCATGGGCTGCACCATGAGCAGTTAGCGAGAAGGTTGCCAGATTTGTACACACCCTTGTATACATTTATTAAATCTTGCTCTTGGTTATTACAACACATGGGAAGGAAGGCGTATATATCTACATTTTAAAATATCCTTTTAATTTTTTTTTATTACTGAAAGAGTTTTTTTTTTTCTTACACTTTGTACTGGTCATCTAATAAATTCTTATATGTTGTCATAAATTTTATTTTTTATTGATATCTTTATCTATATCTTCACACATTTTTTCTATATCGGAATAGTAAAATGTCTAAACAATTAAGTTCTTTTGACCTGCCCTTCATCAAAATTTACTTATTTCATTGTTAAATAATTATTAATATTTTGTGGTCTTCTTACGTTATATTTACTTAAAATGTTAGATCAAGTCATTATATAAAACCGATTATAAAGAGCGCCTAAAGTTTTTTGTAAGAATGTTCAAAATAGTGGATCCGGTTTCTATGACTTTTAATCGGAATCACCTTGGAGATGATTTCCAATACAAACCACTTTGGATTACATCACATTAATTTAAAAAAAAAGAATAGTGTCTTCACGTTAATATCAACGCAGGCATACCATATACACCTATAAATAAACGTATTAAATAAGTTGTATTTATTCCCTCTTTGGATTCTCTCAGCTGTAATAAAACAAAAGATTTTTTTCGATTTTGTGAGCATCCATTCGAGCTTCCGATTTAGTTCACAAGACATTATTAACTAAATAATCAAAAAGTTTAGTAGTTTTGACGACTAATGTATTAGTTCTAATAAGTTGAGTTCCGATAAAATATGCTAAACTTTAATAAACACATCAACCATGACAACCGTGAAATCTGTGAGGTTTTTACTACTTACTGTCTTAATTATAATAAATTGGTAGGCTTTTGTCCTTGAGCGGGGTATCGATGTAAGTGTAACCCATACCGATCCGAACCGTTAACAAAGTTTAAGGTGAGACCATTTTGGTACCGCCATCGTCAATGAACTTGCTAAACGTGCAATTATGGCAAATTCTCTTTAAGGTAAAAACTATACACATGCCAGAACTTTAACAGCCTATTCGATTAGCAAATAAGACAAGGTATTCATATATTTTGATAGTAAATTTGAACTTACCATTTTTTTTTATTTTGATTACAACAAAGACTTAATTGTCTAGACTTAACCTCTGTCTACCCCTATATTGGGAAATGCGTGAAGATATTTTTATTTATTTAACAAAGTCGTGTGTGTTCTTGAGTATTTGTGTGGCGAATTATTTGAAAGGATGGTGATAGCAAAAAACTGTACCGTATTTTTTAACTTCATTGACAAATATTCTATAGAATTGTTTACCCTTGTCCTTGCCCTTTCCTTTAATTTTGTCTTCAACGTTTAAAATGATTTAAAGTTTATTTGAAACTTACCAACTTTGTCTTGGTCAACAACTTTAGTCCCCAATGACCTAATAGCGGTGGTTCCAGAGTTACCGAAGAAATCGAATGCGGGACCACTGTAGAACCAGGCTTTTGTGGGTGCCAGAGAGTAAACGAAACTGGACATTACTTTGCAGATAGTTGCTATGACACCAATAAGAGTGTCGTGCATTTTTAACCACTTACTAAATACTGTTACAGCAATTGCAGTCCCTGGAACATTTTACATTATTATTTTTATTTATGATTTGAATTTAAATACCCGAACAATTTTCTTTAATTTTCTTAATATTGTGTTTGGTTTGGGTTTTCCTAATTCAAAGTTATATTCGTTATTGATTCAACGCAAATCTCTTTTAGTTTGCCAGAAAGTTGGTAAAAAGGCATATATCTGGAATATTATTATTTAGTTAACACATTTGCAAAGCGGGACTATTACTATCAAATCTTACTTAAGGTAAACCTATATACTGTAGACAACTTTAACAGCCTATTTCATTATAATACCACAGGCAAATAATGTGAGGCATTCAATTATTGTAATATAGTAATCTATTAGAAAGATGATTTGTCACTAAAACTTCGGGTGTAGTCTAAACTTCTTTCTATTTCAGTACTGGAAAATTTTTAGTGTTCCAGAAGTGCGTAACTGATAATCACTGCAAAATAAAGGTTTACGAGTGTTACGAGAGTTCATCTCTTTTAGGCAAATGCAGTGTTGGATGAACCCCACAAGAAGTAATGGAATTGCAAATGTTACAGGAAGTCGATAGATGTAGGATTCTGAAGACCGTTTCAAAATTTAGGAGAGGCCTATGATTAGCCGTGAACTCCAGATAGGCCATAATGAATAAAAAATCTCTTTGTAAAAATGTGCGGCTATGACTTTGCTGACCGAAATCGAAACGAAATGGCGGATTATAAAGATGATGGTTTCACTTAAGACTTCGATTCCAGGTCCAATGTAGAAAAAACACTTTTTTTTATTTTCTCGTGTCTGGGTGTTTCTCTGTGCTTTAGCATCTTATTATGGGATTGGAGCAATATATGTGATGTTGTCCCTATCTATATTTGTATTTATTTATAAGCTACATCTTTTAATTCGCCATTTGTTACGTTATAACAGTCAAAAAGTCACAATAGCCGAGTGGTTGGGTGGTCGAAATTTGGCAGGCAGGAATTTGCAGGTGGCACACTCGTACCAATGGGTTATCAAAAACTTATGAACGAATTATATCGTTGGCTTGGATATAAAAATGGCGACGGGCTCACCACTTGTCACGGTGTCCCGAAAACATCTTTGGTGAAAGGTAGGTTGAAGGGACTTAATTGTCTAGACTAGACCTCTGTCTCTCTAGGGATAGACAGAGGTCTAGTCTATTAGTATAGTATATATAGCATTGGGAATTGCTTGAAGTTAATTATTTATATTTATATTATTTATCACAGTCAATTGTTGATAGCCAATGATATCATGGCTCTTCTCTTAGTCTCATCTTACGTCGCCTGTCGTCGCGGAAGGTATATGCATAGGCTCTAACCACAAGCACATTGGATTCAAGCATGACGATTATGTCAAATATTTCCTAATTGGTGAACTATTTACAGATAAAAATATATTTTAAAAACATAATTCAATAAGCATAACCAAAAACAGCTTACTTACCTCCTATACCCATAAGGATTGAATATGTAGAAAATAAGCTATATTCAACAATATTCATTTTGTATTTCCTTATGGCATATAAATACGTCACTCCAGCTTCCCCTGAAATAATTAAAAATATTTTTAATACAATATAAATATAAAATCATGAAAAGTTCTTTTTATTTTAGTTCTATAACCAATAACTAAACAGTCCGATGTTTTGTCAAGCTGCTTTGGTTAAATGTTTTAATAAATGGTGTTCTCGCACAGATTTGTTTGAATTTCATTGGAAATCCTCATTCCCGACACATTCCTATACAAACCATATCATCATCATTTCATAGCTGTTTCTTAATATTACCCGTTTTAATTGAGATACCTAATTGGCTTAGCTGAATAGATGGAAAACAAGTAAGCTATTTTAAAATAACTTTTAATAAAGCGGAGACAATACTTAAGTATTAATTCAAATAATGTTTTTAAAAAATATATTGTTTTTTACAAAATATTTTCTAGCTATTTTTTATAAATATAAATTTAACTCACCATAGACTGGACCTATAATTACAATATGTGCACAAATAACGAGTATTATTTGAATAAGCTGTTCCTTTTTTGACAAGAAGAGGAGTGATATAGTCTCCCAAACATGCTTAGGGTGGAAAAATTCTATTAACTTTTCTTTGAAAGTTCCTTCCATGTCAACTCTTTTAACATCATGTACCCTAAAGTATGTCTGAATGAATGCTAGCACATACAGAAATGTTCCAATACCAAAAATACCATAGTAACCAACAGCTTCCGTTAACACTCCACTTATTGAAGAACCTAAGGGAATTCCCAGTGTCACTATGACGGCCACAACACCAATTCTAAATGTCCGAGATTCCACAGAAGTTACATCCGCGATGTAACTATATGAACCCATTAAAGCAATAGAAAGTCCTCCTGAGAAAGCTGAAGGTAAGGCCTCTATTAATGCAGTCGCCCATAAAGGCCACTCAAGAAAGAAGTAGGTAGCTAAGAGAAGCCCTATTGCCGATATTAGTTCTCCTATAATAGGAAAAAGCATAAGATATTTTCTATTTCCAGTTTTATCACTCCAAGCACCAACAAATAGTATTGCTATTGCTGGTATTCCACTTTGTAGTGGCTGCTTCCACGCTGTCATATCAGCTACCATTTTTTGTGCACCATCTAAAGCAGATTGAGTAACGTTGTCTGTAACATTTCCACCAAGTGCCAGTAAACAAATTTCCTCTGCGAAATTCAAATCAGAACGACATGCTTTTTCCATGTTTAGTTTTTGAACCGCTAGAGATGATATCACATTAGGCATAATATAACAAAGTAAAAACGGCTCAACTGTGAAGAACTTGAAAAAGTTTTTCACTTTATCTAAGTACGAAACATGTTTGGAATTTTCGAGTCGCTTATCATGATTTTCAGATTCTTTTGTATCAGCATTTTGGTCTTGAATAACATTTTCCGTAAGTTCCAGTTCACTAACAGCTTTATTTTTCATTTTTAAATAATAACTAACACATAATCAATGTTCCTTCTACAGCACACAAGTAGTCTGTTTATTTGTAAACACGAACCGCAACTGACCTATAGCGATCACGATCCTCAGACCAAACTTGTTTTTTTTTTCTATATAAAATTGCCTACTGTGAAACATGTTTTATGTATACTTGGTAATGACTACTTAAACATAGTTCAAGTGCAGTGAACTTTTAGTATTAAGAATTATATTAAAGTAATAAGAATGCCATGGTTCATCATTTTACTAATATTTGATACATTAATATTTATTTATATTTGGATGGTAGAAAGTTAATAACATTTTAACAAATATACTTTAGTTGTAAATTAATGATGCGTTTTTCATAGCTGTAAATTAAGTGGTTAATTTTTATTTAATTCAATATTGCAAACTTCAGGATTATACAAACAACAATTGCAATTATACGTTTCATGTAATTTGGTATAGAGATAGAGATACTTTCAAACTTAGATAAAGATTAACCTTTGGAATTGCTAAATGTTTATGTAAAGTCTTTAGATGTTCATTGTCAGGAGTTTGGATACTAACCAATGGGAAGATCGAAATCTCTGTAAAAATTGGGTCAAATTAAATGTGGGTCGAAAGAACTAAATTCTAGACAATTAAGTCCTTTTGCGGGCTATATACCTGGAAGTATTGTAATATGCTAGAAGATAAATATATCAATGCAGCAGTTTATTTTTTAAAGCTTCGATTCTTTAGCTATGGATAAATTAATATTGCGCATTATTTACGAAGACTAGTTTCTTTATTCACAAACATTACGCAAAAATTAACATTGTGCATGGCCAAGGTGACACAAGTTTACGCACAGTGTAGTTCTAGTTGGATCTCCTCCGTTTTAGGGATTTTGATCGCCACAATGAGCCCTCTGTCAACCGCCTCGAACCACTGGAGACTAAAGACGATAATGAAAGGGTCAGTTAAAATGCAGCTTTCATCTCAAATCACGTCTAACTTGCTTTGAATACTGATTAATTTATTCATTGTTTATTTGTAGAAGAAGAAAAGCTCGAATAACGAGCACCGTACGTATTCACTGACTACAATATATAACATTGCAACAAAATGTTTTTATATTTGTTTATCAAGGATCAAAAGTAAATCCTGTGTATATTTTTAAGGAGTATACATTTAATATCTTATGTATCTGTATATACTGTACATGAATATCTTATATATATGACTGCATATATTATCTTAATATAATTAGTAATATTATTCGTCAGCATTTCAGCTAAAGTAACTACAATAATAACCTTGATTATTACATTTTTTAAACATTTAAAAGTTGTTCTTGGTCGACTACATTCCATTCCAAATTGATTATTATTTCGGGCAACGCTAGTGGATAAAGTAAGATAGTGTAGTAATATGTAAATACGACTCGCATTGTTTATTAAGTATATTAGTATATATTTATTAGTAGACTCATTTTAACTAGACCACTTTAAAAATATATTAAAGAAGAGGTCTAGACAATTTAGTCCTTTCAACTACACGATACTTATACATGCAATGTACTTTGTAACATAGTAATAGTTGCATTAAGTAAGAGAGCGAATCGTTACTGTACCAAGTAGGGTCATTAGAATCCTGGTAGTGTGTCGTTATAATGTTACTGTGTTTACTTCAAACTGCGGTCATCGCTTAATGTCGTTCGGTGGAACAACTCTCATGGCGAGGTACCGTTATTAGTAATAAATATGGGTAAATCAGTAATATCTAGAACAGGTGAATGGAATTGAATACTTGGGAAACGCCTTTAGTGTAGTCGAGCGTGGGTGAACAATGTCAACGGTGCCCCGTTTGCGTTAGTCAAAATGCATGGTGTTATAAAAATTGCACGCCTTGTGATACATAAGGCAGTGCCAGTACCTAATTTGTTATTATATATGGCAGCGAAACCTGCCATATGAAACTACGAATATTTTTTTTTCAGTAAAAATATGTTTAATTCAGTAAAAATATGATCTCTTCGTAAAATGTGCGGCGTTATCATGGCCTAACGAAACGAAGAGATTGTAACAAGGTTTGAAAAATGATTTTATTTGATAAATTCGGCATTCGATTATTGCAATGATTTATTATGATTAATGATTAATTTTAACATTTAACATTATTACTATGATTAATTTATTATAATGATTAATGCACCAAATTATATTGCTAATAATAGAACAAAATTCAGATCCAAGTGATTTAAAATTTTTGTCGAAAATCGGGAACAAACATGTTACCAAAACCACTTTATTACCTTTGGTATACGTGTTTAGCGGAAAGAATGGTAAACATAATGAAGTGAAGTTTAATTAAAGCTTTTGAAACACGTGAAGATTGGTAGCTGGCACTTCTTAATTTTAGAACTACGCTTTTCTCAAAATGGGTATTTTCATTAACAAAAAAAGTTGTTGAATTAATACAATATTACCTATGCAATTTGAAAGAAACTTGCATTCTAAAAGAAACTTTGATATAGAAATTTTGAGGTTGAAAAACATAGAGAAATAAAAAGAGAAATATATTAGAGGTACTAAGCGACTGAAGACCAATCAGTAGAATGAGTACCAAGGACTAACGGTAAATTAGAAATTCTAAAACAGATACAGCCCGGTAGGAGAGCGTTTATAAGGGCGGAACAACACTTTGACGTCCCCAAATCCCAAACTGAAAATACGAGGTGGACACGATATACTCAAATATTTTCTATAGCGGTGATTTCTAAAATTTGAGAGCGGCAGGCATTTAACCCTACCTATCCTTCGCCGTTCGGCGCTTCTATTTATATTTCATATTTATAGTCATCATTAATTCATAGTAACATACTTGCAATAAAAACTAAAATAGGATATAATAATATTTACCGCTTGACTATATATTTATTTATTTAAGCTGTAATGCACAAAGTCCGCCATATTTACTATATGCTGTTTGACTTAATGTCAAACAGCATTCTCTACTAGTCAACCGTCAGTCTATATAGAAATAAAATGAAGAATCAGTGCAGTTGAATGAAGAGAGCGTTCTAATATAGTGTGGCAAATACAAAAAATTATAAAAGGCGTTCCTCCATTAAATTCTTAAAAAAATATAAATTCTTTGTAATGAAGTCATACAATTAATCAATAACAAAAATAGTTTTGATAGTAGTAAAATTAATGGTAGTAATTTTAGTACTATCAAAACTATTTTGTACAAATCACAAATTAAATAATTTTTAAATATTATCTTTAAATGGATTAAAAGTATTAATGACATCTCCATTACATTGAGTTCTGTATTTAAACTTTATTTGATTGTAATGTGATATCAAGAAAAAAGAACGGAGTTTTAAACCTTTGGAAAAAGGTTTAAAATATTCACCTAATATACCTACCACAAAAAAAGACTTAGATAATTTTACAGTGGACTTGGAGTTAGCAACCAAAGATAATACTTCAAAACACTTATGTAGTCAAATATTAAAAGACTCCTTAAATAAAAACAATAAATTAACCGATTTAAGGGAGTTAAAATATTTAAACAGTATAAAAACAAAGATTACAGACAATAATTTAATAATAACGAAAGCAGATAAGGGCAATACAGTAGTTATCACGATAAAACTAGAATATAATACAAAAATGTCTAATTTTCTTTCACAAACTTGTTTTCAAGTTCTTAAAAAGACCCAACTAACAATTATGACCAAATAATAAAGGAGACAATACAATCAGTAAATAGCATTTTAACAGAACAATAAAAGAAATTAATTTCCTTGAACCCTATTATCCCACGTCTTCATGGTTATTACAAGCTTCACAAGGAAGAAATCCCAATCAGACCAGTGGTAAGCTATACGGGTGCTCCAGCCCACAACCTAGCTAAAAGAACTGACCGTATATTAAAAGGTACAGTTTAACCCAGACCGAGTTGTGAAAAATAGTTACGATCTTATAACCAAAATCAAAAATGTTTTTGTTCCTAATAACTCCATTTTAGTTTAATTTGATGTATAAAATCTTGTCCCAAGTATACCAGTAAATGACTGTAAGCTTGCAATAAATGAAATATTAGTACAGTCCTCAATAGAACCCCAAAAATTATTGATATTAATCTTCCCATTTCGGGGTGTCTAGACCAAAGGTCTTGCCATGGGTAGTCCCTTATTTCCAATTTGTGTCGATATGTTGATAGATATATATATATATATATATATATATATATATATATATATATATATATATATATATATATATATATATATATATATATATATATATATATATATATGTATATATATATATATATATATATATATATATATATATATATATATATATATATATATATATATATATATATATATATATATATATATATATATATATATATATATATATATATATATATATATAGCATTTGCTATTGGTACAGATATGTCGATGATGTCCTTTATTTGTGGAAAGGCATCATAATTTTTTAACTTACATTAAATCTAATGACTTAATGTAAGTTAAAAAATTACATTATTTCTAGTATTTACGCGAATACTACACATTTAAAATAAAACGATTTTCGGATTTTATCTCGTTTTTAATTAGCTTGAACAAACTATTTTTATTTCGGATGCTTTACAGCAACCGTGGTCACGGGGATCACGCAGATACACTCACGAATTAGTTTGTAAAAACTTATTAAAAACGCGATAAAATCCGAAGATCGTTTTATTTTACATTAATTCTATTAACAAAAACATAAAATTGACCTTAGAAATAGGATATGATTAATTTTCTCGGTTTAATGATAAATATTATAGATAATAAACACAGCTTTCAAATATATAGGAAATAATAATATTATTGCTGAATGTAGGTTACATTCAGCAATAATATTATTTTATCACAACATGCAGCATGAGATAAGCGTTATATTCAGGTTATAAACGGGTTTCCCAGAGGAAAATCTAAGATGGGCAAAAAAGAGCTTTCTAGGAAATTTCTCATATAAATTTACTAAGCAACTACTAGACTGTAACCCAACATTTTACAACAGAAAGACTTTGGGGACTTTGCTTTGCAACAACAAAGACATAATACTCATTCAAAAACGCATTGGAGTGTACCAACTTTGCTGCCATGACTGCAATAAAAAATATATAGGACAAACAGGCAGATCTTTTAACATTAGAATAAAGGAACACATCAGATGTTGGACTCAAAAGAAAAATGATTCCACATTCGCATTACATTTAAATGACCACCAGCACAACTTCGATGCAAACCGTGACTTTAGGGTTTTACACTTATGCCAGAAAAGTTTTAAATTAAATGCTCTAGAGGCACTTGAAATAAATAGATTAAATCATTTTAGACATGACTTATTTCTCAACGACTAAAGGGACATAAATCTATCACCATTGTTGACATATTTCGTTACATAATTCACATCAATATGACATTTATAAACAATTAAACTGAATCTAATAATTTTGACATACAACAATATAATGACATATAATTACAATGACTTATACGTATAATTGTTAATTTAATATTAAAAGTTGACATGTCTTATTTATTTAATTAATTTTATAATCATTATTACCTAATTATTTATTCACATTTTAATTTCTTATTTTTCCCGCATTTAGTGGCAATGCTTTTAGTATGTTATCCCTAAATTTCTATTTACCGTCTACTAACTTGTTCTCTTTTGGTTTATGGCCTCTCTTGATAGAATTCTGCCAGTATCAAAACAGTCATGGGAGTGACAAGGAAATGATTATTAAAAAAAAGGGTTACTTGTAGAAATAATTTCGTAATTTTGTTCGAGGCTCAACAATCTACAAAAAAAGACAACACATATTAACCACTACCAGAAATAATCAATAATTTTACAAATCAATTTTGTTAGTACATATAAAATCACATAAAATATTTACAAAAGGAGTATACACTAATGATAATAGGGACGGTAAATGTACAGGACATGGGATATAATTGGGAAGGACATTATACAAGGAATATCTAAGCTTAGGACATACAAAAAACAGATGATTTGTGGATCCTTCGTCTAGCCCACATTCACACAGAGAGCTGTTCTTAATCTTTAATTTCGCCAGATGAACTGGAGTACAGGCATGGCCAAAGCGTAAGCGACAAACAGTTGAAGTTATGGTTTTGCTAAAATGGCGGGATTGAAAAACCAGGGCTTTAAGGGGATATCAGTTTGGACATTGGCATATTTCTTGCATTTGGAGAGTTTTGTTTGATGCCAGATAGCTTGCCATGATGACATAAGCGAGGAGTTAGCTCTTGGTAGCAAGTCAAGAGGGAAGAGAGGATGATTGGGAAGGGAGCCATTTCTTGTAGCTTCCTTAGCTAAATAATCAGCCATTTCATTACCTTGGATCCCGCGGTGGCCAGGAATCCATGCCAATACAATTTTCAAGCCTTTTCTTTGACAGTTGAATAAAGACTCTCTTATATTGAAGATGGAGGGGTATTTAGTTTTACGCTTGAAGGGATTAAACACAATTGACTGAAGGCAGCTAAGAGAGTCTGAGAAAATAAGTAATTTTTTGAAGTTGTGGGAATCTGCATATAAAACTGCCTCCAAATTTGCTATGAACTTGCAAATAAAAACAGATGAATTAGCTGGAGAATTGAAATTTAAAATTACTTTATACTTGGGGATCCACACAGCTGACCCCCTAAATCGTCTTCAGTAGTCTTTGAGGCATCTGTATACATAACTATCCAGTCATTCCAATTTTCGGAGAGTATTTTATTTAATTTACTATTAGCCACTATGGTGTTCTTGTCAATTCCAAAGTCTAAAATAACCTCAGGATTAAATACCAAAGCATCGTAAGAGGTGGTAAAGAGTGGATTCCTATGGAATTGGTAGACAGGAGAGTGGACATTAACAAACTTGTTATAACTTTTTCTAAGACATGGCAAGTCTTTATAAGACTAATATGAGGAATGCTTGTCCACCGGGCGCAGGGAGTGAAGCTTATCAAGAAGGGGATGATGTAAGTAACAGACAGCCTTAAATAAGAACCGATCTGACAGGAATTGTCTACGGAGTGATAAAGGAGGTTCAACACATTCAACTTGAAGAGCTAGTATGGTAGTGGATTTCATAGTGCCTGTTACTACACGCAAACATTTAGACTGAAGTTTATCCAAGGAGGCTAAAGCAACTTTGTTGCAGGGCTCCAGTAAAAAAGTACCATAATCAAAGTGGCTTCTGATTAAAGCATTATATAGGAGCTTTTGAGAGTATGAGAGTGCTAAATCTTTTCCTAAATCAAATTGGCGCCTTGATAGAATGCCATTATTTTCAAGCATCCACTCAAGTCGATTCTGTACGAGGTGTTCCATGATTTTAGACAGAGTTGATGAAATAGCTATTGGTCTATAGCTTAAAGCTGATGAAGGACTTTTGCCTGACTTCAAAATAGGTATTATGACATGTGTTTTCCAGTCTTCTGGAATGCGTCCAGTCATAAAAGCTAGATTAATTATTTGCAGAAAGCACTGCTTGCACATGGTACCCATATTGACTAAAAAAGAATAAGGGATCCCATCAATACCAGGAGAGGAATCTTTAAGGCTACTTAATACTAAATGCAGTTCATCTGTTGAAAATGGTTCATTAAGGTTGCGGTTAATGGATGGATTGTGTAGAGGCAAAAAGGAAGAAGGAGATATTTCATCCTTTGTGGGAACCCAAGAAGGAGCCAGTCTGTTAGTAAAATCGTCCAGCCAATGGGATGGGTCCACACAAACCGAGTTACTGTTACTGATGGCTCCGCGATAACGCCTGATGCTTTTCCAAACAAGGGAAGACGGAGAGCGGGGAGGCAGGCTATCACAGAAAGAAAGACATCCTTTTTTTTTCTTTCCAGAAAGAAGTTTTTTACACTCGGCTGTAACTTTTTGGTAATTAAGAAAATTTTCTGTGGACATATTTAGGGAGTATAATCGTTCAGCTGCTTTACGTTTTTTAATAATGGCTGAGCAATCTGCATCCCACCATGGTGGAGGAGAAGGTTTGCTCACTGAAGAATTTTTTAAAGGAAAAACTTTACAGCTTGTATTATTTAGAATGTCTATAAATTTAGAATAAGCATATTGAAAGTTACCAGATGTTACTGGGGGAAGGTTTTGGATAAGTAGTTCTGTTTCTGAGGAAGTCTACTAACTTATAATTTTTTTTAATTTAAACGTTGTTTCTCATTTATTGTAGGTAGTATAAACATAAAAATTGAATATTAGTATGTTGTATAATAAACTCTGTCAATACCCTGATGATGCCGTAAGGCGAAACCGGTCGCTTAATTAATAAATAATTAAATAAAATGAATTGTGTACAAGTGTTCAACAATGAATTTTAAGAAAAAAGAGGTTTGTTTCGGACACTATGTAGTTAAATAACCGCAGTTCGTTTTAGTAAAACTTTCTATCTCTGCATAACGTATATAAATACATTACATCTCAGAAATAACTAATTCTCTTTACGTTTTCTTACTAAATTCGCGACATAGAATGGTTTCTGTTTTACAATCTTTTAAAATCTTTTTTGTTTTATAACAATTTGTTTTGAAATCTTTATTTCGCACTATTAATAAATATTTATTTATCACATAGAATCATGAGTTAACAGCAAGGCCTGGTATTTGTGATTTGAACTTTTTACCTATTTAAACACTAGGAATGAAAGCGACATACGGGTTTTATCTATAAATAGCTGTCCCTTACGCATTTCGCATAGCATAAAATACATGCTAAACCTGATAAATATTTTTTTTATCGTTCTCCCTAATTATTATAATTTCAGCCTTATATTTTCACGTAATTAATTTTTTTCATTATAAAATATTTTTATAACTTCTGATAGTATTTCTATTAACATTATTATCATATATTTATGTTACTACTATTAATAAATAAAAAGTCATATGATACTAATAAAAGTATTTGAATTATTTGCATTTCGTGGCTCATCATAAATTAAAAGGCTTAATTTAAGGCCCCCATTTTTGTGGGTGTATTTGAATGTGCCATGCCACAGTTCATCTTGCTAAATTTTAAATATGTGTGATTTTTACTTTTATAATTTAAAAAAATATATTTTTTTTCATTATTTATTATTTTACTTTTTTATTTAAAATTTTTAGGATTTAAGATATTTCTATAGTTTGCGAATGTGTTTTTATTAATTAACGTCTCCGCCCCCCTTGAAGGTGGAATTTTATAAAACAAATTCGCAGTTTAGTTCAAGATGAAAAACAATATTTTCGCCAAGTTTCAACCCTGTTGAAAGTATAGATTGAATGAGGTGGAATTTCGTTACATAAGTTGCTAGCTGATCTTCAATCAGTGATAGGAATATTACTTCCAAAATTTAAGTCTCCTGTCTTTATGGTAATAAATGTGACTCATTTAGATTCTATAATAATTAATAAACATAGACAATATATATAATTTTTTTTATTATGCCTTGTAGTTTTAATTTATGAATTCAGAATATTAAATTAGTATATTTTAATAACTTAACCAACGATGTTTATGGACTATGAACATTTTCTCTGGCATGTCCAAGGCTGACACCATTGTTATGATAATAAATGGATGCATATTATATATTAATGCCAAATAACGACGACTGCCATCAGGAGTTATTTTATGGGATTACGGTAGAAAAAATTCACCCAATGGCAACCCCATGACACCTATAAACAATTTTAAACAAGTTAATTCAAACTGATAATAGGAAGTCACAACAATTACACTGTTTCACTTAAACCCTTAGATATCGTTCAAATCAGAATACAAAAGTTGCTACACTGCTATTTGGCAGCTAAATATGTAAGAGTATAATTAAAGATTCTACCATTAATAAACTTTAATTTAGGTGATGGGCATTAAATTAGAAGATCAGAATACAATACATATGAGGAAGAGCCATTTTAACCATTTGTCTAATTGGATAAATGATTTATCCTAGAGATTACGGGTTCGAATCAAATCAAATATTTTAAAAGATAACTAAGGACATAAAAATCGTACTGGTAATTACGTACTCACAGTAGAAAAATCAACCGGTTTGGCGGTACAAACTGGGAGGTTCCAGATACAGATACATTTTATGATGAGAAACTTATTACTAAAAAAAAAAAAACTTATTTAAAGAAACTTATTCCTGTCGAGCAATATTAAGTCTCTTAACAATTGGATGTTCCGTAACCAAGAATAGTTCTATTAGTACACTTACCTTTAACAACTTATAAGGTCCCGATCCGATCCCGATCTACGAGTATCTCTTATCCTGTTAATGCATTTAACATTGTCAAGCTTAATATTTTATTTTATTTATTTTTATTATATTAATAAGCTTAATATTATGTACATGCTTATCTTACTTCATCAATTATCCATCAAAATTCGTATTACACGTTCACATGTAAGTGGATTGTTCAAGATAACAGTATTTGTGCATTACTAATCGATAAAGGTAATTAACGTCGTTATTCTAAACAATTACAAATTACACAGATTCGTTTAATTCCGCCTATTGTGTTTGCATAGGTTCATTACTTTATTGTAATAAAGATAAAAATTATAAAGCTTGTACGCTGTGTGTTAATAAATGTAGCTCAGTCGTCGTTTGTTTAGTCAAAAATTATTAATTATATAAATACTAAAAATATTAGATAACATTTAAAATAATGTAACGATAGCCGAGTGGTTGGTTGATCGGAATTTGAGTCAAGAAACCTGAGCTTGATCTCCTGGAAGAAGGTGGAAGGTGGAAGGCTCGACGCATGGGTTTTTCACAACTTATGTATGATTTATATCGTTCGTACAGGCTCACCACCTGCCACGATGTCCCAAAAAATGTCTTCAGTGAATGTTGGTTCGAAAGGACTTAATTTCTTAGACCTCAGTATATCCCAGTATTGGAAATGACGTGAAGATATTTTATTTGTAAAATAGTATTTAGATTTACACTTAATTTAACTAACAGATCAGGTACATTACACATGAATATAAATACTGTCAAAGCTAATGTAAATGCTGCATTAATTACAGGTAACTCATACGGCCTGCACAATGAACGTTCTTATTTTAATGTTAAACAATATAATTAAGGAATGTATAATAGTATATTATATAGTACAGTGCAGTTATAATCTTTAATAAAATTTGTTCGCAAAGCCAAGCATGCTTATGTTACCATAACTTAAACTGTATTTCATACGTATTCTCACAGCGCCTGTTACTTTAGGATCAGTATTGTGTATGAATGTAAAATTGAAGTTAAGAAAATGTGTCAAGATTTAGTAGAATTTACTATATTTAAAACCACTATCTAAAAAAAGTTATAGAAACAATGGCTAAATCACAGTATTATTAATATGGTTAGGTTAGTTAATATATTCTTGTATCGTACGATTACATTCATTTCAATAAAGATCATTTATATATAAATTATATAAATTAAGTAATATAATACTCATGTTCAAAAAAAAGATTCACATTTTGAAACGATTTATAACGAATTTTATTTGCAAATCTGAGATGGCGTATAAAGAATTTTTAAAATGTCAACTTTTATATAATTTTTGAGGTTTTGCAGATAATGGATAAGATAATAACCATAATCCTAATCAGCAACCAAGAAACCACTAAAGCAACACCCATGTTGATATTTTGAAAAATTCCATAACCGACATTTTTGATTTGAAAGTTAACTTAAATTTCGTAATTAGCCGAGAAACCACAGTCTCTCAATTGGACATTTTTTAAATATTCTGTTTCAGTCATAACGAACTTCAAAACAGAGGTTTGTTCAAATTAACCGACCATCTCATTGTCCCCAAATCCGTGTAATATTCAATACAATGCCCTTTTTCTACTACACGCACACTTGAGTGAAAAACGTGAATAAGATACTAATTCACGCAAACGTAAACATGAAACTTGGATATGTTTTCCCTTAGCGCTTGAACTGAGGTTTAGATAATTATTAAAAAAATATTTGTACTATTACTTTATATTTATAGTCACGATAGCCGAGTGGTTGGGTGATCGGAATCCGAGTCGAGAGACACCAGGCTTACCACCTGTGACGTTTTCCAAAAAAATGTTTTTGGTGAAAGGTGGGTCGAAATGACCTAATTGTTTAGACCTCTGTCTATGCCCGTATTGAAAATAACGTGATAATATATTATAATAACATTATATGATTTTTACTATTTAAAATTTACAAAACAAAGAAAAAACACCAGCTATGAAATAAAGTTCTAATCTGGATATGTAGATATCGCCATTATACAATGAACAATTAAGGATTATTGCTATTACAATTGTACCTGTAAGATTTTTTAATTACACAAATTTGTTTTGTATTGATTAGTAGTACTTTTAAAATTTTTTTTTTTTTTTTTGATAACCATGGAGGAAATGTTTTATGCACGAACGTTCCTTGGCCGGGAGGCCACCGAAACGAACAGTGTCGGGCTCGAATCTCAGAAGGAGAAGCATACCGACTAAAACCATCCACGGGATGCTGTTGGCCCGGAGGCCTTTACAGCTTCGTCTAAGGAGACTTGCGAGGAGAGGCTCGCAAGTTAGAGTTGAAGACAATAATGGCTGCTGCTGCGAAGCGCTGCGTCCCCTGGAACGAAAGAGATGTCTTCCGACATGGGGGAGGGGCCATGCGATCCGAGGGCCCCAGTTGGTTTGGAGGAAAATCTCCTCTCGGATCGCCTTGTGTTAACCTTTTAATGACGACTACGACCACGAGAAAGTCTCGTGCTAGTCGTGAAATTACGACGATGGCGAGGTTGTGTAAGCCGCAGAACGCGGCTTGTGTCTGTATGTGTGCGAAAGTACGTAGGGGGCGGGGCCTCATACGCATTGTTGACACGGGTGATTGCGTCATCATCGTCTATGATGACGCATTTCGGGCGCCTCAATTGAGGTGGAGTATCGCGCGCGGGTGTGTAATTCCCTAACGCTGCCACTAGCGGATTTGTATGTAAGTTCGTCCTATCGAAGTAGTCGATGGAGAACTTTTTAAATAGCGCTGCCATTGTAGGCAGTTTGAGATCGCGATGCAGATCTACATTCCGCATATATGCGGGAGCGCCGGTTGCGCGGCGCATAAATCGGTTTTGAATCACTTGGTCACTCCAAGTGATTCAAAACCGAACCAAGAGTTCAAACGTACTTTGGGGACGTGCGCGAATACTATACTGGCGTATGACATGACGGGTCGTACGCAAGTTGTGTATAGGCGTATTTTGTGTTTTAGCAGCATTTTGCTGCGGCTATTTGTAAGGTTAAAGAGGCGGCCGGATATGAAGGCCGCGTTGCTCTTTTCAGGATTTATGTCGATCCTCCATTTCCTAAACCACTCGCTTAAGGCGGTGGCCGCGTGGAGGCGAATGTAGATTCTCGATGCGTTAAGATCCGCAGAGTATAGAGTGGTATCGTCGGCGATTAAGGCCAACTCTACCTTTTTATTTGGGTCTTTTGGGATATCGCTCGTATAAAGCGTGTATAGTGTGGGCGAGAGGACCGAGCCTTGCGGAACGCCGGCTTTTAAGTCTCTGCTGGAGGACAGAGTGCCCTCGACTTTGTAGCGGAAGGTGCGATTCGACAAGTAGGCTTGTATGATGTGCACAAGCCTGTCTGACATACCGTAGTTGTATAGCTTGTATATCAAGCCATTGTGCCAGACTTTGTCGAACGCTTTCGCGACATCGAAGAAGAGTGCTCCTACCTTATATTTGGGGTTATCATTTAGGCGCTCGAGTATGTGCTCCGTGAGGCGGTGCACTTGCTGAACGCATGAGTGCTTAGCTCTAAAGCCAAACTGCACATCAGGAATGACATTTAGTGACTGAGCGCTGTCCTTGAGGCGGATCAGAATTATGCGCTCGTAGATTTTCCCCAGTGCGCTGAGGAGACTAATAGGCCTATAGCTAGAGGCCTGTTTTTTCGGTTTCCCGGGTTTATGGATCCCTATTACGTGGGCTTCTTTCCAGGAGTCTGGAAAGGTGCAACTTGTGAGAAGGGCATTGAAGATTGCTACTAATAGTAATAGCAATGAATTTGGGAGAGTTTTAACTAACCTATTTGAGATGCCGTCGGCTCCTGGAGCCTTACGTACCCTAAGGTTTTTAATTATACCCTTAACCTCTTCGAGTGAGGTAGAGGTTCACCCGTTAGTGGCTGCGTCATTTTCCGCGATACGAAGTCGTCCACATTCTGAATGTGTACGGGATCTGTGGGTTGCGTGCTTGGAGAGCACTGACTTTCGAAGCTGTCGGCTAAACATTCGGCTTTCCTATCGTCAAAAGCTATAGAACCGTCGGGACTGACCAGGGAGGCATAGATACGACAGAGTCGGACTTCATCGACCTCGCCAACTGCCAGTAGGCAGTGTGCGAAGGCGTGATGTCCGACATTAGCTTGTCCCATCTTTGCCCCTCAACTCAGCCATGCGCTGTTTAACCTCCCTTTGAGTTGGCGCATCCTAACGCGGTTTGCGTCAGTCCTATACCTGTCGTATGCCCTATTGGCAGCATTTTTCTCTCTCAACAGCTGTCTGAGCTCAGCAGGCAACTCAAAGCGGCGGTCGTTTGTCGCTTTGACCCGCCTGGAGGATACACTGACGGCGGTTTTTAGGTGAGAGGTGAGATGAACGACGGCGGCAAGTGCCGTGTCTTTATTATCAATGACCTCCGGTATGTTTGCTAACTCCGGGGAATCCGTAGACTCGAGGTATTCCTCGAGTTTTACTTTTAAAAGAAAATCCGAAATGGTGTTGGAACATGAATTAATTCCCCCACCCATCCGCGGGAATCGTACGACGCGACTAAAGGAAGTCTGGAAATTATCAGATCATAATATAATGGATACGGATACCTATTCTACTTACGAAAAATTTGTTTACGACTTGTAAAAATCAAAAGTGGTAAAAACTTTCTTATACTGCCAGTCTCGAATTATAAAAGAATGGGTAATAATCACTAAGTAAAGCAAGTGCTAAAAAGATAAAATTTTATCTAAGTATATAAATATACTATCAAATTAATATTTAAATGTACTATCACCATTACCTATGTTCTTTCTTCATAGATTAATTGATAGTTGTCAAGTTAGTGATAAAAACTAAATGGTTTTGTTAGTCAGCCTCGAGTTCACCTATAAATTACCCACATTCGTGTTCAAGAAACAAGTTTTATTTTTAATTTTTGTTACTTTTTATTTAAATTCTTTATCTCTAAAAAGTATAATACAATGTTGCCAACCGAGATGTGAAGTGGATTTTAAAGTGTTCTTCACAATCATATGAAATATTTTGCGTTGTTTGTACATGAGAGCATTCAAAAAAAATATCTTCACGCAATTCCCAATACAGGGGTAAACAGAGGTCAAGTCTAGACAATTAAGTCCCTTTGACCCACCTTCCACCGATTTTTTTTCAATTTCCAGCATTCACATTTTGTATATTCTACCAAAATATTGTATTACACTAAATATGTGTATTGCAATATGCGAGATGGATAATTTAATAAATATCTTCAAATTAATGGACATATGAAACGAAAACCATAATTTTTTTACCTGAAAGCATTCAGATAAGAAGTCCTTTCACCCCATTTTCAAAGAAGACTATTTGGGACCACGTGACAAGTGGTGAGCTATTCGCCACCTTAGTATCCAAGCTGACGGTGCACTGTCTTACAAATACTTAAATAAATATAAATATTGACGACGCGAGTACAAACATTCATGTTCATCACACAAACGTTGACCCTAGCGGGGATTTGAATCCCAAAACCCTTAACTTCAGGGTCAACGTCTATGTGTTCATGAGGAGACATTGTACGATTATTGCTGTTTTTAGTTAATAATTATGTAAATACTGGTGATAGTCCAAAGTAAGAACCAGAAAACCTTTTATAACATTTTTAACACACAAAAAGAAAAGTTTTTATAATATCACAGGCAGCAACAAATGTAAATAATATACAAATATACGGCAGAAATAAATGACTGAAGCTTAATTACCAACTCCTACACGTACAATGTCAGAAACGTGGATGACAGATAAAATGTATTTTTGAAAGCATTTTCGATAAAAGAAGTTGTTAGTGAACGTCTACATCGCGAAATTATGCTAATTTTCAAGTCTATCTGGAATATTTTATTTAAATTAATACATTACGAAAAAAATATCTTCACGCAAATCCCAATACAGGGGTAGACAGAGGTCTAGTCGAAGACATTTTTTGGGACAACGTGACCGGCGGTGAGCCCGTCGACGTCTTTATGTCCAAGCCAACAATATAAATCAAATACATAAATTTTTTACATAAATTTTTTTAAAAACCCATTGGTACGAACCTTGGGAATCGAACGCGGGTCGTACAATACATAACAAATTAGAAAGAATAGAGGATGATAAAATAACGGCCTAATTAAACATAATTCTATTACGCAATGATTTTATTGATTTTTAAAGCATATAAGTTATGCTGAACTTTATGTTATTAAATTAAAGAGACAAAATAAACACTATTAGTATTATTAAATAAAACTTCATGCACATTTTGATTCGATGATATTTTCAAATTCCACCCTCAAATAATTAATAAGAGTTTGAAAATTTTGTATCGAAAAACATTTTTGCTTGACCTAATCAATTTTAAACTTCGATTGTTATTAACAGTAATACAGAACACAATTAATGCAAAGTTAGATTAACTTTGATCAAAGTTTGTGAAGCTTTGCACGATTACGTACCTAATCGTCATAGATTTTTTACAACGCAGCATTAAAATCGTCCTCTTGAATGCGGCTTTTGTTTTGTCCTGTTATATTCTTTAATATTCTTCAATAATTACATATATTTTTTTACAAATTATCTGATCACTTTGTTATATAGCACTATATAGTATTTTAACAATTTCCTTTTTGTAGTATATAGTCCTTTATGGTATTTTAATAATTTCCCATTTGTAGTGTTCGTATTGCCCTTCTAAGACCATTTGAATGCATTATTCTGTCAACATAATTTTGTGTTTAAAAGATAATGAGTATACATATAGCACTGATTTCGGCAAGTCACTAGTTGGACACACTGAAAATCAGCGCCATGGAAAAAAAATGTTTCATGGCGTTATGCAGAGTGTGCTCCAGTTCCCAGATGACGCCTTGACACATACGAGTATGGGTATTGTTTAGTTTATATTATGTAGTATGTTGTAATTTGTATTATAAAGCCAAGTGTTATTTGTAAATTATGTGTTTTTTTATGTTATTTGTGATGGCGTCACTTTGGAGAATAAACCTTTCTTTC
This sequence comes from Sericinus montela, assembly GCA_029286605.1. NCBI lineage: Eukaryota > Metazoa > Arthropoda > Insecta > Lepidoptera > Papilionidae > Sericinus > Sericinus montela. The sequence continues at coordinate 920,871 of JAGSMR010000073.1, read as the reverse complement.
TTTCTAACGGAAATAGTATAAATTTGTTAGACAACAACAATGTTCCATGGCAACCTATAAAAATGACACACATTTAATGGTATGTTTTGATAAAATCGTTCGTTTTATCATAGGAACTTCAATTACAAAATTTCATGGGTGGAAATTCATCGACTTTCTTCTCTTACATAATAATTTACAGAATCTTCGGTCTATGTTCAAAGGTAGAAACGTTTTAATTCACTCGTCATTAATCTGGTAGTTGATAAAAAAATCTGCGCTGTTTCTGATACTGGGGTAGACAGAGGTCTTGACAATTAAGTCCTTTCGACCCACCTTTCAACGATAGCATTTTTGGGGCATTGTGAAAGGTGATGAGTCTGCCAACGATATAAACCGTACATAAATTATGAAAAAACTCTGGTACGCGCCTACCACCTGGGGATTGAAATCGGGTCTCTTGATATGAATTCCGAATACCCAACCACTCGGATATCGTGACCCTACTAGTATCTACTACATGACGGAATCTCACTTTTGAGCAGTATGTAAGCATGAGACAGAGTAAAGACTGTTAGACTGTTAGAGTAAAGAGTTAGTTAAGACTGTTAGAGTAAAGCCTACACATTACATAACTCAAAGAGCGTGTCTATGGAGCTTGGAGGTAAGAAGACCCGATTTACATGAGAGATGATTCGAAAAAAGTAAAAAAAAATCAAGATATAAGCAGCTAATTACAATTCAAAAATCTACAAAAATAGCGCTAACGTAAATAAAAGTAAACTGCAAAAGATAATAGATGTAATGTAATGCTCTTTATTACACACTAACACAGAAAATATGCAACATAAATTTTATGACGATAGCCAAGGCTATGGTGACACAAATGGCGGCCTTATCCGCTAAAATCGATTTCATCCAGACAACCTATGATACAACCAGAATGACATGAACTTAAAGCTATATTGTTGTAATCAGATGTGGATTTGTGTACAAAAATTGCTATTTATTTAGTTTATAAATTTTTTAAATATATTTTTCCATTTCATATAATTTGTTTTTGTTACAAATTATTAGGCGCTTCAAAATAAGATGTATGGATATTCAATATTGACGTTAACATAAATTATAATATTCTTTTGTGCCATAACAAAGCGGAAAGTTTTCTTTCGTGGTATACTATTCTACTCTAACAACTTTTGGCACTATTTTATAATTTTCCTACTAGCTATCGGGGCGCCACCAATTTAACGCTTTTTAAGAGACATTTCATACACCAAGATGGTCCTCTTTACTTTAACCCTTCATAGGAGTGTCCAAGAATACCTTTGCATAAATGTACTTTATACGACAAATTAATTAACATAGCTGTATTATTTTTCTTTAATTTATTTAAAATTTGATTTCAGATACATTAATTTGTGAATGATTAAGATAATCAATTTATTAGTGGAAATTGGTGATCTGGTCACCACGTTCCACTTGTAATTTTTTGCATAGGTATAAATTTTTATCAAAAATCAAATAGAACTGATTTCCACGAAGCCCCAGCTACTATTACTTACTCTTTATAATTTACATTAACTAGCAATTCATAATTACCTTAACTTTCATTTTATCTAGTACCTACTAAAAATTAGATTAAAACCTTGATTCATGAAATTGCTTTCTGATAATGAGCCCCTTCGCAGATAGTTTTTATTGTCAATGGGATCTTATTTAAATTATTACGAAATGTTTATCTTGACCGACATATTGGGCAAAACTAGAACGCATTATGTTATTATGTACGTGAGATATTTAATACCCGTATTAGACACTTACAAAAGTCCGAGTACTAAAATTGCAACAAAGGTTAACAAATATTACCACTTTACGCAATATATTTTGACGACCTCCATGGACGAGTGGCGTAAACATCGTTTTTCATGGTGTCGCCAGATTTTTACATGGGTTCGACTCCTAGACGGCTCTATCTCGAGAATAACTTTTTTACATTGTGTTGGGTCTGTTTATAATAATAATAATAATACGAGGCTTTCGTAGATACTGACGCCTCCCTCAACTGGCTACGTTTCGGTGACCTCTTTGGGGAAACCGAGGGCTTTGTCTGTGCAATACAGGATCAGGTTATTAAGACGAACAACTATCACACATCTGTCACATCTGTCGAGCTTGTCGCCAATCTGTGGAGTCGCTTCGGTATGTCTTCTCCGGTTGTTCCATGCTTTCTAACTCTGAGTGTCTATACAGACACAACCTAGTAGCCAGGATTTTACATCAGGAGCTCGCTCTTAAGTACGATCTCGTTGGACGGAAACTGCCTTACTATAAGTACTCTCCGGAGGCCGTGCTCGAAAATGACCGCGCCAGGCTCTATTGGGACCGGCCCATCTTCACGGACAGGATGATTCCGGCAAATAAGCTTGATATCGTGTTGATGGACCGGGCACAGTCAAGGATATTCTTGGTGGACATTACCATTCTATATGAAGAGAACCTTGTGATAGCCGAAACAGACAAAAAGACAAAATATCTGGACCTGGCTCACGAGGAGACCAACATGTGGGGTTGTGTGCCCACTGAAATTATTCCTGCAGTAGTTTCTGCGAATGGGTTAATCCCAGTCAGCCTCTCAGGCCTGCGACTCCGTGACGCGGATAGCAGGCGACTGGGACTCCGTGACGGAGTCCCAGTCGCCTAACGCCGAACTCAAATGCAGTTGGCGTGGCTCCTCGATACGGCCCGCATCGTCCGCTGGTTTCTCTTTCTGTCGCCCTAACCTCGGCCATCTGGTCTCCACTGTCGAAGTCTTCCGTCTGGTTAGGTCTTCATATTTATTTATTATATTTATGTTTGTTTCAACAGTGGTAGAGTGTTTGGTTCAAGAGTGGTAGAGCCACGCATCAGCTTTTGTTGTTGCATGAATGGGCCGGCTCGACCGGGGAAGTACCACGACCTCACAGAATACCGGTGTTAAGTAGAAGTCTAACAAACTTATGCGTTTCGTCTGGTGAGTGCTGATAATATATATATATATATATATATATATATATATATATATATATATATATATATATATATATATATATATATATATATATATATATATATATATATATATATATATATATATATATATATATATATATATATATATATATATATATATATATATATATATATATATATATATATATATATATATATATATATATATATAGCCCTTCCAGATGAGAAAATATAACAAATAGTCCAATATAATAATAAAATTTTATTTCAGGTAAAGCCCATAGAGAATTAGTATTAAAAAATTACAAACAAGTATTATTAATGGTATATTATTAATGGTACCATCTTTGTTACTTATTTTATAACACTACTAGCTACTTACTTCGAGATCAGAGCAGTATTTTTGTTTCTCTATTTTTATTGAATTTTTATATTTGATTAATACATTTAAAAATAATATGTAACGTTATTTTGTAAGTAAGTTGCAAATATCTATAATTTATTCCATAAGGCAAAGTATAGAAACATTTAAATCAAGAAGACCGTGTTTTAATTGAAATTTATGTTTATACCAAAGTACTGCCACGCGATAGTGTGATAAAGTACAAATTAAACTATACCAGTGGCCAGCTGATAGGCAGTAACCGTGGTGAAGCCGAATACAACACCCGTGCTGTACTTATATAAGTGACAATAAGTCGTCGCACGCGCAACCGTTCGCCCGTCGACGCTAAATATATTAGAGTGAAAATTATATAAACTCAAATCGAATATAAAAAGGAATTTTAAACATTTTAATCAAATGATAGAATCCAATGAACTTTAAAGTGAAAACTCTCATTCAAAATGACGTTACGGGTCGAAGTACCCGGGGAAAAAATTGTAAATGTGGAACCATGCCACTATAACAATAGTTATTGCACGGATATAGCTAAATCCGAGACGAAATTAAGCCGCAGAATAAAAGAATTTATCAAATCAACATGGGCGATTAGATCCAAAATAACAGTAGAACCATATGTTATCTGTTACATATTACCAAGTGTTCTAGCAGGACTAGCAGTACAAAATCTTTGTTTAGAGAAATCATGTCTCGTAAATCTCCAATACGATGAACGTACCTGTACACATATTATGGAGGGACAAACTTCGAATTACACAGAGGAGGAGAAAAATGTGCAAGCAATTGTTGCAGGTCTGACTGCCTGGAGCTATCCTCTACAAACTGCTTTACCGGGTTTATTTACACTCTTCCTCGGTGCATGGAGTGATCGCACAGGAAATAGAAAATCATTAATGGTAATGCCTATAGTTGGAAAACTGGTATCGGTTTTTGGGTTGATATTAAGCACTGTGTTCTTTTATCAAGTCGATGTGAATGAGACAGCAGTGATTGAGGGTCTACCTCCTGCACTTGCTGGGGGCCGCGTCGCTATGACCATGGCAGTGTACAGCTATGTAACAGATGTGACCTGTGACTCTGAAAGAACTTATCGCTTAGGTATAATAACGGCTGTATTGACTTTAACAAGACCGGTAGGGCTTGCTCTAAGTGGGATCACAACAAGGCGTTTCGGTTATTACGGTGTTTTTACGATTGCGTGCATTTTTTATTTGGGTGGTTTTGTTTACATTGTTCTTAGATTGAAGGAAAAACCGAAAAAATCAATCGATGGTGACAATTCGCATTCGATATGCTCAATGTTCTCGATGCAGGACTTAAGTGCGACAGTGAAAGTCGCGATCAAAAATCGCCCGGGAACGCGACGACTACAAATTCTTTTGATCATGTTAGCATACATGCTCATCGTTGGACCAGTTTTAGGTAAAGTTTATTTATTACATTATTTTCAGTTTTTAAAATAACAAACTTAATATTTTATGCGATAAATATAATTTTAGTAATAAGTATATGAATTTTGTTTTCGGCGCTAGCTATTATTTTATCAGCAATATTATCGTCGTAATATAAAATTTCCCACATGTATTCAGATCGGACGGTTTTATTTTCATTTTATGATCAAATGCAAATTTTTCTTCCAATTTCGATGTACGCTTCCAAACAATATGAGTGTACACTTATACAACTGTAATATGGTAAAAGGTTTTTATTTAAGAAAAGAAGTAAAAGTAAATTAATAGATGGTATAGAATAAAATCGTTAGTACAATATCCAAAAGTAGGTCTATTATAAGCAGAGTTCAAAATTCGAATTAGATATCGTTGACGATGATAACCTTTCGATGATTATCGTGGTCGTTTTTTTTTTTTCATGTCAATAAGCAAAAGTTATCTACATAGCAGCTATTATGAAGCTCAAAGAACCACCGCATATACTACATGTTTGCTATTTTCATTATAAATAATGCGTATCTTTATATTCTACAATAAATAATTTTAATTTTTAATGCTTTAAATTCACAAGTAAACAAGTAATATGAAAGTTAATTGCATTATATTTCTCTTCTTATAAATTCAGAGTAATTTAAAAATGCAAAATATTATGTACATACTGCGAACGATGTACTTAACGAACGATGAGACAGAATGAAATTTCCATGATCGAATCTCTTCTTCCAAATCTTTATGATCTTCCATCATTCTATCCGAATGATCGAATGATCATGGAAATTAAATTCTAATCTATGCCATGGCGAAATTCTGCTGAGCAGTTTGAATTTAACAAAATGACATTACAATTGACACATGTTGAGGTTCCATAAGTTTTTCTTTAATAATTTAAATACAATGTTTTTATATCTCTTTATTCTGACAATCTTATATTTCATTACTCTGAATCAACTTAATATATTACGATTTAAGATTTCAAAGCATCTTGAAGAATTAAATTGCTATTTGTAGATTGTGCTAAATATATTAAATGTATTGTTTATGTTTCACTGTCCTGACAAATATGTAATAATTTAAAATTCACTTTTACTTATTCCACTAATTATTTATTATCATCTGTAATATTTGTAAAAATAAACCTTTGATAATGCCATAAAGGCGAAACCGGTCAGGTATTTGAAATGAAATCATTTTATTTTTATATTTCTTTATGCTTATGTCTGGAATGTCTAGAACATGTGAATGAGATTGTATTCTTGGGGAGCTCTTTTAGTCGGGATGGAAGAAATGTTATAGGTATATATTAATATATATATATATATATATATATATATATATATATATATATATATATATATATATATATATATATATATATATATATATATATATATATATATATATATATATATATATATATATATATATATATATATATATATATATATATATATATATATATATATATATATATATATATATATATATATAAATAAAAAACTTAACGCTTTTAGGTCTGGAAAATTAAGTCATATCGACCCACCTTCCGCCGAAGGAATTGTTTGATAAGAGAGGATCGAACTCTCTCGAAATCGATCGGGTCTCTTGAAACGAATTCCGATTACCCAAATATATGGTTATCGTGAATTTTATGTATCTATTATATTTAAAATGTGTGGTATTAACATAAGTAGAATTAACCGTTGGCTAGGATACTAAGACGGCTCACTACCTGTCACGTTGTCCCAAACAGACTTCAGGGAATGGAAAATCTAAAAGTCTTAGTTGTCTAAACCTCAGTGTACCCCAGTATTGAAAAAAAGTGTAAAGATAAAAATTAAAAAGTTAAATGGCAGTGGTTACTGGCTTTTTCGCTCGTCTAGTGGACTGCTGATCACTTTTTCTGACATTTCAGATTGGTCTCCAATTCCTGTTACCTCGCTTGCTTGATTTTAATTTATACATCGCTATCTATCGATAGTATCGATGATTTTCGCGGCAACTTCCAAGATTTTTCCTCTTTATTTAATCATCTCTAAGATTTTTGTGCTTTATTTATAACACTAAAAAGTGTTAGTAATTAAATTACATAAAACTCACATTACATAAACATCTTTATTGCATTACTCGCCTTAACGTAAATACAAGTTCTAGTATAAGTTAACAAAGAATCGTATGTTAGAAATTTTTAACTTTAAATCACTTTCTCCGAGTCTAGCGCTAAATAATAATGGCTGAAATATCGAACGTGGTTTATCTCTGGAGATTGGGTGCGTTTTTTATAAAAATGTTTTCAGTTTTAATACAACTCCTCACGTAGAGACACGTGACATAACATAATGCATAAAAACTTAGCAGGTTTTATTATGTGACTTTAGAATATTAATTGCTTAGACTCAATAAAAGCAAACATTAAATAAAAAAAAATAGTTTTAAAACAATTTTACGCTCTCCATATAATATCATGATGCTCGTTGCAAATAAATTCAAATAAAACAGTTTTATAATAATTTACATTAAATTAAATTCACTCTGTATGTATAATAAACTGTTATTTAGTGTAGTACAAGCTTTTTTACCTAATACTTATTTAATTTTTTCATAACTTATATATCATATATTAACTTTACAATAAAATTATGTACAATGATGAATTTTGCCCTTTCGTTAGTTAGTTATCGAATAACGCGATGGTATTTTCATATGTAGTGACAATCCTTTATTCTAGAAATTTTGAGACAGTACTCACATAACGTTAACATAACACTTGTAAAAGAATTCAAAATTCAAGAAAGTTTACAAAATAGAAAGTTAAGGTTAGGGTTGCGAAGCATTTACATTAACCAACATAGTCGTCTCAATTTTTGTTGAGTAGCGAAAATTCGTCAGATGATAGGCGTTATAACATTAAAATGCAATCATTCTGTAGGATCAATTCCGTGTTTTTCTCATTTCATACTCCTGTCTCAACAGTTGATGGCAGTAGAGATCCAAATCGAAAGTTTTGTCAGGCAGTAAAATCTCCTCTTGATCCCCTTCCAATTACGCAATTTGTACACATGTAAATAGCATACTTACATAATATACATATATATTCACATAATTACATATATACACATAAAGGTCTGTAAGTAGTCCATCGCTAGATTAATGCCTCTGCCAATTTTTGCAAAAACTTCATAGATTCTATCCGTAACATGGCGGCCAGAGCTAGCTACATCTTTGTGTAACCAATTTTGAAGTACTCTTATTATCATGTTGGTTTTGCGGGTTGTCTCGAATTTTTACCTTTTATATAATAAAACTTCAAATAGAATTTTTTAGTTTGATAAGATCTAGACAAATTTTAGCGTAACATAGTGCCGAAATGTATTAAAATTACCTCAGCCGCTTGACGTGATTGTGTAACAAACTTCCAAACATGGAAACACACAAACCACACAGATTATTATGTCTTTACACTACAGATACCTGTGTAGGATATTTGACTCGTTATATAAAATAAAAAATAGAGCTCGGTGATATACATTAGCATATTTATGCATATTATTGTGCATTTTATGCATATATAGCTCATACATTATTTAAATCAAATGATATTTTATTGCATCTTTAATATTTTATATCTATATCTTTTCCCTGATGGGAAACCTTATTTAAAGTTGGGTTGGTATTCTTGGAGAATTAGATTATCATCGTGGCCAGGTTGTTTTTTTTTTTTAAAAGTATATGTTTAACACATTTAAAGCGAAAATTTTCGAACGTATAGTCAATGTTATTTTTTTAAAATAAATACAAAGATAAATAGGGACAACATCACATACATTGCTCCGATCCTAATGTTAGATAATAAAGCACTTGTGATATGGAAATCGGAAACAACGAAGACACCACAATCATCCAGACCCGAGAAAATGTAGAACAAGTGGTTTTTGTACATCGATCGGGAATCGAAACCGGGGGTAGAGATGGCGACATATTGAAACCCGGTGTTTACGCCACTCATCCAACAAGGTCGTTAATGTTAGAAAAGTATTTCGCTTTTTCAAAAAAAATTACGGAATAGTCCATCTGTAGGGGCTTACTACTTTTATAGTAGAGCCTATTAAGAGTAATGTTTACAGATTGCCGACTCTCATGGGCTCGGAAGCTTGACTAATAGATGTCTTATTTGGGATAAAGGTGAGGCGCAGATGACTTACTGGTTCACACGGTTCAAGTTCAAGTTCAGCGAAGTTGACTACAGTTTGTTCCTTACTTACTCCGTCCTTGTTGGCAGCATAGGTAAGTTGAAAATTTTTATTTTTTATAAATAAAGTTTTTGTTATTTTTATTAAAAACTAAGTTCAAAATGCGATGGCCGGGTGAAGTGAATGTGAAATATATATATATATATATATATATATATATATATATATATATATATATATATATATATATATATATATATATATATATATATATATATATATATATATATATATATATATATATATATATATATATGTATGTATGTATGTGTGTGTAAAAATATATTATACCGTTAACTGAGCATTAAGAAGGCGATAGACTAGAGATAAGCCTATCGCCGTCGGCGCCTTTCACCGTTCACTTTGTCGTAAAGAAGCTGCAGTGAAAAGTCGATCGGAAGGACTTTGCAATACGGGGGACAGACAGACGTCTAGTCCAGACCTCTCTTCCACCGAAGATATTTAAGTTGCCATCTTTGTATCCAAGTCAACGACATAATTCGTACAAAAGTTCTTGAAAAAGCCGTTGGTACGAGCCTGCCACCTGGGAATCAAACTCTCGTCTCTTGACTCGAAATTCCGACCACCCAAACACTAGGCTATCGTGACTAATCATCGGAAGGACTTCATTGTTTATAAATCTGCCTACCCCAAAAAAATTAGTATTTTCAATTTTTTGTATCTTCATGCAGCTTCCCATACTGGGGTAGGCAGATTTATAGAAGCAGAACCAAAAAATAAATAGAAAGACGACAAGTACTAGGATTTCAGATTAGAAGTGCCTGGTACCGCAATTCTAAATTTGCTTGCGTAGGATGACGCGTGAACATGAGTTGCAGTTGACTTTTGCTACTTATGCTTGGTGCATATCGGTTAGGTCTGCTTAATTACCCAAATTTTGGTAATAGCGTGAAGACATTATATCATAATTCGACTTCTAAAAACGTATTAAAATTGCATCTTAGATTTTGGCAGTAGTAGTAGTAACAGTAGTACATAATACTCATATATAGTTCTCTTCATAGTTAGTTTTAAGAAATTGTCTATTTCGGCATCACAATGTGCGCAAATATTACGCAGCAGATAACAACCACAAACGGTTCTTCCGCAATCACATTGACGTGAAAGTAACTAATATTACGTTTATTAAGTTTTCTGCCTTAAGTGTAAATTTAGAGAGATTTCCATAATTTAACTTGCTTGTATATTGGGTCTGTAGATAAAACTATTGGATCCTTAGTAATTTAATTTTTTTATAAAAAAATCGCTAAGGGAATTGAATATAAAAAAACTGCGAGTAAGATGAATACAACCTAATCTATAAATTAAAGGAATTTATGAAATGAATTACAAAAAGACATAAGTATTACAAGAACTGAAAGGACACTTGGCGATCTGTTCTCTCTTTTTTTTATTTTATTTTACTTTTTCATATTGTATTGCTTTAGCTACTTACTTTAGGATAAGAAGCAATATATATGATATTGTCCCTGTCAAAATATCTATTAAATATTTATTTGCCTAATAAAAATGAATATTTGTACTCCTGAATATTCATAAGTTTATACACATTTACATACATAACGGCCTGCGAAAGTCCACTACAAGATATAGACATCTCCCGTAAGAGGGATTTGGTATAATCACCACGTATGTACATGTAAGCTAATTAGCTATCGCAGTACCAGATGTTTCGTGCCCTAGACGCTGTTCCTTGTCATTATTACACATGGCTGTTACCACACAGCCATGTACAAGTAGAGATAATGTCAATATATTTTACCGTTTGCCTTGGAGACTAAAATGCCGACAAGTTCATCGCCTATCACGTTGTACCGAATAAGTTCCAGTGAAATGTGGGTCGAAATGACTATAGAGACTAGACCTATGACTACATAAATATTGTAAAATTCGTGAAGATGTAATATTACGTAGGGTCAATTGTTGAAGTAATGATTAATTATTTTGTTTTCACTTACCTATACTTTATACAAAACTAACGCAAAGACATTGTTATTGTGCCATATTCTTAGTAGCAAGTTACAAGTCACGTTTATTTTTATTACAACAGCACTAACTTCAAGATAAAGACATAAAAAATCCGTTGCTGAAAGTTATTAAACCTACAGTAACAAAGGAATAACTATTTATGAGCGAATGACAGAGAACGGTATTCTTTATTTAGACGTTTAAAAAAGTTTCTCCAATAGTATTACAAAGTGTTTTTCATACAATAAGTTATGATAGCCGAGTTGTTGGGCGATCGAAATTCGAGTCAAAAACCCGACTTCGATTCCCACGTGGCTTGTTCCAATGAGTTTTTTCAAAACTCATGTACGATTTTTATCGTTTGTTTAGACACAAAGAAGGCGACAGGCTAACTACCAGTCACGTTGTCCCAAATAAATGCCTTTGGTAAAAGCTAGGGCGAAAGGACTTAATTGTTTAGTCCTCTGTCTATTTCAGTATTGGGAAAAGCGTGATTTTTTTTAGTAATTAAAAGTTGCTTTGTTATAAGGCTAAGTATTAACTTCAGAATGGTGAAATCTAACAGATCCGTATACTACGACACTATTGTCTATTCCTAGCGCTAAATAGCAGCATGATGACTGATGTACTTAAAACGGGTAGACAAAATATACAGGATATGATCGCAAGTCTGACACATCTTTCTCATATATCCTTCTATTTCCAAGGTAAAGGACCTCACATGGGCAAGTTGATTGCAAGCTCGTGTTCATCTTCTTCTTCTTCTTCTTCTTCATCCTATAAAATAATAATCAGGCCAAGAAGATTGTAGTTTGGTTAGAACAGGGAGGCATTCGTCGAGTAATAATTCATCGAGTATATATTTAAAACGGATGTTTTAAATATGTACTCGATGAATTACATTGTACTGTCAATTGTAACCCAAAGAAATTAAAGATATCTTCGAATTATTCGGGTTTTACCAAAGTTCTTTTTTTATCTACTGGCAATGTCGTGAACTTTATCTTCATTGTTGTAATTTAGTGACTAAATATCAGAACGAAAATTCTTCAGCTTTATTTGTTTTATGATACGCACTACATTTTTATTATTAACAGACTTTATCTTTGTTTTGTATGATAAAATCGACTCAGTAATCGCGCAGGAAGGTGTTAGCATAAATACAAACATAAACAATAGACAAGAGACATCACCTAGTTGTTTGTACATTAAATATTTTGCGACAGCGTGAGAAATCAGTTCATATTATAGCTGCACTGTCAACTTACGAAGAAAAGATATTTCAGACTTCTTTTTGTATTTATTAATTTTTTCATAACTTATAAAAATCACTGTCTTTTAGTATTTTATTATAATTGAATACTACCATTCAAGATTATTCAGCATATAAAAATAAATTTCATTGTATATCGTGGTTATTAAATAAAATGAAAAATTAATTGATATCTTTCAAGCGGATGTAAGTTTTAAATATTTTTTTATCAGATCGGAAACGTGTCTTACTCAAGCAAACAGTTTAATCTAAATAAAAGAAAACAGAATAGTTGATCAAACTTAGAGACATAGAAAGTACTCCGTGAAAATATATATGTGAACAATGCTGAAATTAATTTATGGCCTAAGCCTAAATTAATTTATTATACATATTAAGGCCTGTATCCGAACAATGAAAATACCGCATGTCTATAACATTTTGGATGAATGACCAAATTACATTACGATGAATCGAAGTTGACCTCGAGAATTATCATAAGACTTAAAATCAGAGCTCGCTAAATAGTATGCACAAACACGCAGTTGAGTGCCCTAAATATAAATGTAAACAGAGATATACTCTGTTGTCTTTAACTTTTGTTTAAAACTACAATAACTATAAATCTGGACTGTACGTTTGGATACATTAATATGAGTACCAACCTCTACTGTGTAACAATTCTATGATAATTTCCTCTCGAAGGGAGACACGACAGCTGAGACTTGAATTTCAAAACATGAACGCGAGTTCGATCCCCAGGTGGCAGGCTCGTACCAATGGAAAAAAAATATCTTCACGCAATTCCCAATACAGGGGTAGACAGAGGTCGAGTCTAGACAATTAAGTCCCTTCGATCCACCTTCCACCGAAGATATTTTCGGGACAACGTGACAGGTGGTGAGCCCGTCGCCGTTTTTATGTCCAAGCCAACGATGTTCGTACCAATGGGTTTTTTCAAAAACGTATGTATGAAATATATCGTTGGCTTGGACATTAAGACTGCGATGGGCTCACCACCTGTCACGTTGTTAAAAAACTGTATAATACCCCCTGTATTATACAGTTTTTTGTATTGGGAATGGCGTGAAGATATTTTTTTTTCCTTTCGCACGTTGTCATATTGGGTTAGGCAAATTAGGTAGTTCTTGACTTAAATTAGGTAGTTCTTGACAAATTAAGTCCTTTCCACGTCCACGAAAGCTTATTGAAGATTTTTTTTGTATATATTTAAATATTAGCAAAATAAATATAATCGTCATTAAATTATAACCTTTTCATGCAGGTTCCTTCATTACACTGTACTTGTTCAGTCGAAGATGGAATATGGATGACAATATCATTGGGATGTTGGCGTGTCTAAGCAGAATAGCGGCGAGTGTTGTGTACGCGATGGCTCCAAACCGCACTATATACTTCTTGGGTCCAGTTCTCGATATGTTCAGTACTGCAGCGGCTACTTCATTACGTTCCATCGCTTCAAAAATGGTGACTACAGATGAAGTCGGTGAGTGTTACCTAGTTAGACTGTTTTAACCGATGTTTAGAAGTGCACAAGTATAAGTGGAACTCTTAAGTTGACTATACGCTCCGTTTTCATTTAAACCCATTGTCTATTCTTAAATCCTGTTGTGTAGGTTACTTTATATTTTACAACAATGTTTATAAAACGATTGAATTAATATAATGTATCTTCTCTTCGATCTTCATTGAATTTCACATAGTGATCTCTCCGAAGATAATCCAAATACAGGTATATAAAAAAATTATAATTAAAAGGTTTATAAAATAAAATATATGTGTATACACAATAATTTTTCCTTATTCTGTTTTCTTTAAAAATAGTGCCTAAATTTCACCGTTAATATTACTTTGTCACCAATACTTATCTTTCTAGCGGAACTTGGTATCAAATTAATGTCTAATACACTGTGTTGTTCTAAAAGTCGTTAATTAGTTTATATAAACCTAATTTTCTATCTAAATTGAATATTATGAAGTGTTCTAATGAGCTGAACGTAATATTTACCGACATTAGATTTAAATATCTTTGCTAATAAGGAGGAAAGAAAGTTTTCCTTTTGTGCATAGCTAATTTACATTTGATTAATCAATATATTCGATAACTTGCTGCCAATTTGTAGTAGATAGCGACATAATTAAAATATTGGGACTTGAAATAAAAAGAAATAACTTTTATAAGTACGTTTGATTTACATACTCGTACTATGTATATACAAATTGAATAATTTTTAATGTTCTTTGTGGAGTTCAGTAATTTATTTTCAATATTATACGTGTTGTTTATGTGAGCATCAAATTTTCCACAATAACATAGAAACAAGTCATAAAGTTTACATAATTAAATGTTAAATAAATTAGACGAGTTGTCAGTCAGGTTGTGTACTTATTTACATACGCGTAATGCATTAAGATAAATAAATAACCAACATATATCAATAAATATTTTCCAACCATTTTCCATTCAATAACTTTACAATCAACATGCAAATAGAAAACACATTTTATCATAGAAAATAGGTATAGATAAGAAAAATTTGATATAATTCCATGGAAGTATATTGTTATAAATCATCTATTAACAGGAACATCAGACTCTCAATGCCTCCTGGCTTGGTGCCTCTCTTGGCGCCTTACAAAATGACTTATTGGGCATGAGGAACATATTGTAACTACTCTTGTATTGCTGACGTAAAGTGTCGTAACCAATATGTATTGAATATGTTTTGAATTTTTTTTATATTTTGATTTTAGTGTAAGAGAGTGTAGTATCAAATGCATTAATTGTGTAGTGCTTTTGTATTCTCTTTGAAAATGCTGTTCCCTAAGAAAATGAAGAATTTTTTGTGGAATAAAACGTTTAACACTCTATTGTTATCCGTTTTATTCCACAAAAAGTTCAAAACTTAAAAGTTTAAGTTAATTTTAATATTAAGTTATTGTGTCCTATTCATCTCGAATTTTCCCATATACCTGAAAAGTGAACGTGCAAGAGGTGCGTTGGTAGCCTTTAGGAGAGTAATTGGGAAGAAAAAAGAATTGAGAATTACATTTTTTGAGTACCGGTTTAGTATAAAAGAAAGAAATTAAATGTAATCTCCAAAAATAATGTCTACTTAGTTCAATATAGGTACAAATAAAGGCGTTAAATTACGTATTGTAATGCAATAATACAAAATGAAATCACAATAAATAATCTCTAAGCAACCTCGAGTGTTGAGGTGTTGGTAATTTGTAAACATGACTGGTATGCGTAATTAACAATTAATTAACATACCAACTAACTAGTGAACAAAGAAATTCTGAAAAGATTTCCGCAGAAAGCTACTTTTTCAAAGATATAGAGAATTTTAAAAAGTATAACCAAGTTAGAATACGTTTCATAATACTGTAAATTTTTTTTAGTTTAATTTTAATTTTTTTAGTTTAATAGTGTTAGACTTTACTAAGAAACAAATTTTTCGACTGTAGTGTGTCAGACACGTAACGCTATATCTTAAAATGGACTGTCCACCGCCTCTGGTAGTTATCCATAATCGCTATACATAAGTGTAACTGAGATCGCGGTAGATCATTATAGCTCTGTACGTTATTTATTATTTTACTAGACTTTTCTCTGTGTCGGTGGATACCTACGACAGTAAGGGTTAAAAATTATCAATTACCCTATTTCGACCATCTCACTATCGTCTCGTCTCTTTTCTAGTCTCTATAATAAATAGAGACTTGTACGATAGCTTTATAAATATATTCGGTGGAAAACAGCTAAAAGTTAAAAAATTATCAATGTGCATAATTTTTTTTCTTATATACAAGGAATGTGTTTATTTTTAATCCTTTTTGAGACTCTTGAGCTTTACATACTTTCTTCTTTTTCAGGTAAAGTGAGTTCCTTAATAAGCATATCAGAAGCACTAGTGCCCGTCATCTACTCACCAGTATATAGCAAAGTATATCTCAGTACCCTGTCTACATTTCCTGGAGCATTTTACCTCATTAGTGCAGCATTGGCAGTTCCGGCTATAGGTATTTTCTTGTAAGTTTTATTTCCTTCGGTTAACCTCATTTTCAAAGAATTTAATTTGGTAGCAATGTCGATCCTAAATTTTAACAAGGAACTTAATCAGAAATGAATAAAAATGAAAATTTGATTCGGATTCCTCTTTTTTAGGGAACACAATTGAATCTCCAGTTAATAATATCCCAGAACATGAAAACTTAGAGAAGTACATGTAGGTACTTGCCTAACTTTTAATGTTAAAGCTTATTGAATTAACTACAATTTAACCACACAAGTTCACATATTAAAGAATTGTCGTGAGATTTCTAGTTTCTTTTTAAGGATGAAAAGGATCTGAGATAAATATAACGACTGAAACCACCAATAATAATACAGTTTAGCAAGAAGTCTTTACAGCCTTATCTATAGAGGTCTGTGAGACTAATAGCCCGTAAATGTTTCTAAGATAAATATATATTATTCTAAGGATAATATGTGTTAAACATTCTACTGAATATCATGTACGAATTCGCAGAAGGATCAAAAAGGAAGTAACGTTACTTTAAAATCTACTTTCCGAGTATCAATCTCTTGTTATTGACCCATCTAAATGTGTTATTAAGAACATGTTAATTTTAAATACATTATAATCCCTTAGTTTCTAATTTTGTCAAATTAGAAGTTCACTCTTAGAACGATGTAATTCGATTGTAATTCATTCTAAGAGGAAACAATAATAAGATACAAAATAGATGATACAGTAAAATACTCGCATTTTTAACTGAACTGGAACTTTCAATGGTATGATGACTTATCGTAATGACATCTCAATTCGTATCATGTGTTTTAAAAAAACAATGTTAGTAATTCTTGCACAAAACTTTTTAAGTTCGACAATAAGATATCAAACTGTAAACACCATATTCAAATTATTTAACGACCAATTGGGTTATTTAACGATTTCCGTAGACGAGTGGCGTACACCCCGTTTCCTTAGTGTCGCCAGCTTGGTAACAGGTTCGATTCTCTGACGGATCAATGTAAAAAATATTTTTTTCTATATATTTCTAAATTTTTTCTTCGTATCTGGGTGTTTGTGATATCTTCGTTTTTTGGGTCTCCATAACACAAGTGCTTCAAATACTTACTTTAGGTCTCTATCAATGAAGTTATTTTTATACAAAAGCAACAACCCGAATAAAAAAATAACGGACAAAAATTAAGTCGTTATTTTGAGAACAGGCAAGTTTCACATAATTCGCTGATATTCGCTCAGACGACTCATTTACATTTTTAGAATAGAGTAGATATTTTTATCTATTTTCCATTTAGAACTGTACAATAACATTAAGACTAAGTTTATAAATAAATACTTCTAATAAACTAAGCGAGATTATCTTAAAACCGGTCTTAGAAACCGTTAACATCCACCACAACAGCACATTATAATTACATTATCATACCTGTAGCGATAACATTCATTAAAATGAAATTATATAACTAAATTAAATAAACGAGAGCCAAGTGGTGGTCGGATTTTCGAGTCAAGAGACCTGAGTTCTATCTCCAAGTGGCAGGCGGGTACCAATTTTCTAAAACTTATGTACGAATTATATCGTTGGCTTGGACGTTGAGATGGCAACGGGCGCACCACCTGTCACGTTGTCCCAAACATATTTTCGGTGGAAGGTGGTTCGAAACGATTTAATTGTCTAGACCCCTGTCTTGGGTATGGCGTGAAGAAATATAATCAAGTAATTATTATTTACTATTATAAACATTTAAATGAAATTGAAGTCTGTTTGTAGTTCAAAATTAATAGCTTTTTAGTAAAAACGTACGAAAGTATACATGGTTGCCTAAATAATTTCTTTTTAATATTTTTTTCTGTGTCTATTTGTTCCGGCTAATAGCTCTAAAACGGCCGGGCTGATTTTTTTTTCGGACGCGATTTTCACTGGCAGAAAGTTATTGTTATATGAAGTAAAACACGCTAATTTTATTTTGGAAAAAGAATTAGGGTTCCGCTTGAACTATTAAACTCCCGGCGCGGCTGCCAGCTAGTTAGAATAAAACATAATGCTCGGGTCCGCATACTTTCACGTGGACTGCCGTTGCAGTTCACTGTAGAAGAATTTCGAAATCAAACAAAAAGAGACCTTGCGGTCAACTCAACGGGTTGCCCTTAATTTAGACAACACAAAGTAATAGACGATTTCTAATAACAACTGAAACCTTGAAGCAACTATCAACATTTTTAAACCTAGTCGGCCCCCTCCATGTTATCAGTAAATAAATTATTTTTACCGAAAAAAGTTGAACTTTTTCGGCAAAATTTGCGACGTTTCACATAGATAATCCTTGCAATTAAGGTCACAAAGGTATTTTTATCAATTAACGTCTGTCATGTATTTGAATTTAAAACTATTTCTACCCACATAAGTGATATGCCATAAGGTCGTGTACAAGAAAGAGTATTAATAAAGAAGGTTGGATCTATGTTTAATCTTTCATCATACTATTTAAGATTTTGCTATTGATAATTGAACACTATTGAAATATAAATAATACTGGTGTTTTCGAAAATTTTATTCCTTCGATCTGCCTAAAAATCATGCTTGAAGTGTCGACATCAGAATGTTCACCTTTATTTCCGTTGGTGACGTCAACCCTGTTTGGGTAAACAGACAAAGGCAGTTACGTGCATAGAAGAGGATATATTCGCAGCATATACACACAGCACAGCAAAGCATTAATTTAATGCTTAATAGACGTGCCCAAGTTTGTGTCATAAAGAACTAATTCTCGTATGTATAAAATAATAATTTAAATTTGCCACTTTGAAAAACAACGAGTATGCCTGACCTCTTTTTTAAACGTGGAAAATGCTTAAGGTGTACTCATCCTCGCGGTGCCAAGAACGTATAATATCGGGACCGGTGTTCCACCATCGCCGCTTATGGGTAGGGCAACGGGAACGTTTTCGTACACATCCGCGACTCCACCCGCGGCAGTCGCCCTAGGCAGCACCTTTGGAGTGAATAATTTCTCTCTCCGATACTCACGGGGGAAAATCAAGGGTATGAACCCGAGAAAATATATTTTCCCCCGGCGCTAGAACCTCAACCGCATCTACGGTTTATTATTGAAGAGGAGTTTGGTTTTAGCCTAGATTAATCAAAAAGAGGAGGTTTAGTATTGCCAGGTAGAGTTTAGTCAGGAATAGGAGACTTGCAATTGGAGTTTTGGTTTTAGCAAACCTCCTCTTCCGCCGCGACTCCACCTCGACTGTGGATGGAACGGAGAGCAGTGCGAAGGTAAAAACGTCGACACTCCCGCCACATCCCACCAACACTCTTTTGAAATGGGCCAACGAAGCCCATTTGGATCGGCCATCTCTGTGGGTTGGCCATTCCTCGTAAAGTAACGGCCATGTAGATTCTATTTGGTTCACCGTGTCCACGGTGATTTTCCACGATTCCTAAGCCCACTGCGACAACAATGCGGGAACCCAGGGGAGGGGAGGCGTTCGAGGGGAGTATGCCTGACCTATTCTAACCTTTTAATGATTACGTTTATACGTCTAATAACATAATAAAAGGCAGTTAAAACAAAATAGATAAGAAAAAATGTTCATAGTTCGTTGGATACCTTTAGCTTAATATTAACAGCATCCGATTACGTAAAGCAAACATTGTTATCGTATAATGGGAGATTAGTAGCTTTAGATTTCTTTTTCGTAAATGATAAAAATGGATCGTTATTTATATCGTATCTTTGATAATCAAGTTCGAAAAAGATTTGAAATTTCAACTACTGTACTGTAAATAAAAACCATGCTATACAGCAATCCGAAAAACAACCGCAAGCAATACCTAATACATTTTTTGTCATTCACACAAAGTTTGAATGACAAAAGATGTATCATGTATTATAAAAATATGAAAAATAAAGTGTAATTTGGCCGGCTGCTAAGAGCTGTGGGTGAGCCCTGTTTATAGAAAAGAAAAGATAGGAAAACCATGGTAATGGAAATAAATTTCCTAGAATTTAAATTTAGCTTAACATTCGGGGGTGACCCTGTAACCTGGGACTTCGATAACACTTATATGATCAATACGAAAGAAATTGAATGTGTGATGCGATTAGAATTTTAAAAAGTCTGTTGGACAAATCTATCTATATTTACAACTGAACTGATCAAGTATAGTGAGCTTCGCGTTTGCGGCTGTTAGTTCAACTGTTTTGTTGTTTATGCTGGCAGTCGGATGAGGTACCCGATGATTACCAGATGAGGTACCAGATGACCGCGATCTGCGGTCATTGTGCCTTTA
The DNA here is from genome assembly GCA_029286605.1 of Sericinus montela. Lineage (NCBI taxonomy): Eukaryota > Metazoa > Arthropoda > Insecta > Lepidoptera > Papilionidae > Sericinus > Sericinus montela. The sequence continues at coordinate 900,183 of JAGSMR010000073.1, read as the reverse complement.
TATAAAGGTAAAGATTGAATCCTTGACTGCGCTTGCTATATGGTGATGAGCTAAACTGGTTTAGCAAGTAACGTATACACGAAAAGAAAGATTTTTTATGGGAGGTAAAATGTAGACTTAAGCCTGGAAGAGGATGCACGGATCTAGTGTTTCTCTCCGAATTATTAAGGATCACTGTGCTTATGTGGATCCTGAGAAGGCATATTATAGGAAGTAAGGAAGAAAACGTGGAAACAGTTAGTGGGGTATGGTTGTAGAAGGCGCACTGCTATGGGCTGTGCAGTCACTTCTTTCTAACATCCAAGCCTTTGTTCGGATAGGGAATAACTCATATTTAGCGTCCAAATGGACGTAAAACAAGGTTATGTTATGCCTGCACACTTCAGCTGTTTACAGAAGCTGAAAGATAGTTGTTCGGGAGTGAAAATGGATGACATGAAAGTAAATTGTTTATGGTGATGAAAATTGTTATTGTAATTGTTTTATGGTGATGATATAGTGCTTATTGCACCATTAGAAACAGAACTGCAAGCATTAGTCACGTGTAAGGACAAGGAATCGGAAAATAAAGATCACCGCTTTAATGTTAATAAAACTAAGATTCCAATATTTGAAAAGGGCGACGAGAGGGTGAGAACTAAGTGTGAAATATGGGTAAATAAAAAATGTCTAGAACAGGTGAATGAAATTGTGTACTTGGCAAGCGCTTTTAGTCGGAATGTAAGATATAATTTAGATGTGACAGGCTATCGGGAACAAAGTCAGTGGTGTTCTGTTTTGTTTTGTTAAAAAGCATGGTGTTGTAAAACGTGCAAGCCTTGCGATATGTACCACAGTGCTGGTACTGACTTTGTTATCTGCTGACTTCAATAAGTAAACTATATTTTTATCAAAAACATTTTAAAATCTAAAGATTCCATGGATACGATCATAGCACAAGGCTGGCCCATAGGCTGAGCCCTATTTATCACAGCATATACTATCAATCCAACCAAAGAAATACTTGGCCTTTAACTTACGCGCTGCAGTATTGGGCTTAGCGCAAGTCGCACGCTAATTCACACAAAGGAAAATTTATAGCAAAAGAAAGTATCTAACACAAATAGTATCAAAGCAATTATTCTTTACCCTTCAAGTCAAGCGTCGATTGCATATAAATTATATTTTAATTAATTCTTAAAAAAGCCTTATCATCATTGAAATAATTGCAATTAATTAAAGATATCGGTGAATATTTTAAATTAAAATTCCTGCTTACTAATTCTTAGGCAACACTTTTTTCCTTCAATTTAAAAGGATGAAATACCTACTTGATAAGAAGTAATTACAATGTACTTTTATATTGTGTAAATGTCGCAGGCTGTCTTGAGTGCCTATGCTAAAAAAAACACTCACGCGAATGTAGACCTTACTCTTTATAGAATTAATTAAAAAAAAAGAGTTAAAATTACTGAGCACAGTAAAAGTGATTCCATTGTCCACTTCAAATCTCTTCAAATATTATAATTTAGATTTAGTAAAGTACATTTATAGGCCAAACATTATTTTATCCATCGTCATACGTCACGAGCTACTTCAGTTATCTATATTGGTAACTACCACGTCATTAGTACGTTGGCTTTAATCACTGTATTGTTACCGATTTGTTAGTTATAGTTTAATTATTACTAATAGAAACAGTCGAAATCAACTGACACAGATTTTAAATCTCTGTTATAAATCTCTTCTCCCGCTGGGGCGTCGGCAATTTGGAGTTTGTTTCTAATAAATGGTACAATTTCAAAGTTAACGCTCATAATTTATAGAGGAGACATTTATAAGGTACCACAATCTGTAACATACATATTTATTATTTAAAGTATATTTTAAAATTTTTAGGCATGTAAAAACAATAAGTGGCATATTTTACATCTTCCGAATAGAAGCGGTTCATTATCTTTATCCCACAGACGTGTCAAAATACTTTTACTGAATGTAATACGACTGCAGAGGCACTACATTTAACACCTATAAACATACACCACCAACAATTAAAATTCGACAGGTTTCGTCTCGAAAGAAGAGACTTTTAACCAACCATAGAACAAATCCGCTGCGGCGTAAGCAAACGTCTTCCTGTTTATCATGGAGATAGGTTGGCTGTCAGGGGGGAAATCATTAAACTTAATAACTCGGAACCCTATTTTGGCAGTTTTAAATTAAAAATATGAAAAAATATATCTTCACGCAATTGCGACCCTGACAAGTCCTTTCGACTTACCTTCTACCGAAGTATTTTTCGGGACAACGTGACAGGTCATCAACCATCTTCGTCTTTATGTCCAATGTAACGATATAAATCGTTCATAAGTTTTCGAAAAAACCCATTGGTACGTGCCTTGGGGATCGAATTCGGTTCTTTGACTCGAAACTCGAAAACCACTCGGCTATCGTGACTTTTTGAAAGTAAAAATAATATTATCAACATTCCTAATATTCATGTTACCTATTAATTATAATATTAAAAATATTTCTTACTTTTCAGCACATTGTTCATTCTGCGGAGAAATGAGGACGTTGAAATTTGTTGCTCCGGAAGAGAAAACAAAGATAAGGATAATGAAGTTACTAGTTTTTAACTAAATATAGATATTGTTGTGTTTCAATGTTACCTGCCTGTTACCTACTAGAAAATCTCAATAAACTTAAGATTTTTATTTTACGCTGTCAATTTATTCGAAAATTTTCCTGTTTCTTTATAAATTTTCCTGTTTCTTTAACTTCGTCCACGTTAAAAGTGACCACTGCAGGACATCTGCCTCTCTATACATCAGTACGACAGCTTTCCATAACTCCCTTGCTTAGCTAATTAGCGAACCCAGCATGAGACATCTTTCACATTAGACGCTGCTGCTTCTCACCGATATGCTTATATTTGATCTGGTATTTGTCGAGATGGATTCTACCATTTTTCGGTAACTGTGGTTGCATTTTTAAGGCTTTTCTCTTAGTCGCTTCTTACGACCCCCAAGACGAGAGTAATGTATTATTACGCCAAGACGTTGAATTCCATGACGATAACACATACTTATGAGACTTTTTATGTATTTTATGTACTATTGGCTTGTACACTAAAACAGTGACAGGCTCACTATATGCCAGGATGCCCCAATACTGTTTATAGCACTTTTTAAAACTATATGAAACACTGATAATGTGAACGAACGAAGATCTCTCTCTGATCCCAAAGTAAGTACCTAAAGCACTATTATTATTGAATGGGAAACAACGAAGTTACTACAAATACCCAGATCCGACACAATGCAGAAAAGTGTTTTTTCTACATCAACCAGATGGGTGAAAGTGGAAAAACCAAAGAAAACCACTTTTTCAAACCCAGAACGTGAAACGTCAGAGCTGGCAACACCACGAAAACTAGTGTAACTTTGTTTTGATTTGAAGATCTGTGACTCCCAAAAACTAGAACTGGGCCGTTTGCCTATGATTGCTTTAGGGGTCACCTAACCTTTGCAAAAGACGTGCCTAAAAAAACATTTAATTACGATAATTTTATCATTGTCGTAACGAACTTTATTTACGAACAGTAACTGCGTAGTTTTATAGGAAAAAAAACTTGTTTGTCATACCGAGGCATGACTAATTATACGTCATATTTTATTTTTATTCTGTAACGTTCTCATAAGTAAGATATTAACGTACTATTTTGCATTATTTATTCTTCTTTACCGCCTATCAAGCGACCACTGCTGAACGTAGGCAACGTTAAAAGTGCCACAAGTTAGCGAATAACCTTCACCCATAAACTTGTATTACTCACTCATTTGCAAATTTTCAACATTAGAACTTCCGCCAATAAGTTCTCAAAAAAAGTTTAAGATAGTTTATGTGGTCAGGCGTTACTTTACAGAAATTCATTATTATAAAATTATTTTGTACAAATCCGCATGCAAAACTAATAAATGACCTGTGTTACCTGGTCCGAAGGGAAGGAGAGCACCACCCCCCGCCGTTCGACCGCAGAGAACATTCTGTCGGTAGCAAAATTCAAAATCAAGGCTTTTCACTTAGTAGCCTCTTACGACTTCCTCGAGAAAGGGTTGGTATTTTCATATACTGTTACCACACGGTCAATTATAAATTCTATAACTTAATCTATAAGTTTTTAATAGTAACTTCTACATAAAGAAATATCCACTTTATAAATTTCATGTGTAAAATATCATTAGCGTCCAACAGATAATATGACGCATAAGTTATTTTAAAATTATTATCTCAACTTAAACCAGAGAAACTTGTCTTTAGATAATTTTATTTTATAAATTTAAACACTCGGATGGATAAGGATTAGTCTTTTTATAGGGTTAGAAAGCAAATGAGCATTTTGTTGACCTGATCACGCAACAGTTGGGAAGGATTAGACAACCTAATTGATCTGCCCGACGTTGAAGACGATCAAAATTAAGGACCTTTAACTGGATTATTCTAGCTCAGATATGGTGACCATAAAAAATATATGAAATAACTTTTAGGGCTAAACTTGAGCCTTTTACTGCAACAAACGTGCAGAACAACTTGTACTAAATGCTTTCAGGGTGTGCTGTGGATGGAGCGTTATTCGTGGTAACTTTATTAGAATTTTATGTAATAATAGATAACTAGAATAAGTGAGACACAGTTGAGTGATCGGAATTCGAGTTAAAAGACCTGAATGCTATCCTGATGGCAAGCCCTTTTTTTAACTTTATTATTTTAATTATTGTTACTTCATATCGGAGTGTAGATACTGCGAAACGAAGTAACAATAATTTTTTCGCGGTTCTAATTCGTGGTATGTAAAATAAATAAATAAATATCTTCACGCAATTCCCAATACAGGGGTAGACCGAGATCTAATCTAGACAATTAAGTTCCTTTGACCCACCTTCCACCGAAGATAATTTCGGGACAACGTGACAGGTGGTGAGCCCGTCGGCGTCTTTATGTCCAAGCCAACGATGTAATTCGTACATAGGTTTTTTGAAAAACCCATTGGTACGAGCCTGCCACCGGGAAACGAACTCGGGTCTCATGACTCGAAATACCGACCACCCAACCACTCGGCTATCGTGACTTTGTGGTATGTGTGTAATGCATTTTTATTTTTTAATTATCTGTTACATATTTATCTATAATTGCGTTACTTATGGGTCGTGCATATATAAAGGGATTTAAATCGAAAATATTCCTTTTTTTCTGTTACTGGAAATACGAATCGGATTCCTTTACCGGATAGCTACCATGCTCCGGAATCCTTCCAGCTACTTCAGACACTATTTTCCACATGTCAACCTCGACCTGAGATTCTTTCACTTCTTCTTCATGTCGTCACCACGGGAGCCTCTTAGGCTTGCCACCCTCTGGATTGAGAGTGAGTCGAATTTGGAGCACAGCCGAACATGGGGCCTGGGTTGGCACACCTGCTGCAAAACCCCTGGATCACTATTACCTGGCACACCATCTCGAGCAGATCCGCAAGAATGCTGCAAATCAGGACGAATACACATCATCGGCCCAGGGATGGTACCTCTTCTTAGACGAAAACCATGAGTGTTGAACGACATGGTTAATTAGTCTTTCATATCTAGTCATAACTAGTAAGCTAATTTAGCCTTTCATTTCAGATGATCGCGGAAATCGACGTCAATCGATATCTCGGCGTCAAAGATTCCCATATTACTTTTGACGACAATAACAAAATTATAAAAAGTAGGTTAGTTATCACCATTTTATACGTTATGATATCCTCGATTTTTATAAGATCTAGAAGTTATTATAATCATAATAGCACAAACTAATGCCTATACACTGCACTGTATCACTTACTTTTCGAAGCAATACTAAATAGTTTAGTTATTACATGCCATACATTTATTGTTTCGTATATTTTACGTAGCATCAGCGATAATACCAAATTAAGGGTCATATATAGTGTCAGTGACAATAACAGAGATAATACTATTGTTTTGCTTACAACATAAATGAAATAAATAAATATCAGATGTCTAGACAATTAAGTCCTTTCAATCCACCTTCCACCGAAGACATTTTTTTATTCTTTATGTCAAAGCCAACGATATAAATCGTACATAAGTTCTTTTTGGAAAAAGAACTATAAGTACAAGCCTTGCAGATTGAACTCGGGTGTCTTGAGCTGAATTCTCATCACCCAGCCACTTGGCTATCCTGACTGTTTTATCTGCTATCAACTTTACAACAAATAAAGCGAATATAACGAAGAATAACGATAATAAAAATAAAGAATAACGATCGAACAGAACAGAAGTAACAGTGTTGTACCTATTTCTGCCTCAAAAAGTATTAAAATTGTTGGGTTCTAGTTTGAAATTTGTAGAACCAGTATAATCACAGGCTATTAAGCATTCCATCTTAGTCCCCAAAGCGGACAGCCTAAGCTTTATTAAGTTATATAACCTTATTTTCAAGAGGTTTAAAGCTTTGAAGTTTGCGTTATACTTCACATCTAAAAACATCCAAAGGGAAGAAAGGGAATGTTATATAGATCGCCGCCGATACCACACAATAAATTTAGATTATTCAACATTCAAATAGAGACGGAAAGAAATATAATGACAAATATTCAAGCTCCTGCTACAGTTTTTAATAAAATAAGAAATAATCCTATTCCAAAAAAGCAAGAAGTCACGATAGCCGAGTGGTTGGGTGGTCGGAATTTCGAGTCAAGAGACACGAGTTTGATCCCCAGGTGGCAGTACCAATGAGTTTTTCAAAAACTTATGTACGAATTACATCGTTGGCTTAGGCATAAAGACGGCGACGGGCTCACCACCTGTCACGTTGTCCCGACAATATCTTCGGTGGAAAGTGGGTCAAAGGGACTTAATTGTCTAGACTAGACCTCTGTCTACCCCTGTATTGGGAATTGCGTGAAGATATTTATTTATTTACAAAAAAAGCAAAAACATAAAATTCTCGGCAGATTTATTTTTCAAATAATATTAGACCACAATTCGGCACGTAGGTGTAAATGCGTTTAAACTGCTATTAAAATGCCATAATAGTAGTCAGCACTTAGTGATTACAATGATCGCCAGTTCAAGCGGCCAGTCAACGGTAACAAAAATTGTGGGTTATCATTCTCTAGTTATATTGTTAAACACTAAAGGATATCTATATAGTTATGTCATATTCGTAATTAAATGAGAATATTTTGCCCTTTCTTTCAGTAGATGTAATAAATTGCTCCTTTAATCACCTTTGAATTGGTCACACTGCGGTCGCTCATCGTAGAGTCTACTCGCTTGAGGATGCCTTGTTTTGAGGCGAAACACGTGTCGCGTTTTCGGTGGTGGTATATGTTACCTGGTTTGAGTGTAGTGGTGGTGGTGTATACAGTGGAATTAGTGCACACATCTGTGGAATTAGTGCACGCATCTGTGGGAGGGAGGGTGGTGCTCTTCTTCTCTTCGGACCAGGTAACATATACCTTTTTATATTTTCATGCGGAGGGTTGCGAAGTAATTTTTTCAATAACAATTTCACTTTTGAATTATCACTTCAATAAATAATAGGGCCAGCAGATGGCTCAGTCCAACCGTAGTAGGCTAAAATCCAGTAAGTCTTTTAGAATACTGGCGATTAAAAAAGGCGACTTCATTTGATTTCTTAATTGAGGTAAACCATCATACTCTTGTTTTTATCTTACAATTAACACATGATGCTTTCATTATTGGCCTCAAATATAAACTGTTTGCATTCTTGAGAAAAAAAACGTTTTCGGCACATCTGTTAGAGGTTAGTTAGATATAATATGACTAAAAACTGGAAAAATATGTTTTCTTGTGGAAAAATACCGACGCCTTTCATCGGGCCTTTAATATACTCCTCAAACACAATCTGTTGATATTTTGCCGAAACGATGGCTGGTCAAGTTTGCCATTGGCTATCAGAACATAGAGATGCCAAGTACTAGCTACAGTCAAGTCCAATATGTGGCTAAACAGAGCCTAAGACCATTTTTGGCAACACATAGCTGTCCAATAAATGAGAAAACTATAGATTGTTTGACAAAGCAAAACTATTGGATATGAATGATTGAATAAATTCACCTTTATATAAAAGAAAGCCCTTTATATAAAAAAAGTGTCTCAAAGAAAAGACCCCAAATGAATACAAAGGGCGCAAATGTGTCAATTGTAAAGTGTTAATATGAATTCTATCGTATATACCGCGAATCTTTCGGAATCGTTTAAATAGATTCCTTCGGAATCGTTTAAATGTTAGTTTTTATTTTTTCTATGCCGAGTAATTCTAAGGAACTGTATAGACACAACCAAGCTTCTTACATACTGTACATACTTTATATAGCTCTCTGCGAAATAACGGTCATGCGGATTGTAGGTTGCCTTACTATAAACACTCTTTGGAAGCTGTGCTCGGAAACAACCGATTCAAGGTCTATTGGGGCTGATCCGTAGTCATGAATAGAATGATTCTTTCTAACAAAGAATAACAGGTATCCATATAATAACAGGTGCCTATCATCGCGATAACAGGTGTGTGTTATCGCGACAGGACATCTCGTGAAAGATATCCGATCGTAGTTCTGCCGACAGGCAATCCATTCTGATACCGAGAATAAACAGCTCCGAGCTCAAACAGAGCAGGAGGAGTGTTCCTTGGTACCGCTCGTATAGTTCGCTTGGAGTGTAGTGGAGTGTTCAGAATTGGTAAATACCTTTCATAAGCTTTTCTCTGGTGGCTCCAAGAAGCTGTCTCAGCGGACACACTCCGGTAAACCACGCCAGCGGGCTAAACCTAGAGCAGGGCTACTTTCACGAACAACTGTGAAGTAGCTATCGGTTGATTCCCGACTGAATCAAACGTCAAAGTGATACTGTACATTTAAGACAATCGATGTGACTAGGTATTGTAAAACACTTCAAGGGCGTTTGACAGGGTCAATTTAGTGTCTTATGGACTTTCGCTGCATTCCAACATTTGCCAATTGGGTTTCTGGTCCATTGAATCACAGATAGAGGTACGAGGAAGTGGACTCGCAATAGCGCACCAGCTAGTTCACTATAAAAAAAGCTCACGCGTAGATGGCCCTAGCTATTCTTTTAGGGATTTTAAACAACAAAGAGCTGCGGCGAAAGTATGGTCAGTGATAAAGTAATGGGTAACGATGCTTGTGAGTTCAGATGATTATTTATTTATATGAATATATTTCTAAACATTCCATTACCAAAATTTAAAATTTCTGAAATCATTTTAAAAATTACGAGACCAAAATCGAGCAGACCAGTGAGGGGTAGCAGCATCTAAGGCGTAAGTTGTCTGATACTACAATAGTCAATCTGCTAGCAAGGCGTAGTGATAAATATAAACTGTAGCTTGCGGGAGAGGCTTTTATCCTGCAGTGGACTTTTACAAACCGTTATCTTGATAAGGATGATGAAGAAGCAAGCATATTGAACATAAGTGTCGCTCGAAGTTAATGAAAATAATTTTTGGAAAAAAAAGTCAGTTCAACGGCCTTCCTCTTGGTAGCTACTCTGTTCTGATAAGGTAATTGTGAACCACGTTAGTATGCATACTCAATTATAAATGTTTTATGCAAAACCAGCGATTAGATTAATTTCTTAAATTCAAATAAATAAGGAAAATTCGAGGAAACCTGATAAGTTATTTTCAAAGGTATTAGTCAAGGTAATAGACTCATTAATTATTGGTGTGGAAGCTAAGAAATTATTTTAGTTTAAGTATTTTTTTGCAAATTATTATTATAAATAGGAATTATTATTTAACTATCATTGCGGCCTGCCAAAGTCCACTGCAAACCTAATCTTATGACCTGTCCCGCAGGAATATTTGCCGTAACGGCCATTTTTGGCAAAGCAATAAGGCAATCAAACTACCAGACACTGCTCAGATGTTAATAAAAAATTTCATCTCACAGTTTTTTAAATGGCTATCCTCCCTGAGTCGACAGCCTATTGTAGTTTTAGGACTTTTCCCGTAGTCGGCTCTTACAACGTTACAACGAAGAACAAAGTAACATGTTCTTATGCCATATTTCCACGGCGTAAAAAACAGTAGGTAGTTACAATATAAAAAGTCGTCGTTTTACACATGTACACATTAACTATTAAAAAAAATCTATTTTAAGAATTCTGTTGCGGTCTAATGGCTTGCCATTTTAAATATAATGTACACTAGTTTGTCTATAAGATATTTTTTTCACTGTCGGTTGTTCTTTTTGTGTGATCTTAAAACAAATATTATAGTTATTTAATACTCATAAAATATGTGACATAAGCAAACGTATTAATTGACAAATAAGCCATTAAAATTTGTATTATGTTATAAGTTCATTATAACAATACTTGCTTCAATAATTTTGATAATTGGGAATTGCGTGAAGATATATATATTTTTTTCTGAACACTCCACTACACTCGAAGCGAACTACGAGTATACGAGCGGTATCAAGGAACACTGCTCCTGCACTGTTTGAGCTCGGAGCTGTTTATTCAGTATTCCGCTCGCGGTCAAAGGCATAACATCTACTCCTTCGTTTTTACTAAAAATAGTGAATAAAGTGTTGGTAACTGTGTTAATTTTCAGTGTCAAAACTAGTACAATCACTGTGATAGATAAAAACTTTATATATTTTGTCCATTTTATTGATATTTGTGTGTTTTGCTTCTAAGTTTTACAAAGTTGTAGCAATCTGTTAACAAACATTACTCCATCTACCCTACAAATAATAAATAAAAAAATTCCAATTTTATAATAAAAACTAAGATTCAGTATTTTCAATTTATATAAACATGGCAAAGTGCGCGACCTGTGGCCACTTCTTCAGCTCAGCAAACGCCGCAACGTGTAGTAATTGCAATGTCAATTATCAACGTAGCTGTGTCGCAATTCCCGAGGGGAATGATGCACTGATTAACTGGCTATGCAGCCCATGTAAGATTAAAGTTGTCACGCTCAAATCATACTCAGTGTTTACCTGCAACAACTGTAAAAACAAAGTCCTATGTTCCACCACATCCGCTGAAGCAGAAGACATAAATGTTACGCCCACTAATAAGTCGGACCTGAGCCAGCTCTTAATAGAGATGCGTGGTCTACAAAGTGAAATGACGGCATTAAGGGTCGAGCTTGGGGAGTGCAGGGCGGAGATCGCCAGTTTCCGTAATTCTATGGAGAGCCTCACTTCACGTGTTGATAGCATCGACGAGCGTGTCAAGTCTTTAGAGAAAAAATTTGATGAGGTAACCCCAAGCCATTATTGTGAGGCTATCATCAGCGAGCTCAGATCCCAAATTAATGCGCGAGACCAGGAATTGCTATTGAATGATATCGAGATATCGGGCGTTCCCGGGGTCAAGGGCGAAAACGTTATTGACCTCGTTACAGTTGCCGCAAAGAAACTGTCAGTCTCCTTGGACGAGCGGGACATTATGTCTGCGGAAAGAGTTGGAGCAGTTCGAAGAGATCGATTGAATGATGAGGGCATACCCCCGAGGTGTATAAACGAGCATATATAAACGAACGCCTAACTCGACTAAATCGGCAACTCTTCGCAAAGTCACGGGATATACGCCGCCGCCTGAAATGGATATTCGTATGGACAAAAGCTGGCAAAATATTTGTACGGAAAGATAAGAATGATAATATTGAACGCATTAAAAGGAATCGGACTTTGTCCGCGTTTTTGGATCTGGCATTGTTTGACCATTGCGTACAATTTAAAAGTTATTTTTACTGTAAATGAATTGCTAAGAATGTAGTTAAATCTGTACTATTACAAAGGTCGAAAGTATGTATACATTATTAAACTATAACTGATTTTTTTTATTATTATGAACTTTTTTAATGTTATTTTATGTTTTAGTGAGTTTCCTTTGTTTTGTGCTTTACTATTTTATCTTGTGTTAATTTACATTATATGTAAATCCTGTTTAATATACTAAATGTTAAAAAAATTTATTAGAAGTAACAGTAGTAGTTTTTACTGTAAACTATATGTAATGTATACTTGTTACATTGTGTTATAGGTTACACTATATGAGACTTCAAACACGATATTATTATATATATAAAAACAAACAATTTATATGACACCAACATTATTAATAGTATTATTTTCGCAGAGCAATCTAGAACACAAAATAAAACACTTTTAATTAATGAATGTTATTTTAACTTTACACGAATGTTTACGCCTCCAATACTTGATATTAGAACAATAAATAATAATGTTTATAAATTCTGTCTTCCTTCATTCAGTAATAGGTGGTTCCATTTGTACTGGTATCGATTACCCCTAATTACCTATTGTACATCATCAATTTTTCATGATCATTTCATTATTTTTCAATTTTATGTTAGTTTTATTCATGTTTTCTTTTTAATTGTTTATATGTATACAATTGTGGCAATGAATAAACTTTCTTTCTTTCTTTCTATTCACGCCATCAGAATGGATTGCCTGTCGGGAGCACTACGATCGGATATCTTTCACGAGATCGATTTCACGAGACGATTGTCCTGTCCATCATCTCGATAACAGGGTTTTTTTTTAAAAAGAATCGTTCTATTCTTGAATATGGATCGGCCCCAATAGACCTTAAATCGGTTGTTTTCGAGCACAGCCTCCAAAGAGTGTTTATAGTAAGGCAACCTACAATCCGCATGACCGTATTTCGCAGAGAGCTATATAAAGTATGTACAGTATGTAAGAAGCTTCGTTGTGTCTATACAGTTCCTTAGTATTACTCGGCATAGAAAAAATAAAAACTAACATTTAAACGATTCCGAAAGATTCGCGGTATATACGATAGAATTCATAGTAACACTTTACAATCGACACATTTGCACCCTCTGTATTCATTTGGGGTTGTTTCTATGAGACACTTTTTTCTATTTAAAGGGCTTTCTTTTATATAAAGGTGAATTTATTCAATCATTCATATCCAATAGTTTTGCTTTGTCAAACAATCTATAGTTTTCTCATTTATTGGACAGCTATGTGTTGCCAAAAATGGTCTTAGGCTTTGTTTAGCCACACATAATACTTGACTTTAGCTAGCACTTGGCATCTCTATGTTCTGATAGCCAATGACAAACTTGACTAGCCACCGTTTCGGCGAAGTATCAACAGATTTGTAGCGGATGATGTGCTGTGACATAGATATCGCCACAGATTGTGTTTGAGGAGTATATTATAGGCCGGATGAAACACGTCGGTATTTTGCACACGTTGGTACGTTGTACTAAAAAAAGTCTTCGGTGGAAGGTGGGTCGATATACATATATTACTACACTTCGCACTATCACTTAAAACTAAGAGCCTTTATTTTATATGGGCTTATGTGAAGCTGCAAAAAAAGGCAGAATCACAGTTAATGGCTACATGGCAAGACACACATACCTTCCTGTTGTAATAATTTTTGTGACATATCCTATGAGTGCTTTTAGCCGGGATGAAAGATGTGATATAGACGTGGACAGACGTGTTGCTGCCGGAAACAAAGTCAACGGTGCCCTGACTGCGTTAGTCGAAAGGCAAGGCGTAGTGATAGTGCACTCCTTGCAATACATAACGCAGTGCTGGTACCGACTTTGCTATATGGCAGCGAAACCTGGGTATGCCAGAACAAGCATAAAAGCAAGTTTAATGGAGATGCTGTCTCTTCGCAAATTATGCGGCGTCACCTTAGCTGATCGAATGCGAAACGATGAGATTCGCAATATGGCAGGTTTGAAAGATAACCATATTAGAAAAATTTATAAGGGCGTGCTTCGACGGTTTGGCCACATAGAGCGAATGAATGAAGACCGAACGGTGAAGAATATATATGGCGCGAAAGTTAATATTAAACTTTAGAAGACCACGTGAGCAAATTTCTCGAAGAGAGGAGGGTCAAGAATTCTCGGATACCTAGACGTGCATGCATGAAGAAGATGATGAATCTGAAGGAAGCGAAAGAAGTATGTAGGGATCGTGATACTTGGCGATCTGTTCTCTTTATAGTGGAAGTAGTAGGTAAGTTATAACTACTAAAATATCGTGCAAGAGCGGATCGCACAAAGGAGAAGAAAACTCCGATGGATCTTAGACATTCTTGCCCACCGCAAATTACGCGCTTAGTCGTGGAGTTGCGGAAACCAGTTCAAGTTATATAATGGGGTGTCTGCACATTTATTATGTCACGATAGCCGAATGGTTGGGTGGTCGGAATTTCGAGTCAATAGACCCGAGTTCGATCCCCGATCCCCGTTGGTAGGCTCGTACCAATGGGTTTTTCTAAAACTTATCTACGAATATCGTTGGCTTAGACATAAAGGCGGCGACGGGCTCACCACCTGTCACGTTGTCCCGAAAATATCTTCGGTGAAAGGTGGGTCGAAGGGACTTAATTGTCTAGACTCTTTGGGACTTAATATCTCAAACACTGCAGGGAGTCGCTCGTATACGATCCAAGGTCGGGACATCTATACAATACCGTAATGGAAACAACATTGAAAAAAATATAAAATTGCTCTCAAAGATTGGCGAATCAAGTTATGGAAAATAGCTGTGGGCATTAGACCAGACAAGACGATCAAGAGTCAAAACAGAAGTCAATGCAGTGTATAGGTAAGGGAGAAAAGCCGCCACGGAAATTCAAACTTGAGATATCGGCGTTCAGGTTCATAGCCACTGTTTTTGGAACTGTAAAGTAATTTCATTCATCCTCCTTCTTAAAAATGGAAACTATTACCTGCATTGTCTATCACAAAAGCGCGTCAAGTGGTTGTCGTGGAAAACCGAGGCAAACTGGCCAAGGGTATTCTGTTTTTACAATTGAATACGCTTATCCACACTGCGCGATCTGCAAGGGCGGCAGGATGTCGAGACAGGGTGCGCCGAGAAATGATTTAAAGAAATCAAGACTTGCCGTAAAAAAAAAAATCGATGGTAAAAACGACAAATATTTTATGATCGTCTTAAAAGCCTTTTTTAATAAATGTAAGAAGTGTATGATATTCAGTTTTACATTGAAAATACACCATATTGAGTTTTACATTGAAAAATATTATTTATACATTTCTATTACCATTTTAAATACCTTAGGCTGAAAACATTTTGAAGAAATAAAATTAAAGAAAATAATTTATACTTGCTGTTGTTGTCACTTGGTGAAATTGCATTGCATTAAAATTCATTGTTGAACACTTGTACACAAATTACTTTATTTAATTATTCATTAATTAACCGACCGGTTTCGGTGTATTTCAGGTTACCTAATGATGCCGTAAGGCTTTCGCCTTACGACATCACTGAATTTTAATTCAAATAAAATTACAAATAGTAGTTACGATAGCCAAATGGTTGTGTGGTCGGAATTTCGAGTCAAGAGACCCGAGTTCGATCCCCAGGTAACAGGCTCGTACCAATGGGTTGTTCAAAAACTTGTCTAAGAATTATATCGTTGGCTTGGACATAAAGACGGCGACGGGCTCACCACCCGTCACGTTGTCCCGAAAGTATCTTCGGTGGAAGGTGGGTCAAAGGGACTTAATTGTCTAGATTAGACCTCTTTCTAACCATGTATTGGGAATTGCGTGAAGATATTTATTTATTTATGTAATATATATTTATATACTAAGAAAATTATATAATAATTTTGCTGTAGATAATTATTTAATGTTGACACTAATAATGAATTAACAAGATTTGTGTTAAACAATAATCTTCAGTAATTATTAGATTAATAATTACTGAATTATTCTTATCAAAACAAAAGAATTTCGAATTCATTTTATTTACAATATAAATTAAAACATTAAAAAATACCTAGAATTTCAATTTAAAATTCTTTGACGCCAACTTCGTTGCTGGTTTTTCATCGGGTATTTTGTTATTTATAAGCATCCTTATATATCTTCCTTGTAGGTCGGCAGGAAGATCAATTCCTAATGCCTCACAATTACGGATTATCTCTGTACATCCCCGAATGTCCTGGTTTCTTACTGAAATGTATAAAATTAAGAAAATTAAGTGGCGTGAAATTAAATAATGTGATTCGAAGAGACTTCATTGTCAGGACCTCTGCCTACCCCAGTAGGAGAAAGTCCATGAAGATAAAAAAAATATAAATATAAATTTCTTCACGCAATTCCCAATACAGGGGTAGACAGAGGTCTAGTCTAGACAATTAAGTCCCTTTGACACACCTTCCACCAAAGATATTTTCGGAACAACGTGACAGGTGGTGAGCCCGTCGCCGTCTTTATGTCCAAGGAAACGATGTAATTCGTACATAAGTTTTTTTGAAAAACTCATTGGTACTGCCACCTGGGGATCGAACTCGGGTCTCTTGACTCGAAATTCCGACCACCTCAGACATAAATTATGGAGATCAGTAACAGGTAGCTTGGTACAGTGTGCCAAGGCGAATCTACTTGCACAACATAATTTTATGCTAAATTCCCTTACGGGAGAGGTTTTTATTCTATGGTAGACTTTTATAGATAAAAACAACAAGTATAATTAAAATTCCTAAGCCCTTGGAAAAAACCTTTATGAGCAGCAAACCCTTCCAATTATAGACCTAGAAAGCCTAATCATAATAATGTGTAAATGTTTGTTTTTTCTATCATATTAAACAACCTCGAGTCAGTCATCCAAATAAATATTAACATACTAGTCCTCTCAACCCACCTTTCACTGATGCTTATTTGAGACAATATCGAAAGTGAGCAAGTTACCTAGTCGTCACTTATACTAGTTATATATAGTTAATATGTAAACTGTAGTGTTTGTACTGTTGGTGGTAGAAACAGGTATTAATATGAATAATATCAATCTCTTATTATGAAAAAGACTAAGAGTCTTAACTTTATATTTCTATTGGTATCAATAGATGCCAGTACAAAACAAACAAAAATTAAAGAGACCTTAGTACTTTTAAGGAGCAAGATATCCGATTTAATTTTGTTTTTTCCAAATGTGGCAGTAATGGAAAAGTCTCCCTTATGGGAGAAGCTTATACTGCAGTTCCGCAAGTCATACTATATGTATGTGTTACTTTTAGGTGTATGGAGTTTAAACTATTATTGTGTAGAAAAAAGAATTTACTCACATTTGTAGTTGAACAGTACTTCTAGCACTTTCACATACTCTAGCTTCATGTTATATTTGAGCAACATCTGCAGCAACCGTATTACAGCATCATCATTATATTCTCTCAAAAAATTAATACAAAATACAGTCGCTCTGAAAACGGAAGTTAAAAATATTTTGAAGACCTATTTTTTATACCTAACTTAGGTAACTTAATAATCTTAATTAATTCTTGACAAGTAGTAAGGTGAAAAAATTTCACTACAAGTCTCTTCTTGAAGTAGAATTAAGTGATACTTATAATTATCTTGTTTGGCAAGCATAACAATTATTAGACACCTTCCGGTAGACACTATTGCTAATTGACAGTCTACTTCATTCCATTCCATTTATCAATAAACATTGCAATCATTTAAGAATTTCCATATAACATTTCCATAATTTTAAGCATTTCCAAATAAGGTGGGTAGACAGGGGACTAGACCCGTTTATCTCTTTGATGTATATTACACTGGAGTTTACTTATGACAAAGTGACAGGTGGTGAACCTTGAGAAATTTCTAATTATCACATATTTTTATAATTATATCTACATAGCTGAGAAGTCACAATAGCCGAGTGGGTGGGTGGTCAGAATTTTGAGTCTTGAGACCCAAGTTCGATCCTTAAGTGGCAAGCCAATTGTACCAATGGGTTTTTCTAAAACTTATGTACGAATTATATTGTTGGCTAGGACATAAAGGCAGCGGCGGGCTCACCACCTGTCACATTGTCCTGAAAATATCTTTGGTGGAAGGTGGGTCAAAGGGACTTAATTGTCTAGACTAGACCTCTGTCTACCCCTGTATTGGGAATTATTTGAAGACATTTAAATATTTTTTTTATATCTACGTAGTTACTAACTTGTCTTTTACAATATTTTGCAGACTTTTTGAATTCTCCAACAGTTGATTTGCCAGCATTTGATCTGAAAACCAAGTACTTGACCAACACAAGTGCCAAAAACATACTAGTGGATAGTTATCATCCCATTTAACACTAAATTCTAAAACATATTTCGTAAAAATTACCAAGGAAGCCTCTGACCTGTTCAGAACAGAGTCTTGAATTAGTTCTCTGAATATAACTCTATAAAAACCTCTTAATCTATCAAACTTATTGTAACTAGAAGTTAGAATTGAGAGGCCCTTTTCCGAGTTTCCTTTATAACAATGAGCTTTGGCTAAATAATGGAGAAATTCTCCATTACGCTTATAAAGATTTGGATCAACTAGTAAACAATGCTTTTGTAGAATCATGACCATGTCAGGTCTACCAGTAATACTGTAGCTTCTCAATAATCTTTTTATTGTAGTTTCACTTATAAGTTTACGATGATCAGTACAGTATTGTATTATATCACAAATCTGCTTATCCTTATGACTTGATAGCAAATCTAAAATCTCTTTATCAAGCTCTTCAATGCTCATTTCTGCATATTCCTTATTTTTATTGAAGGTTTCACTAAAATGACATAGATTGTTATTGATGCCTGAGAATACTTGACTTATTCTGTGTTGACGAGCCTTCGGTCTATGGTATTGTAAAAGCTCATTTGAAAAGGCGTCTACGGCATCTCCCATGGTGGTGAAATTACAATGTAAGTTTAGTAAGGGTAGACGCATATTTCTCGGCATCCCAGTTATGCCAATGTGAGAAATTCGAGAATAAAATAGAGTTAATCTCATTTTCATTGTCTCCAGAATATATTTCATATAATCACCATAATTGATTTGTATTTAATTTGTTAAAACTACTTATTCTCAGTATTCACAATACACTCTGTGACTACTTCAAAATTAATATTTTGTATTCCTTCTACTTCTTTCTTAGATTTATGGCCTAGTTGTATTCCTAAATATTTCTCTAATTTTATTGTTATAAGCATATTGTCATTTGTCAAACGACAATCAAAGTATATATAGTCCAAAGAGTATAATAATATACCGGGAGAAGAGAGCCCTTTCAAAGGGGACTGCTTTGACATCTAGCGCCACCTGAACTTTGGCCCTGTAAACAATTGTGTTCAGCTGCGTATTTGAAATATGTCCTATTATAATATATTTTGACAATATTGAATAACTAACTCTATACTACATTTATTTTATTGCAAAATAATTCTGCCAGGTGTAGATTTAGTTATTTAATTCCGCCAAAATATAGATTAATTCGATTTAGTACAGTAAATTGTATTTAGGTAGATTAAAAGGCAATGTTTATGTTTTAATTTCATACTTTTATGCAACTTATTATATTTTTGTGCAGCTATTTTAGTTTCTCTTCACCTAACATGCGTTATATTAAATTAAACATATTGCTAAACGTTCATAAATAACGCATAAAATTTCTATCACACAAAGTAGAAATACACACAGTCAAGCGAATTCCCAACAACAAATCGGAGGAACTAAAAAAAAGCTCGTCAAGACACTATACAAAACTGATCTGGAAAACTACAAGCGCAAAAGTTAGCAGTCGCCATTTAGCAGGAGTCATTATGATCTATTTAAGGAGTTACCTAATAAATGAGAGAATTTTACATAAAATTTAGAAAAAGAAAAGATAGAATTTCTGTCAAAAGTAATAAAACATGTTTTAATATCAGCTACATATACCTTTCAGTAATTTAACTACAAAATAACATTAAATAACATTTGAAATGTCCTCCATTATAATGATGCTAAAGCTTGAAATATACATATTTTTTAATTTCATAACACTTTATTCTTTATTAAGATTTAATATAAATAAAAACTAATCAGTAAAATAATAATTAGCATGTATATTTATTTTAATACAGACCACACCTAAGGGATGTTCAAAAGTGATGCTGTCCTAATATTTGTAATGCCATATACATAATTTTAGACAGATATATTTAATGAAAATTTTTAATAATTGATGTTTTATTGTAATTGATGTTAATAATTGATATTTTATTGTAATAAATAGAGGGATGCACATAGAATTCTTTAAAAATATTTTGTATAAATAAAATATAATATCTTCACGCAATTCCCAATACAGAGGTAGACAGAAGTCTAGTCTAGACAATTAAGTCCCTTCGACCCACCTTCCACCAAAGATATTTTTGGGACAACGTGTAAGGTGGTGAGCCCATCGCCGTCTTTATGTCTAACCCAACGATATAATTCGTACATAAGTTTTTGTAAAACCCATTGGTACGGGGATAGAACTTGGGTCTTTCGACTCGAAATTCCGACCCACCCAACTATATATATATATAACTAAATTCATATATTTTTATGCTAATTATTATTATACTAATTAGTTTTTATTTATATTAAATCACAATAATGAATAAAGTATTTTGAAAATTAAAAATTATGTATCTTTCAAGCTTTAGCATCATCATAATGGAGAATATGCCAAATGTTATCAAATGTTAGTTTATAGTTAAATTTCCGAAAGGTGTATGTAACTGATATTACTTTTGACAGAAATTCTATCTTTTCGTCTTTCTAAATTTTATGTAAAATTCTTTTCTTTATTAGGCAACACTTTTTTTCCGCCTTGTTGTCGGGAATTCGCGTCGGAAATTCGCTTGACTGTATGTATTTCGAAAAAATTCGAAAAGGTTGAAAATAAAAAACTAACTCTACACTTAGCAGAATTATTTTGCAATAAAATAAATGTAGTATAGAGTTAGTTATTCAATATTGTCATAATATATTATATTAAGCCAAATGTCAGGTACGCAGCTGAACACAGTTGTGTACGGGGGCAAAGTTCAGGTGGCGCTAGTTGACAAAGCAGTCGTTTGGCAAATGACATACATAAGTTTTTGAAAAACCCATTGGTACGAGCCTGCTACCTGGGGATCGAACTCGGGTCTCTTGACTCGAAATTCCGACCACCCAACCACTCGGCAATTGTGACTTTTTAAATGATTTGGCAAATCTGCTAAAGTAGTCACAACTGTAATCACATCGTAGTCTTAAACGTCACTGTAATGGACTGCCCCCCCCCTCCCCATTTAAAGGAGGTAGGAAGGGCAAACATTACGTTTGAATTCAAAAAGATTGACGTAACATATCACGAAGTGATTATATACTGTTGGATAAATATGTCAATGCCTTAGTGTTATTATTTGCTATGTTATTCTAAATGCAATTTCAATGTTTTATTGCTGATTTTTCGTATATTATTATCATATATTAATTTGCATGTGTAATCTGTTATTAAATCAGAAAATTAAAAACCAACAGAAAAGAGCGTGATTACTGTTTAATTGACAGAAAAATTAAATTGCAATCATAAATTATGGACTAGATGATGTTGGTGCGTACGGTCCATATTATCAATACCTCTCAGTAGAGACTATATATGCTCTGTGCTAAGTACTTTTTCCAACTTATATTTGGCAAATCTGAAAATTTACAGTTTACTTGTAAAAAAATGCCGAGTATGTAATTTTAATAGTGCTGAGCTCTAGACTGAATTAAATTTAAAGTTGTCTTCCCCCATTGAAGGATATTGTCTCGGCGTCATGATAATAGGCCTCTCCAGCAAGGATATATTTTTCTATAAATAAATTATACTAATTTACCTAAACTACATTATATTCTTATAACTGATTCGATATTACTATCTCCGTAGCATGTTAAGAATGAACGTAGTGGTGAGTATAGTTGAACTGTAATAGTGAGTCCAGCGTTGTCACTTAGTATCTGTTAAAATACTAAGTGACAACGCTGGAGTTGTGGATTTATTTAAATATACTATGTGGTCTGTATATTTACCGTTGAATATAAATAACTACCTGACGATTACGTGTGTGATTTAAATATTTATATATTTATACATAGATACTTGTACATAGATGTAATAAGAATCAGCCTTACTTGCAGTATGAAAGTAAATAAAACAAAGTTAAACGAACAGACGTGTCCTGAAGCTGCCGCGACGTTCCAGTTATATAAATTATTTTAAAAAATACCACATTTAAAATTCCATACTATCAAGCCGTCATTTATGATTTTAACAAAAACAATATTTATTATACAAAATAATGTTAATTTGAGCACTATTGATTGAGATTAGCGCTATCTATAAAAACCCCAATGATATTTAAAATTAATGCCATCTATCGATGATATCAAAAGTTTATAGTTATTGTATTTATTCTAGCCACCAACAGATGGCAACTATTTGTGATGAACGTATTACGATAAGAAATAACTGCATTTTAGCAGTTTTTTCTTTTCACAATAATTCTGCAGCTCTGTTCTTCGAGACATGGTAACAAGATAGCGGGCTACATTTCAATATTGAATTTTGTTAATAAATAAAAATCTTCAAGCATCTTTTCGTCAGGGACTATCTCTGTCGAAGTGGCCAGGGGGAATAGATCTCCAAGTATCACGATCGTTGCCTTCCACTTTCCCTTCTTTCAAATTCAACATTTTCTACGTGCGTTTAGGTCTCTCTCTAGTAGATTTATGGCCTAGTTGTATTCCTAAATATTTCTCTAATTTTATTGTTATAAGCATATTGTCATTTGTCAAACGACAATCAAAGTATATATAGTCCAAAGAGTATAATAATATACCGGGAGAAGAGAGCCCTTTCAAAGGGGACTGCTTTGACATCTAGCGCCACCTGAACTTTGGCCCTGTAAACAATTGTGTTCAGCTGCGTATTTGAAATATGTCCTATTATAATATATTTTGACAATATTGAATAACTAACTCTATACAACATTTATTTTATTGCAAAATAATTCTGCCAAGTGTAGAGTTAGTTATTTAATTCCGCCAAAACATAGATTAATTCGATTTAGTACAGTAAATTGTATTTAGGTAGATTAAAAGGCAATGTTTATGTTTTAATTTCATACTTTTATGCAACTTATTATATTTTTGTGCAGCTATTTTAGTTTCTCTTCACCTAACATGCGTTATATTAAATTAAACATATTGCTAAACGTTCATAAATAACGCATAAAATTTCTATCACACAAAGTAGAAATACACACAGTCAAGCGAATTCCCAACAACAAATCGGAGGAACTAAAAAAAAGCTCGTCAAGACACTATACAAAACTGATCTGGAAAACTACAAGCGCAAAAGTTAGCAGTCGCCATTTAGCAGGAGTCATTATGATCTACTTAAGGAGTTACCCAATAAATGAGAGAATTTTACATAAAATTTAGAAAAAAGAAAAGATAGAATTTCTGTCAAAAGTAATAAAACATGTTTTAATATCAGCTACATATACCTTTCAGTAATTTAACTACAAAATAACATTAAATAACATTTGAAATGTCCTCCATTATAATGATGCTAAAGCTTGAAATATACATATTTTTTTAATTTTCATAACACTTTATTCTTTATTAAGATTTAATATAAATAAAAACTAATCAGTAAAATAATAATTAGCATGTATATTTATTTTAATACAGACCACACCTAAGGGATGTTCAAAAGTGATGCTGTCCTAATATTTGTAATGCCATATACATAATTTTAGACAGATATATTTAATGAAAATTTTTAATAATTGATGTTTTATTGTAATTGATGTTAATAATTGATATTTTATTGTAATAAATAGAGGGATGCACATAGAATTCTTTAAAAATATTTTGTTTAAATAAAATATAATATCTTCACGCAATTCCCAATACAGAGGTAGACAGAAGTCTAGTCTAGACAATTAAGTCCTTCGACCCACCTTCCACCAAAGATATTTTTGGGACAACGTGTAAGGTGGTGAGCCCATCGCCGTCTTTATGTCTAACCCAACGATATAATTCGTACATAAGTTTTTGTAAAACCCATTGGTACGGGGATAGAACTTGGGTCTTTCGACTCGAAATTCCGACCACCCAACTATATATATATATAACTAAATTCATATATTTTATGCTAATTATTATTATACTAATTAGTTTTTATTTATATTAAATCACAATAATGAATAAAGTATTTTGAAAATTAAAAATTATGTATCTTTCAAGCTTTAGCATCATCATAATGGAGAATATGCCAAATGTTATCAAATGTTAGTTTATAGTTAAATTTCCGAAAGGTGTATGTAACTGATATTACTTTTGACAGAAATTCTATCTTTTCGTCTTTCTAAATTTTATGTAAAATTCTTTTCTTTATTAGGCAACACTTTTTTTCCGCCTTGTTGTCGGGAATTCGCGTCGGAAATTCGCTTGACTGTATGTATTTCGAAAAAAATTCGAAAAGGTTGAAAAATAAAAAAACTAACTCTACACTTAGCAGAATTATTTTGCAATAAAATAAATGTAGTATAGAGTTAGTTATTCAATATTGTCATAATATATAATATTAAGCCAAATGTCAGGTACGCAGCTGAACACAGTTGTGTACGGGGGCAAAGTTCAGGTGGCGCTAGTTAACAAAGCAGTCCGCTTTGAAAGGGCTCTCTTCTCCCGGTATATTATTGTACTCTTTGATTGACGTTTGGCAAATGACATACATAAGTTTTTGAAAAACCCATTGGTACGAGCCTGCTACCTGGGGATCGAACTCGGGTCTCTTGACTCGAAATTCCGACCACCCAACTATATATATATATAACTAAATTCATATATTTTATGCTAATTATTATTATACTAATTAGTTTTTATTTATATTAAATCACAATAATGAATAAAGTATTTTGAAAATTAAAATTATGTATCTTTCAAGCTTTAGCATCATCATAATGGAGAATATGCCAAATGTTATCAAATGTTAGTTTATAGTTAAATTTCCGAAAGGTGTATGTAACTGATATTACTTTTGACAGAAATTCTATCTTTTCGTCTTTCTAAATTTTATGTAAAATTCTTTTCTTTATTAGGCAACACTTTTTCCGCCTTGTTGTCGGGAATTCGCGTCGGAAATTCGCTTGACTGTATGTATTTCGAAAAAATTCGAAAAGGTTGAAAAATAAAAAAACTAACTCTACACTTAGCAGAATTATTTTGCAATAAAATAAATGTAGTATAGAGTTAGTTATTCAATATTGTCATAATATATTATATTAAGCCAAATGTCAGGTACGCAGCTGAACACAGTTGTGTACGGGGGCAAAGTTCAGGTGGCGCTAGTTAACAAAGCAGTCCGCTTTGAAAGGGCTCTCTTCTCCCGGTATATTATTGTACTCTTTGATTGACGTTTGGCAAATGACATACATAAGTTTTTGAAAACCCATTGGTACGAGCCTGCCACCTGGGGATCGAACTCGGGTCTCTTGACTCGAAATTCCGACCACCCAACCACTCGGCAATTGTGACTTTTTAAATGATTTGGCAAATCTGCTAAAGTAGTCACAACTGTAATCACATCGTAGTCTTAAACGTCAATGTATTGGACTGCCCCCCCTTAAAGGGGGTAGGAAGGGCAAACATTACGTTTGAATTCAAAAAGATTGACGTAACATATCACGAAGTGATTATATACTGTTGGATAAATATGTCAATGCCTTAGTGTTATTATTTGCTATGTTATTCTAAATGCAATTTCAATGTTTTATTGCTGATTTTTGGATATTATTATCATATATTAATTTGCATGTGTAATCTGTTATTAAATCAGAAAATTAAAAACCAACAGAAAAGAGCGTGATTACTGTTTAATTGACAGAAAAATTAAATTGCAATCATAAATTATGGACTAGATGATGTTGGTGCGTACGGTCCATATTATCAATACCTGTCAGTAGAGAGTATATATGCTCTGTGCTAAGTACTTTTTACAACTTAAATTTGGCAAAATCTGTGAAAATTTACAGTTTACTTGTAAAAAAATGCCGAGTATGTAATTTTAATAGTGCTGAGCTCTAGACTGAATTAAATTTAAAGTTGTCTTCCCCATTGAAGGATATTGTCTCGGCGTCATGATAATAGGCCTCTCCAGCAAGGATATATTTTTCTATAAATAAATTATACTAATTTACCTAAACTACATTATATTCTTATAATTGATTCGATATTACTATCTCCGTAGAATGTTAAGAATGAACGTAGTGGTGAGTATAGTATTTAACAGATACTAAGTGACAACGCTGGAGTTGTGGATTTATTTAAATATACTCTGTGGTCTGTATATTTACCGTTGAATATAAATAAGTACCTGACGATTACGTGCGTGATTTAAATATTTATATATTTATACATAGATACTTATACATAGATTTAATAAGAATCAGCCTTACTTGCAGTATGAAAGTAAATAAAACAAAGTTAAACACAGACGTGTCCTGAAGCTGCCGCGACGTTCCAGTTATATAAATTATTTTAAAAAATACCACATTTAAAATTCCATACTATCAAGCCGTCATTTATGATTTTAACAAAAACAATATTTATTATACAAAATAATGTTAATTTGAGCACTATTGATTGAGATTAGCGCTATCTATAAAAACCCCAATGATATTTAAAATTAATGCCATCTATCGATGATATCAAAAGTTTATAGTTATTGTATTTATTCTAGCCACCAACAGATGGCAACTATTTGTGATGAACTTATTACGATAAGAAATAACTGCATTTTAGCAGTTATTTCTTTTCACAATAATTCTGCAGCTCTGTTCTTCGAGACATGGTAACAAGATAGCGGGCTACATTTCAATATTGAATTTTGTTAATAAATAAAAATCTTCAAGCATCTTTTCGTCAGGGACTATCTCTGTCGAAGTGGCCAGGGGGAATAGATCTCCAAGTATCACGATCGTTGCCTTCCACTTTCCCTTCTTTCAAATTCAACATTTTCTACGTGCGTTTAGGTCTCTCTCCCCTTCGAGCTCTCTCACTTTTATTAACAAGATTTTTATTTAATAAGTATTATAAATATAAATGTAAGTCACGATAGCCGAGTTGTTGGGTGGTCGGAATTTCTGGTCGAGAGACCCGAGTTCGATCCCCAGGTGGCAGTACCAATGAGTTTGTCAAAAAAACTTATGTACGAATTATATCGTTGGCTTGGACATAAAAGCGGCGACGGGCTCACCACCTGTCACGTTGTTCCGAAAATATCTTCGATGTAAGGTGGGTCGAAGGGACTTATTTGTCTAGACTAAGACCTCTGTCTACCCTTGTATTGGGAATTGCGTGAAGATATTTATTTATTTATATAAATATAAACATTAAAGCTTAAAGTGTATTCATTTATTTTTTGTTACTTTTCGGTGTGTTCTTTGTATGAACTCATGAATCGATTTTCATATGAGATGTTATTGTTTCAGTTCACAGAATATAGTTATCTATATGTCCAGTCTGCGAAGGGTTCCCAATCTGTCATGTTGTCCCGAAAATATTTTCGGTGGAAGGTGGGTCGAAGGGACTTAATTGTTCGTCTACCCATGTATTGGGAATGACGTGAAGATATTTATTTTACAAATAATTTATATATTTATTTTACAAAGAAATTTTCAATGTACAAATAGTAAATCAATGTATTAAATGTAGTAAAAATATATTCATTAATTGAATACATAGATCTAAAATACCTAGAATTAGGTAAAATATATTACCAGGGTTGCACTTAAAGTTTTAGAAGTAGCCTTTGGGAACATTGTCAATGTTAGGTTTTAAATTTATTTTTTAGAAATCTTTGGTCATTTGTCATTTTATTTGTGAATTAGTCGACTTGGTAGTGTGGATCAAGCCAAGGATTACGGGTTCAAAGCCTGCCAAGGGCCAAACATTTGAATATAAGTGTTGTCATATACATGTTGTGTCTTTAGTCCGTTAAATATATATATATATATATATATATATATATATATATATATATATATATATATATATATATATATATATATATATATATATATATATATATATATATATATATATATATATATATATATATATATATATATATATATATATATATATATATATATATATATATATATAGACTTTAAAATTTCCAAAATCGGAATGGGTTTTGGATTCTTTAACTCCGCAATATTAACCTAAGTCTTATTGTGCTTTTAATACCATGGCAATGTTTGAGGCTTTACAAAAATGAACCGATCATGCATAGACTATCCCTCGTTATTCAATACGTGGAACGAATTACTAATATTATCTATGTATCGAGTAACGATCTAGTTGTTTTATTTTTATTTTATAAAGTGGTTGTCGAAAACGATCGCATGTCGATTAGCGTTCTATTAGTCGTTAATGTCAAGTGCACTGCGGGGGGCCACTATCGAACACTCGAAACATATTTACTAGACATACGCATGCGCTTCAACAATTTAGCTTTTGTACAAATGTCCGAATCAAATAATCTCAGCATTTAAATTAACTTCTTTAACACACTTCCTTTTTGTTCTACAATTATGCCTACAGATTACAATATTTTTTAAAGATGATCATGTCTATTAACTTTTATTAAAAGCGATGAGAAATTCGTTATAAATAATTATTTAGAACGTTATTTATATGTGCGATATTCAAAATCACATAGAACTATGAAAATTATAATTTATATGACATAAATTTTGTAAAATTCTCTCATTAGCTTAATTTAAGTTACTTCCTTCCGAAAAACAGATAACTCTTACACAATCTCACGTTACACACTTAAAGTTATGAGAATATATTTTTCCACAAACCTTAATGAAGTGAGGATACCAGCTTATATGCACCCACAGATACGTCGCGGTAAATTTACCTTCAATTAATGTTATAATTAGTCAAATTAAAATAGGATTAAAATTTTCTTGGCGGTACTAATGCAGCATTAGCGTTCGAACACAGCCAAATTAATTCGATACCTGTTCTTGTATTCACTTAAACAAGATGTGTACTGTAGTAAAAGTCAACATAAATTGGACGGGCCATGGATCGCGGTCTATAGTTAGAATTAAATGGGCCCGCAGGCATTCGGTAAGCCGCACTCTTTAATCGAATGAGTTATGGTTTGTTCGGTGCTTCTCGAATGCAGTTATCATCGTTGACAATAATTTTCTAGACAGGCATTAATGAAAACGTTTGCTTTTGTCCCTGTTCCAAAACGGTAATTGCTTTAAGTGCGTGTTACGAATTATAAGATATTAGTCGCATGCGGCTTTAGCCATGAGTACTTACAAAATATGATGATTAAATAAATAAATAAATTCATACATAGATAGGGACAACATCACATACACCGCTCGTACACCAAACCACGCCACCACACCAAAGTAAGCTGCTTGTAATATGGAATCAGAAACAAGCACTTGTAATATGGAATCAGAAACAACGGAAGTACCACATGTTTGTGGTATATTATCTGGAACTTTATCTGGATGTTACCAGATCTGAGAAAATGTAGAAAAGTGTCTTCTACATTGACCCGACCGGGAATCGAACCTGGGACCTCAGAGCTTGCGACACCTTGAAAACCGGTGTGTACGCCACTCGTACACGGAGGTCGTCAATAAATATTATATTATAAATATTTCTCGTTAGAATAAGATTTGGAGAAGACCTTCAACTTTGCTCCTACCACTTCATGAATGTCCTCGTTTAGTATAAACTTAAAATGCTTGGTCTCACCACAGAGCAAGTGATGTTTATATTAATTTGACACCCTTCACGCCATTCCAAATACAGACCCACGTTCCACCGAAGACATTTTTGGTACAATGTGACTGGCGGTGAGAACGTTGCCGTCTTTATGTCCAAGCCAACGATATAAATCGTACATAAGTTTTTGAAAAAAACCATTGGTACTTAGTCTTGGGAGGGTACTCGGGTCACATGACTCGAGTTCCGATCACCCGACCATTCGGCTGTCGTGACTATATTAATTTGATACGTAACCTTGTGAAAACTGCTCTTATTACCAATACAATTTATCTATTTTTTAAAGAATATTATTCACGTCTACAGCGACCTATGATTTCATGTTTCGCACATTATCCATTACGCTATTGAAGTTTCTGACTAGCCATAATGACCGGTGTACATAGAAGTAAATAAAGGAGTAAAATTATTTATATAACGCATAATATTTCACCCTCATTATCTATAAAACTTCCATAATAGGAGTCCATTTAAACAATTCAAAGATATGTATGTAACGCGCTTCCATTGTTTGACACCTCTATAGAACTGAATATGAAACATTTTAGGGCCATTTTCCTTTGAATGCCGAGTGTCACAACTTTATAGGACAATATATTCACAAAGGCTTTTCGATTTCGATACAATCTCAATAGCTGAATACTATAGATAATCGATTCACATAATGTTATGTTGTTCTCATTGTGCTGTCTACACCCTTAGCATTCGTAGATTCTGAACTAGACGTAAAAATAAGAATAGCCTTTATTTCACGCCTGTCCCGTGATGACATTGCCATATCGAGTTTTATAATGATTCTATCTTTTGTTGTCTAAGGATGTCTTATATCTTTTTTTTTTAAATAGAGTTCATTACATTATTACTATTGGGTAGTCTTAATTCCTATTGTAAATGTGAACGTTCGTATACTTGGATGTTTGTTACTCAAATTGAAAAACGACTGTTTAAATGAAATTCATCACATCGATATTTTATGGCCTAGATTTGATTTTTTTATCAGGAAAATGCACGGCTGCTGTGGCTTCCACGGGAGAGATTTAAAACATGATTTTGCTTAACGGATTTTGATTAGTAGTATTCAGTCTAAAGAGAATACCTATTAAAGGCATAACACCTATTCCTAAACGGCAAAATTTAATTTAATTTTAGCGGGTATTTCGGTGTAATATGCTGGACGAAATCGCTGCCATAATCTATTCATTTATATAATTCGTGTTTAGAATAACATGGAATATAGATTGTACAAAATGAATGTTAAACTGTTGTCACGATTTTTGGTATCATCGGTTTCTGTTTCCAGAGTCGTGAAGTAAGATATTTTGCTATCGCTCGTACCATCAGCTGTCGGGAGTAAGCGGAAACGAATCTTTTGTTAAACCGTAAAATTTATTTATATTTAATATTTCCTAGTACTGTTATGAACACAATCGTTTTGTAGCACAAAGTAATAATCAATATTCATAGGCCAGTATTATTGAACATTTTTAGCTAAGAATGGATTATTATATTTTATATAATATGTTATTTTAATATGATAACATTACATTAAGTAATTGGGGAAAAATATAAAGCCACATGATATATTTCTTTTAAGGTAGGTGTTTTAAACTATGTACGTTTTATTTATAAAAATAAAATATCTTCACGCCATTCCCAATGCAGGTGTAGACAGAGGTCAAGACAATTAAGTCGTTTCGACCCACCTTACACCGAAGATATTTTTGGGACAATGTGGTGAGCCCGTCGCCGTCTCAACGTCCGAGTCAAAGATATAATTCGTACACAAGTTTTGAAAAAACCCATTGGTACCAGCCTGCCACCTGGGGATCGGACTCGGGTCTCTTGTCTTGAAATTCCGACCACCCAAGCAATCGGCTATCGTAACTCATACTTTATTTATCTACATTTTTTGGAGATTTGGATCACAAACTTCTGTTCACAGTATAATAATGAGTAGAAACTTGTTGTGCAACGTATTTCTAATAAAAGAGTGTGCGTGTAACTCCGGGCGTCATAAGTGAAACTCTTTAGGTGTGAGTTTCTCTTTTGCCAGAGAGTACATGAAACTCTTCGACTTCTTCTTTCCAGCTACTTCTCAGAAGAGAGGGATTCTCCTCACGGCTTCACGCTTTTTCAATTCAATTAAAATAATTTACTACGGTGGCAAAAAAGTTTCACTTCAATAAAATATTAAGAGTAATTAATTACAAGTGAGCTCACAGATACAAAATAAGGAAATTTGTAGTATAAGAACAAAAACAACTACAACTTTTCCTATTCTCTAGAATCATTGCCGCTTCTGTAACCGTTCTATTACCTATGCGATGACTATTTTTATACTTAATAAATACATAGATATTGCTATGATACCATAGTAGAGCTAGAGTATTTTATGGATTGTGAAATAACGCTGGTACCACGATGTTTTCAGGGTTAGCATTAAATGCAAAAGATTTACAATAGATTTGCTGAGTTATTGTCTTCGAATATTAGACTGGGAAGTTTACAGATACTGATAGGTATTTTAAATATTGCGTTATTTTACAGATGGTAAACATATATTCTTTGTCAATTTTTATCTATTCAATATCTATAAAAATACTTTCGGGGAAAGTAAAGTTACATTATTTATATTCTAAATTTATTGTAGCATTTTTGCGGAAAATTTTAGCCAATTACACGTACAATTTGAATGAATCTTTCTAAAATTTGATAAGTAACTGAATATTATACTGGTTATCATATCGAGGTACCGGTCTAACATTAGTAAAATTATCTACACATACTAAGTAACATAAATTACAAGTTTATTTTTTTTTAAATTACTAGTTTATTTTTTTTATTATACTTTATGTTATGTCTTAAAAATAGACAAAATTTGCAGAAAATTTAAAGTATTGTTCGCATAATTCAGTGTCATTTAATTACTTAAGTGCTTCCGGTACGGGCATTACTTGCTTTTATGACAAATTTATGAATAGATTTAAAAGTTTCAATCTATGCAGCCGGTGACATTTCCGTGAATTATAGTTTTGTAGTCCTAAAGATTTGAAATATATTGTTAATTCATCACGATATTATTATCAAATTCAAACACTATTTATCTTACAAAAGATATAATGGATCATTTGAGCTATCCGTCCTTCCAAACAATTTTTGCAAGAAGTAGTTGTCTGACTACAGTAAACTTGACATTGCCGATAAAATTTATGATCAGTCACGCCTCTTAGCAGTAAGAATAATATAGATAAATCGGGAATTTTTTCTTGGCACGGCCGTGCTTTGTCGAACGTATATTAACGGAAGAGCACAAAAGTTGTTACCTATGACTGCAAGGAGATATGTAGCTACTAGCTCCACCCTGCCATACATCAATGTAGTTCATTAAAATAAGTAAAAATAGTAAGTAGTATTTGACGATACGGAAATAATATTATTTATCAGTCAACGATGGCAATTTGTAAAATAAATTATATACTATACTGTATTTTTAAGAAAATATATACTATTCCGGTGAGAACTTTGGAATACAAATATTTACTTACACTCTTAAAAAGCAAAAGGTTAAAATGCAACGACGTGCCAAAGTTTCAAGTTAATGAATCAACTGCCTTTCGAATTTTGCGCCCTTAAATACACGGGACCATTCGTTGTGGAAATCTTTGGGGGGGGGGGGGGTCTATGTTCAACAGCGAACTCAGCGAACAGATAGGCTGCAAAGAAGAAGAAGAAAACATGGAACTTATATTTTTGGTCAGAAGCAATTTTTATGCATTGCATTAAAATATATTTTTAAACGATATACCCGTTGTATGTTGAGCATGACATGTACGGTCCGGTAAATATGCCCCATACAAAATGACGTGAATGTGTACTAAAATTTTATGTCGGATAGAATAGGCGACTCTGGACTAACAGTTCAACTAAATGTATTGATCAGGTTCACGACGCCTAGTCTCTGTCAGGGGGCATTGTACTGCTTGATTAAAAAAGTGTGATATTTTGCGGAAAATTTTAGCCAATTACAATTACGTACAATTTGAATGAATCTTTCTAAAATTTGATAAGTAACTGAATATTATACTGGTTATCATATCGAGGTACCGGTCTAACATTAGTAAAATTATCTACACATACTAAGTAACATAAATTACAAGTTTATTTTTTTTTAAATTACTAGTTTATTTTTTTTTAAATTACTAGTTTATTTATTTATTTATTTATTTATCTTCACGCACAATCCCTGACGGGGTAGCCAGAGAGAACAGATCGCCAAGTGTCACGATCCCTACATACTTCTTTCGCTTCTTTCAGATTCATCATCTTCTTCATACATGCACGTCTAGGTATCCGAGTACTCTTGACCCTCCTCTCTTCGAGCAATTTGCTCACATGGTCTTCGAAAGTTAATCTCGGTCTACCTCGACACCTTTTAATATTAACTTTCGCGCTATATATTTTCTTCACCATTCGGTCTTCACTCATTCGCTCAACGTGCCCAAACCATCGAAGCACGCCCTTATCCATTTTTGAGACAAGGTCATCTTTCAAACCTGCCATATTGAGAATCTCTTCGTTTCGCTTTCGGTCGGCCATGGTAAGGCCGCACATTTTACGAAGAGATCGCATCTCCACTGCATTCAACCTGCTTTTATGCTTCTTCTGGCATACCCAGGTTTCGCTGCCATATAACAAAGTCGGTACCAACACTGCGTTATGTATTGCAAGGCGTGCACTTTTCACAACGCCTTGCCTTTTGATTAACGCAGTCAGGGCACCATTGACTTTGTTCCCGGCAGCGACACGCCTGTCCACATCTAAATCACATCTTCCATCCCGGCTAAACGCACTCCCCAAGTATACAATTTCATTCACCTGTTCTAGACATTCCTGATTTACCCAAATTTCGCACTTCGTTCTTTCTTCGTCCCTTTCAAATATTATTCAAATTTAGGAAAGGAAAATATTACAAAAAAAAATATTACGTCAAATTTAGGAAAGGTAGATCTACTAGGATGACCATTGAACAGTACGTATATCCGTATGTTTATAATCTTATAACTAAAAATGTTGTCGATGGATGGTTGGATGTTGATGAAGAATTATTTGAAATTTTGATAAAGAGTAAGAAATGAAGAGAGTTAAAATATTGTAGTATTAATTATATTAAAAAATGTATTATTCTCAAAATAATATATTGTTAATTCATCACGATATTATTATCAAATTCAAACACTATTTATCTTACAAAAGATATAATGGATCATTTGAGCTATCCGTCCTTCCAAACAATTTTTGCAAGAAGTAGTTGTCTGACTACAGTAAACTTGACATTGCCGATAAAATTTATGATCAGTCACGCCTCTTAGCAGTAAGAATAATATGGATAAATCTGGAATTTTTTCTTGGCACGGCCGTGCTTTGTCGAACGTATATTAACGGAAGAGCACAAAAGTTGTTACCTATGACTGCAAGGAGATATGTAGCTACTAGCTCCACCCTGCCATACATCAATGTAGTTCATTAAAATAAGTAAAAATAGTAAGTAGTATTTGACGATACGGAAATAATATTATTTATCAGTCAACGATGGCAATTTGTAAAATAAATTATATACTATACTGTATTTTTAAGAAAATATATACTATTCCGGTGAGAACTTTGGAATACAAATATTTACTTACACTCTTAAAAAGCAAAAGGTTAAAATGCAACGACGTGCCAAAGTTTCAAGTTAATGAATCAACTGCCTTTCGAATTTTGCGCCCTTAAATACACGGGACCATTCGTTGTGGAAATATTTGGGGGGGGGGGGGGTCTATGTTCAACAGCGAACTCTAGATAGGCTGCAAAGAAGAAGAAGAAGAAAAACATGGAACTTATATTTTTGGTCAGAAGCAATTTTTATGCATTGCATTAAAATATATTTTTAAACGATATACCCGTTGTATGTTGAGCATGACATGTACGGTCCGGTAAATATGCCCCATACAAAATGACGTGAAGTAAGAACACCTCAAAAGTTAGACATGTACTACTAAAATTTTATGTCGGATAGAATAGGCGACTCTGGACTAACAGTTCAACTAAATGTATTGATCAGGTTCACGACGCCTAGTCTCTGTCAGGGGGCATTGTACTGCTTGATTAAAAAAGTGTGATATTTTTGCGATTTCGTACCGCAAAATATTACGTCAAATTTAGGAAAGGTAGATCTACTAGGATGACCATTGAACAGTACGTATATCCGTATGTTTATAATCTTATAACTAAAAATGTTGTCGATGGATGGTTGGATGTTGATGAAGAATTATTTGAAATTTTGATAAAGAGTAAGAAATGAAGAGAGTTAAAATATTGTAGTATTAATTATATTAAAAAAATGTATTATTCTCAAAATAATATATTGTTAGTCAAAATGTAATAATTCCGTTGCTATCTTCAAAGATGTCAAATATTTTTCCAAAATTTTAAGACTGTCCTGCATCAAACCGTGGCCGTATTTAGCAAATTTCACAATAATAAGCGTACGCGTACA
Organism: Sericinus montela; assembly: GCA_029286605.1. Lineage (NCBI taxonomy): Eukaryota > Metazoa > Arthropoda > Insecta > Lepidoptera > Papilionidae > Sericinus > Sericinus montela. The sequence continues at coordinate 863,891 of JAGSMR010000073.1, read as the reverse complement.
CGTACATCGTCTAAAAGTCATGGAATATATCGTGGTAATAGAAATCAATAAAGATAAAACAAAATTAAATGTATAGAATAAAAATGTGAAAATATTAAATTTATTCATTAATTTTCCCCACCTCTCGCAGAAATGTCTACAAAACATCTAAGTCAACCGATACTGGGTTGTGAAATCTCCGATTCCGAAAGCGGATACTTTATCTACTTTATTGTGTATTTAGAAATTACATTAAATATATCGTATCTCAGAATATAATCGTAATGATCGATATGTCTTTTAATTTAAATTCTGTGTTTGTAATAAATTCGTACAAAAGCTGACAATGGAGAATATGCAAACTTCTATTAAAATAGATGACAAGTACTTTATTGTATGTTTCTCGTAAAAGCCTGTGGTATTTTAATTATGTGAAGGGGACTGTACCAAATAAAAATGTGGTAAACAAGATAGTGCCGGACTTTGTCTTGATCTAATGTCGGTCTGGAGTGAGAGGTCAAACCGCACCGCGGTTGAGCTAAAATCAGAGTAAAAGTAAGGGTTGGTACGCACAGTGCTATTTTAATATTTAAAACAGAAATATACTATAAATAAATTACTGTCGATAAGAATCGTTAGAACCTATATGATAAGTACTTGCTTTTTGCCTACGTTACAGAGTAAGATAGACCTTAATACCAACATACAATATCCACGACCTTCGCCGAACGTTTCGGTTTCAGAAATTTAATGATTAGTGATGATAATGATAAATGTTTTATTATATATGATGTATTTATAAACAAACCTTTTGAAGAAATATCATCAGGGCATATTGCTTATACATTTAAATATAAATTTAATATTTGTAGGAATAGTGTACGATTTGCTTTATTTATTGGTGAACTATCACTATATCCTTCAAGAAAGAGAGAGTGGAGTTCCACTAACCCCGAACCTACACCTGAGATATCGCTTATTGCGTGCTACTCAAACCCTTGATACACTTTTATCATATTATTTATTTAAACGCTTAATGAAAGTTTTCAACATTTTTGCAGAGTTAGAAATATAATAGAACAAGCAATCGCAATCACACCTTGATTTTATTGTACGTGTCGTTAGATGTGCCATTAGAAAGATAAATTTTAATGCAGTTTTGAAAATAAACAGAACTGAATAATTTGTAAAGAAGTTAAACTTTTTTAGATTCTTATAATGTATCAAAAATTATAAGAATATAAACTCGGTACTTGAAAAATTTAAAGTTAACGAGTGTTTCGAACGCATTGAAGCAATTTTGTAAAAACATTTTTTTTTAACAAAATAAATTTCATCTAATAAATGAGGTGGTCAGAAATCAAGGAGTCTTAGAGTGAAAATTCTAAGACTCCTTGATTTCTAGGACTTCTAGAAAAAGGACTTCTTAGAGTGAAAATATCTTCACGCAATTCCCAATACAGGGGTAGACAGAGGTCTTGTCTAGACAATTAAGTCCCGTCGACCCACCTTTCACCGAAGATATTTTCGGGACAACGTGACAGGTGGTGAGCCCGTCGCCGTCTTTATGTCCAAGCCAAGATTTAATTCGTACATACGTTTTTGAAAAGCCTGCCAACTGGGGATCGAACTCGGGTCTCTCGACTCGAAATTCCGACCACCCAACCACTTGTATATCGTGATATTATTATATATCCTTTTCTTAGAGAGAAATCTCGCGTGGCAATGGAGGTTGTGGGATCTAACCTAAGCTCCCAAGCAATCTCCTTCGTCTCCTTGAGACGCCATGGCTTACGGATAGTATTTCCTTGCAGACTCATTTTATGGTTTTTTGATTTGAAGAGTATATTCTATATTAATAAGAATAAAGAAAAGGAGTCTACCTAGCTCTTAGGTAGTGATAATCTGGTGTGCAAGTTTTGTGTTTCAATTGGCCTCTTGAATGACAAATTCTGGATGTGGGAAAAGTCATACGAAGCATTATATTTCATTCTTCGCTTTAAATACTTTATACTTTATAAATATTCAGTGAATATTTCACATTCATACTCTATTTTGGTTTGAAGCTTGGTCTAAGGTTTTAGGAGAGGTAAATCGTTCTCTTGTACTCTACTACTCGATAGTCTATCAATGTGTTCTGCATTTCGCAATATACACATGCAACACACACAACTTAATGGCATATCTAGACATTTGGCCTTATGGCATATCTAGACATTAGGTATTAGCGTAAGAATAATACCACACCCTCTCTTTCCGTGGGTGTCGTAAGAGGCAGAAAGTCTTGTACATGGAAACAGGTAGCGACAAAAACAAACAACATATTGCAAATATCTTCACGCAATTCCCAACACAGTGGTAGATAGAGGTCTAGTCTAGACAATTAAGTCCCTTTGACACACCTTCGCCCGAAGACATTTTCGACCAGACTAAAGTCAAGTAGACCAGTGACGGTACAATATGTCAGCAGCACGTCTACGTTGTAAGGTGTCTGGTGATGATATCGATTATTTCAAAGCTAGGCAATTGTGGAAACCCTTATTGCTTTAAATTTAAGTTATGTTAAATTATAAGGTTATTTTTATTATATAAGGAATTCGAGTCGAGAGATCCCGAGCACGATCCCCAGGTGGGTTTTTATCAAAACCTATGTATAATTCATATCGTTGGCGTAAAAAGACGACGAAAGGCTCATCACGTGTCACGTTGTTCCGAAAATATGTTCGGTAGAAGGGGGTTCGAAGGGACTTAATTGTCTAGACAAGACCCCTGTATTGGGAATTGCGTGAAGATATTTTTTTTGAATAAATAAATAGTTACAGGTGAAATAAAAAAATAGTGTACATATTAAACTAATATCTATTCCTTTGTGGTTAGCCTTTTAAGAGGAACTATTTTTTTCTTATTAGTGATAAGTGAAGGAATAACAATGAAAGATACGTCATTCTAAATTTGATAATGACCAGTCAGAGTTCAACATTGGGACAAGATTCAAGAATACATCAAGAAATAAATATTTGGATATTAACAATCCACTTAGGAGCGTTATAGTGGCTTTACGCTGCACAAATAATGATTGTGGTATGGTAAGCGTCATCATCATGCAACAAGGCATACATATGTCATTCACAAAGGGAATTGTAACTTGTTGAGTACTTAGCGTGTTGTTTACAATTGCGAAATACAAGAAAGGATTTTGCGTTTGTGAGACGAAAAGGGAATATTAAAAGGTGTGAAGAGAAACTGAAAACATGTTGTAAACATTTATAATGATTTACGATTGATATCAATAAAAAAAGAATGTACTTATGAATTTAGCATTAAGAGATGCACTTCGTGTTGAAGGTCTCTAAAACTATATATTTATAAAGCGAAGAATCATTCATTTCATGAATAATATTTTGGACGACCTCGGTGCACGAGTGGCGTAAACACCGGTTTTTAAGGTGTCGCCATCTCGAAGTTCCGGGATCGATTCCTGGTTGGGTCAAAGTAGAAAACCACTTTTTCTACATTTTCGCCGGTCTGGGTATTTGAAAAGCCTTCGTTGTTTCCAATTCCCATACCACAAGTGCTTTAGCATCTTACATTGGGATCTAAATATGAATTTATATTTATTTAAAAGACTAAAATAACAATTAAATCAAGGACCTTGTATTTTTATTACGGAGAAATCAAAAGCTGGAGTCTGAAAAAATAATTTTTAGAAACTTCATTCCGTAAGGGCTATTTTTTGATAACTGTAAACGCATTTCATTGGCCTTATCATCAGGACATCTACTAGAGGTTAGCTACTCTTTGCTACGAACGAAGTAGGGCACTTTAATTGAAAAGAAAATCTTAGGTTTATATTTACCTGAGATAACTACATTATGTTTAAATAAAAATCTTAAAATTTGTACAAATAGTATTAGTGTAACCTTAATGTAATTGCCCAAAGCAGAGGCAGTACTTCGAGCCACTAGCAGCAGCAGGTCAAAATGTATACAATCCATTGTTTTATTTCCGACTTGCCAATCTGCCTTGCAATTTGTTAATGGCTACAGGAATAGATTCGCCAATTAAATAAATCAGTGTTCAGATCATCGTCACAAATAGCGTTTCACGAATATAGTTTGTAGCAAATTATCAATGGCCATTATTTATATTATCGTTGATTCGGTTAGCGCTTCGTTGCAATGATAGTCGCCCGTAAAGGCGCCGAACGCATAAATTGTTTAAGAAAACGGACCGCCCGCAGCCTTGTAAATAAAATGTACGTGTTGACAATAAAATGCTGCTGAATGACCCTCTATATATTTTATAAAAAGATATCACATAAATTTATTAAATATTTTAAATCTTTATTTACTGAAATAAAATAATGTTATTTGTATGCATGTAAGTATGCATATTTACAATACTTATTAACTTAAAATTACAATAATTGTACATCCCGGCTCCTTCTCTCTCTTGGCATTGTACCAAGAAAGCATGCTGCATTTCCACATGGAATGGTTAGACTTAACAGTTTAGCAAGAAAAGAGATAGTTCTCTTGTCACCAGCGGCAACCAGTCGTGCATACAATGTCTTTAGAAATTGCATCGCAGGAGGGTCAATTTTATACTGCGATGGTGTTTGTCTCTGTTCGGAGTTTTTTCCTGGAGGAAGAATACACTGCCTGGACACCGAGAAAAAACCTTCGTCTTCACGTAGATCTTAGTACTTTGCAGTTTCAAGGTAAACTAAAAGTAAGTAAGTAAAGAACCATTGAAAGTAAACATTAAATAGATAAAATAAAAATGTTCTATTATTTTTCATGTTATCAACCTGTCACGTCGTCCCTAATATGCTTCGGTAAAAATGGGTCGAACGGCCTTAATTGTCTAGACCTCTGTGTACCCCAGTAATGTGAAAATTAAACAAATTATATGAAGGTTATTTAAAAATCCTCGATTTAGGTCATAATTAACGTTTCGTCATCATAGTAAAATATTAAAAATAAATTATGAGTTCTAGCTTTAACATTATATCTTTTAACCCACATATAGGTAAGTTGTAGTGAAAACTACTTCTATGAGTATATACTTAACATGTTATTTATTGGCGTATATATTATTCTACCACAAATCTTATTTTCAGTTAAATTTAATACAAACTTCATAAAAGCTTACTTTTATAACTTCTGCTCATATTTAGGGTGGTAACTTTCACTCATTACATAGAATTGCAATTAATTTATTATACTATAGAATATCGATTAACTGTATTTAGGTAATTTATGATGCCGCTCTATCAAAGACTCATGATAAAGCCTGTCAGAATGAAGTTAAAGGCGGCTAATTAATGAATGAAAAAGACAATGCGTAGTTATAATTAGCTTTTAATTTTAGTTTTTGTGTTCCCTATAGTATTCAATGCAATTAATTGATAAGGTGTACAAAAACAAGTGTGATTGCAATTTTTAATGCAATGCAATTAGAAATGCTAGTGTAATTTGTATTGTTATTTGGACAAAATCAATGAATAGCATACGATACTTGGATCGCCAAGTTGATACTTGGTGTACATGGTATACATGCCAAGTGTGCAAGCGCGTAAAAGAAGGACACAATTACACAGAAACGTGCATTTTTTCTATATCACAATCACACATGCACAACACGCAACACCATCACCACTTCTGAAGTATATACACATAACATAACAAGAACACACCACACCCTTTCTTCTCTTGGGTATCGTTAAAGCAGGCTGAAGAAAAACCTCATGAAATGTCAATTGCTAATTTGTGATGGTAGGACAACCATCAGGGACACTCAAGGCGAAAATTAACGGACGGAAGGCAGCTGCGTTTTAGGTTCAGAGTGTACGATATTTTGATCGCCTAGTTCCTTACCAAGTAGATTATGACACTTCTATTCTTCTTATATGGCCGACTACGATATATATAAGGTACTTTTCAATTATTAATTGCAATAAGCTAAATTATGTTAAGTTATAAATAATTAAATACATTAATTATTTATAACATAAATGTTAACTTATTTAACGTAGACAGAAAGCAATGAAAAGTTTTCAATGATTCCAATCTTTTTATTGGACCATTTAACAATCCACAATATGGAGCGACGATCTGCATAATGTTACATTGAGTCTTTGGATACAGAAGAAAACAGGGTTGTTATATTATTCATAGTGCAGGAATACAATTTATTCGAAAACAAGTTGAACAAGGTTTGTTTATTTTTAAAGGGATTAGGAGTTTTAAGCGGCTTTTTAATAAGATTACTTAAGCCAAGCCACTTACAATGCTGTGTAGTTTTTACACTGTGAAACTTGATATACATGACAATCTAAAATTTAACGAAGACAGAAAGCAATAAGTCACGATAGCCGAGTTGTTGGGTGGTCGGAATTTCGAGTCGAGAGACCCAAGTTCGATCCCCAGGTGGCAGTACCAATGAGTTTTTCAAAAACTTATGTACGAATTTCATCGTTGGCTTGGACATAAAAGGCGGCGACGGGCTCACCACCTGTCACGTTGTCCCGAAAATATCTACGGTGGAATGTGGGTCAAAAGGACTTAATTGTCTAGACTTAACCTCTGTCTACCCCTGAATTGGGAATTGCGTGAAGATATTTATTTATTTATTTTACAGAAAGCAATGATAAGTTTTCAATGATTCCAATCTTTTTATTGGACCATTTAACAATCCACAAGATGGAGCGACGATCAGTAAAATGTTTCAGTGAGTCTTTGGATTCAGAAGAAAACAGGATTGTTCTATTTGGGAATTTTTGGGGAGGCCTATGTGCGAAGCGCACTTTGTAGCGCAACTATAGTTCAGATTCGCCTCGGGGTGCCGAGAGTGATCGTTCCGGTATGGGAAAATGTTTTTCTGAGCCCAGTGACAGAGGTCACAGGGCTCAGGAAGGTAGACTCCTAGATATTAAGTAAACACAGTGGTGTTTTAGTAGTGTCCTTGAAGGGGTAGCCAGAGAGACCAGATCGCCAAGTGTTACGATATTTACATAACTCTTTCGCTTCTCTCAGATTAACAATTTTCTTCATACTGTCTAAATGTGTGAGCATTCTTGACTCTTTCCTCTTCGAGCAGTTTGCTCATATGGTCTTTAAAACTTTCGAGGTGTATATTTTTTTCAACCACCTTCCACCGCAGACTTTTTTGGGACAACGTGACAGGTGGTGAGCCCTTCGCCGTATTTGTCTTCAAGCTAACGATATAAATCGTACATAACTTCGTGAAAAAACCCATTGGTACGAGCCTACTTTAAGCAAATGATAGTGACACAGTTGTTTCCTTAGACTTAAATATAACTTTGAGAATTTACACAAAAATTAATAAATATAACCCAAATCGGAAATCACAACATCATCGAGAGGGCAAATAATAAACTTATATAAGTAATAAAATTTCAACGCAAATTTATTCAAATTTGATTGACATTAAAATTTGATTTATTAAAAAATTCCTCTTTATACGAGAATTCTGTCTGCGGCTTCGCACGCTTAGATAAATGTAAATGGCATGAGATAATCATAAGGATAAATACCAATTCAAAATTCAGCATACTGGGGAAGGGCAGCATCTACGTATGAAAGTGTACCTATTTACTGGGAGAATTTCCTAAAATCTTTTTTGACTAATGTTATATAATCCATTTCAACAATAGATTTTGCTCTTTCTCTCAAGTAATTCTCCTGAAACTCGCACACCAAAAAAAAAATCCAGTTATTAAGATGGTGGTACAATTTATTATTAATAGTTTACCGTGACCACGTGATCGGTGGTCGGCCTGATGCATAGATCAATATATGTTAAATATTTATTAAACTCCTCGAAATTAACACAGGCGCATATGTTTGTATACATAACAAAATTTCGGCCAACGCTGAACTCGGATTCGCAACCCATAGCTTCGACGGAATCACTTTCAAGTAGGCTACCGGGTCATCGGATAGAATATATCTTAATCATATTTTTAAAAAACCTGAAAGTATTGACTATATATTAAATATCGAGTAAGTTATCGTATAAAGTAGTATTTAGTTATGATGATAATGTTTACTCAGTTGCAGTTAACTCTACAAAGCAAACAATGTTTTAAAATATATTGAGAAAAAGTTATCTTTATTTTCATATGCAATTATCTACTCAATATGGAGTAAAATAAAATAAAGGTATTTAGAACAGATTTGAAATACTTTGTCTTGTGGCTACTGTATATGATTCTGGGTAGACTGAGGTCTAGTCTTGAGAATTAATTCTCCTCGACCCACTTTCTACCGCAGATATTTTCGTGACAAGGTGAAAGGTGGTAAGCCCGTCGCCGTCTTTATGTCCAAGCCAACGAATTTTCGGAAAGCCAAGAAATTTCGGTTTCGGGGAAATGAATGTTTACGGGGAATGTTTATGAAGAATTTGGGGGAACATTGGTGGGAACCTGTGAACAAGCATACTCCATAAGAATAGCTTAACAACGAGTTCCAACGCAAAGTTCACTCCGTAAATCTTTCGTGCCAGATAAAACAAACTGCGTCCTTCTGGAAATACAGTTTTCAGGGTGCAGTTTAGTGGATAAAGTTGTATGGCGTTAGAATTAAAGCAAATTTATTTGTTGCAAGACTGGTCATTAGCGTAAAAAGTAGTGAATACTAATAAACTATTAAGATGTACGCAGTCTCCAACTATATAAAGTAACTGGCACTGCCTTTATCTTTCCTGCTCAGAAACAGTACGGAGAATAAATCATCAAAAATATTAGTGGTACTCTTTAGAGAATACCATGCACATAGATATGTGACCAAAGGGATTGCGTGAAAGTCAACGTTATCTTCATTCCAAAATCGAGCAAAACTAACTATGAATAAATAAAATATAAATAAATATCTTCACGCAATGCCCAATACAGGGGTAGACAGAGGTCTAGTCTAGACAATTAAGTCCCTTCAACCCACCATCCACCGAAGACATTTTCGGGACAACGTGACAGGTGGTGAGCCCGTCGCTGTCTTTATGTCCAAGCTAACGATATAATTCGTAGATGTTTTTGAAAAACTCATTGGTACGAGCCTGCCACCTCGGGATCGAACTAGGATCTCTTGACTCTCTCTGAAATTCTGCCCACCCAACCACTCGGCTTTCGTCGTGACTTTCAAAACTAACTATAACTATACAAATGCCAGATCCTTGTCGGAACTTCAATATTTTCATAAATGAACATAAATTTTAAATCACCATTGTTTTATGTGCCTTATGTGCCAGGCCACATGTTGACCGAGTAAAAAAATATTATTTGTATTGTTTTTAAGCTAATACTAAGGGCTCCTATTTTGTTTTGACTAGTAAATCTCACATTTAATAAAACCTTAAAATTACTTCTACATTAAAACATCAGTATATTAACGGTATGTTAATACATAAAATACGTATTGGAATCGTTAAGGCGGCTAAAATATTGAATATATAAAACGTATCTGCGTTTTCTTAGAATAGACAATGAACAATGTATACGAGTGCCTCGAGCTGCCGGGAGACAATAGAACGTGCCCTCGGTTCATGCGATATTGAGTTAGAGCGGCTAGAGAACCAACGGGACGCGTTTCGAAGCGATTATCTATGAGCCGTATTCAATTTTCACGAGTGTCAGGCTTGGATAGCTGAACGGTATGCCAGAGTAATGACGCTAATGTTGAGAGCTATAAAGAATACTCATAGCTACATTATATTATTGATATGTTTTGTATTATAATTCATGAAGAATAAATATCGCTCAATAACATTTTCCAAATTAAAATTAAAAAATGTTTGAGCCTCTTCTGCTTAGCTTTACTTGCGACTACAGTTACGTGGTATTTTCGTTTATTTTCAGAATTATATGAGAAAAAGTATTTCTCCCAAAAAAATAACCGTCAGTGAGAGTATAGTTCTTACTCTGCTATTAACCTTTTAAACGAGATAATGATACAAGCAATCACAATAGAGAATGTATATTTTTCTAAGAAAAGGCTTTAAACACAATAACTACCAAAACTTTGGAAACCGATAGTGGTAGCAGAGAGGTGTTTGATATTGCATTGCCCATTTACTTGCGAACCGTGACGATGACACACTTACTAGTCGTTAAATGTCTTCGGTGGAAGATGGGTTGAAGGGACTCAATTGTCTAGACTAGACTTCTGTCTACTGTATTGGTAATGGCGTGAAGATATTTTTATTATATTATATATTAATATTAAACTTAATTGTAAAATATGTAAAAATTTTAACAGTGGTAGAGACACGCATCAGCTTTTGTTGTTGCATGAATGGGCCGGCTCGACCGGGGAAGTACCACGACCTCAGAGAATACCGGCTTGAAGTAGAAGTCTAACAAACTTCTGCGTTTCGTCTGGTGAGTGCAGGTAACCGGAGGCTCTCACACCCCCCTCCCCCAATTCTGGGGGGGGGGGGCACTCCCAGAACCTCAACGCATCTGCTATGCCTCTGGTATTGCGGGTGTTCATGGGCGGCGGTAATCACTTACCATCACGTGAGCCACCCGCTCGTTTGCCTTCCTCTTCTATAAAAAAAAATAACAGAAACTTACGTAAAGAACGAAAGTGAAAATTTTTAAAAGTAGTTTAGCCAGTTACTTCATTTTAAGAGGTATTACATAAATAAAAACAATTTGAGTTTTTTTTTATTTTACACACATACAACACACACAACTGAAATATTATAAATTTTATAAAAAATACCGTTTTAAACATATAATATTTATTGTCCTCTTGGACAATAAATTATATTTATTTAGATTTAGAGTCCTCTTGGATGCTGTGGTCTATATGATGGACAGAAAAACTGGAAGCCTACTCCTCTGCTCCTCCCGACCCTTTCTCTTCCCCAACTCCTTTATTGAAGGCCATCGTCGCATTGGTAAACATCGCATAAAAGTTAATAGAAACATTTAAACATACCTGTACCTGAAATATAATTTAATATTCATTTTTATATAATTTTATTTTGTTTTATTCCTTTCCTTAAAGTAATTGTAAATTATTAATTTTAATTTCAAGAATAAACTCTTTTGTAATTTACCAGTGTATTTAAAATTTCATACAAGCTTTAAATCTTTAAATATTTTTGAAAGAGTTTAAAACGGAGGAACTTTCAGTAGGTTTCTCCACGAGAGTTGGTGGCTTTCACATATCTTCGTAATTAAACTTTTTTTATCTGTACTAGTTCTCAGTTATGCAAACTTTATCTTAATGCATTTGTCCATCGATGAGCGCATTATAATTTAAATTTTTGTGGTGCTGATCGGGAATAGAAGAACCTGAGAGAGGTGGAACCAAATGTTAAATCGTTGGTCCCGATCAGTGGAATACTACAGTTCTTATAATATTGTTATTCTAATTTCTTCTTACTTAACTTAGTTTAGTTTGCATCACAAATACACAGTAAGTTTTTTTTTAACTGATGTGGTCATAATTGGGAAATTTACCGCTTTTTTACAATATTTAACTGCAGCGCGCGTCGCCGCGTGGCTGGCGGCACGATGGCGCTGGCGGCTTCTCTGATGCATTTAGCACGAGTAACGCATCTCGGTGACGTGTTCCTGCTAGGACACCACGTAACACTTGTCTTTTTTAAATTGTTTTCTTTTAAATTATATATGTGTTTCTTAAATATAAAATAGGCGTTTTTAATTACCAAAATCAAAACGAAACGATTTTCTTTTATGAAACTATATATTTTAATTCACAGTGTCTATCATAGCACATATCAGCATACCATCTAAAACGTAGTTCATTGATTACATAGTTGAAAATTTTGTGCCAGCGCCGTTAAAATCTTTGAAGGCTACGTGGACGGCCAAATCGGAATTGAATTCCGAAAAAAAGCGGTAATTAGTTAGAACCAATAGGTGGAGTAAAGTGTGTGTCTAAGACATTCCAGTCCTAACTCCCAAAATTAGCGGCCGACAAGCGTGACGTGGGTGGCAAAGCATTATCCTTCAGCAGAAGTGCGATAGAGCGATTGACCATTCTGGGTTGTTTAATTATTGATAATACACATCAGCAGTAATTGTGTACCCAAATTTCGGAAGTAGTTATGTATGACACCGACACTTACCAAACACCCACAAGCATATTTTTCTGAGACAATTGTTTGGGACAGGATTTGGCTAGTTTTCTTTTTTTATATAGAAAAGGGAGGCAAACGAGCAGGTGGCACACGTGATGGTAAGTGATTACCGCTGCCCATGAACAGCAATACCGGAGGAATAGCAGATAGGTTGCCGGCCTTTGAGAAAGGTATAGGCCCTTTTCTTGAAGGTCCCTAACCGCGTGAAACCGCTGACGGCAGCTCATTGCATAAAGTTCAAGTGCGTGGCAGAAAATTTCGCGAAAAACGCATTGTGGTGGAATGCCAAGCATCAAGGCGGTGATGTCGGTTGATGAAATTTTTTACTATGCCGTAAGGTACGATGGTGAAATTCAGCGGCTGGGATCAATCCGAACAATTCCTTGGGGCACTCCCCTCAGAAGATCATGTAGAAAATGCAAAGAGATGCAACATCTCTTCGCAGAGCCAGGAGATCTAGCCGATCGGATAGTATGGTCGTCGACGATTCGAGCTGCTCTTCGTTGGATACGGGCAAACGGAAGGAGCTGACACTCGGGTGCCCCCGCCCAGGGATGAGAACAATACTCCATGTGCGGCCGAACTTGCGCCTTATAAAGTTGCAAGCGGTGGGCCGGCATGAAGTACTGTCGTGCTCTACTGAGCATGCCAAGCGTTTTAGAGGCCAATTTGGCCCTCCGTTCCATATGACCGCGAAACTGAACGTTGCTCGATATGTCGACGCCAGGATTCCGATGCTGGCTGAGGCAACTAGGGGAGTGTTCACAAAACGAGGTGATACAACGGAGGGTTTCTTTTTAGCGGTAAACGCGCAAACTTGTGTCTTTTTAGGGTTGAACTGGACTAAATTTAGTTGGCCCCAGTCTGAAATTTTGCCTAACATAATCTCGACTTCAGACACAAGTTTGATCCGGTACTCGTCGACGTGTTCCCGAGAAATATTGGCACGGCCAGTATGTAGGGCATCACCAGTGCTATCATCTGCATAGCAATGGATGTTACTAATTTTGTAACAAATCATTGATATGCGGAAGAAACAGGGTTGGCGATATCACACAGCCTTGTGGGACTCCAGCGTTCACAGACTTGGAGTCCGAGCATGCACTGTCAACTACGAACTAGATGCTCCGGTCTGTGCGAAAATTAGTGACCCAATTACAAACTTTCTCGGGAAGCCCATATGACGAAAGCTTTGAGAGAAGCGCTTTGTGCCATACCCGGTCAAAGGCTTCCGCTATGTCCAAACTAACTGCCAGGGCCTCACCCTTGCTCTCTACTGCCTCCACCCGTTGATGAGTGAGGTACACCAGAAGATCACCAGCCGAGTGACCCCGACGGAAGCCGTACTGGCGGTCATTGATCAACTGGTGCTCCTCTAAATACCTCAAGAGCTGGCATTTTATAATGGACTCCATTATTTTAGAGAACAAGGAAATGATGGCGATCGGTCTGTAGTTGCACGGATCTTAGCGGCCTTTCTTAGGGATCGGGTGCACCAAAGCTGTCTTCCATGTCATCGGAACGACGCCTTCAGAGTACCGGTGCCAACTCAGCAGCACACATCCTCAGCACAATAAGAGGATATCATCGGGCCCACTCGAGTTCTGGATGTCCAGGGAGAGGAGTGCTTTTCGCACTGAGCTCTGAAAGAACCGGATGTCCGGCATAGAGCACTCAATGCACAAGATGGCCGGCGGTGAGTTCTCCCTGTCATCGAGAGTCGAGTTGGACGCAAAAAGAGAACCTAGACGATCGGCTTTCTTTTTTGCGTCATGGGCCAGCGAGTTGTTCTCCCTGTGCAGAGATGGTAGTGATAGCTGACTGAAATCTTAATTAAATTTTCCTTTAGTAGTATTCATATTGCCCTTCTAAGAGCATCTGAATGCAACGTAACACGGGACGTGCTGTGTTCAAGTGGCAGACGATTCGAACTTAAACGCTACTCTCTCCCTCTCACTTAAGATAGTTATTGTCTCTTTCCCCCTTGTTGTGCATAATTCTGTCATCATAATTTTGTGTTTAAACGATAATAAAATGAGTATACATATAGCACTGATTTCGGTAAGTCACTGGTTGGACACACTGAAAATCAGCGCCATGGATAAAACATTTTCAAGGCATTATGCTGAACGTGTTCCTGTTCCTAGATGACTCCTTGACACGTACGAGTATGGGTATTGTATAGTTTGTAGTATATTGTAATTTGTATTGTATAGCCAATATTATTTGTAAATTATGTATTTTTTATGTTATTTGTGATGGCGTCATTTTGGAGAATAAACCTTTCTTTTTTTTTAATTCCCTTGCACAGCCTTGGCGAGGGATCAGGACGCACGAGTTCCCGAAGGAAGGCGAACTAGTTTCTCACTAATTCTGCCAACGTGCTCAGTCTTTGCCGCAGTAATTACTCTTTTGAAGGACCTGGCGGCAGAATATACTCCTTCTTAAAAACGCTAGTTTTTGAATTCGGAGACGCTGATGCTTTAACCCAGGCCCGGTAGCACTGCTGCTTTGGTCGAGATGCCAATCTGCAGGTGCCACCAAACCAAGGCTTTGATCTACCACCGATGGGCACCACAGAGGAAGGAACGAAGAGTTCTATTCCTTGGAGCACCACATCAGCGACAGAATTTGCAACGGCGTCGGGACTATGCAGCGAGAAGCAAACCTGCCCCCATGGGTAGGATGCAAAGAAAGATCTTATCCCTTCCCAATCTGCTGACGTGCCGTGGCCTGCATATCGCGACCGCAATGGGCACACGATGGGCACTTTACTCCGAATCAGGCAGTGGTGCGATGAACCTAAAGGGGTATTAACGGAAACCACATAGCCGTCCGGATGAGAAGTCAGCAGAAGATCCAGCTGGGAAGGTGTATGATCCTCCACATCCGGAACCCGCGTTGGCGTAGTAACCAGTTGTGTCAGATCATATGCTAAGGCAAGGTTAATAACAGATCTCCCCGCATGATCAGTAGTTCGAAATCGTAGCCATTCGGCGTGGTGGGCGTTGAAGTCGCCGAGTACCACGTTATCTGCGGATAGAATCACCTGCCACCACGGAATCCGCAGCCATTTGGATGTGGTCGATGAGTCGGTTAGTTTCAGTATTATCGCTGTCGGAACTATAGGGGCACCCATAGACAGGAGGGTGGTCGTCGCTGTCTATACATAGCCAAAGGGTGGACAGGTCCCTACCTTCAAGGCTGCCTAGGCGTTGAGAACATATATCCTCTCTGATGTACACACAAACTCCGGCCCGAGGCACAAAAGAATGTTCCAGCTTGTACCCCGGGTAGGAAAGATAAGAGGTATCCGCCGGAGAGGATATCTGCGTCTCGGTAAGAAAGAGCAAGGCCAGCTTTGCCGTCTCCAAATGGTAGTGGACAGCATCAAGATTAGAGTGGAGTCCCCTGATATTGCAGAAATCCACGGCAAGCGTGGTAAGGGGTGCTGAAGGTTTTTTAGAAGCAGAAGTTGGTTAACGTAACTTCTACTTCACGCCGGTATTCTGTGAGATCGTGGTACTTCCCTGGACGAGCCGGCCCTTTCATGCAACAACAAAAGTCGATGCGTGTCTCTACCACTGTTAAATTCTATATATTCTATTATTATTGTTCTTCTAGCCTCGCTAACTTTAATGGGAATTTGCTTTCACAGTCACTTTTAATTCTTCGTTGTCAACCGGCCGTCCCAGGACTTACCGTAGGTCAAAATTTCCAGAAAAAAGGGCTTAAAACCAAAACCGTACCGTGTTTTCTTTTACAGTATCTGTTTCATATAAATCATTAATCCTGCAAGCCGGAACCATTTCAAAGAAAAACAAATGACGCAATAACAAATGAATTGCTACATTCGAATACACAAAAACAAATTTAAAATTAATTTGAATTCGTAATTGCTAGCTAAACGCGAATTTCATAATATATACGTATAAGCAAATTGTTATAGTTATGCAAATAAAAGAATAGCGATACAAGTAACATTACAAGAAAAAGCATTGAAAAAAATTAAAACAACCATTAAAGTGAATTTCGAAACGGATGATGAAAAAAAAACTATACCTCTAAGGTTTTTTTTTAAAGAACATTGACAATAATTATAGATAAATACAGTAATAGATAGGGACAACATCACAAACATTGCTCCGATACCAATGTAAGATGTTAAAATGCACTTGTCGTATGGGAATAGAAAAAAAAAGGCGCCACAAACGCCAGAGACAATATAGAAAAAGTGGTTTTCTACATTGACTCGTATGGGAATCGTACCCGGGACCTCAAAAGGCGACACCTTGAAACCGGTGTTTACGCCAGTCGTCGCCTCTTACAACACACGTGAAAAGAAAGATTTTGGTATATTCTGTCGTCGATACAATAAGGCAAAGTATAATTAACAATCTGCTAAATACTTAAGGTAGTTTAAAATACACATAATCACTCCGAACATCTTCATAGGCGACGCATAAAGAAATAAAGGATTGTTTGATGGAAGAAATAGATAGTCACAAAGGTGATAAGCAGTCCAGTATTTTGTAAATACTTATATATGTATAGCACTTATTCAGATGTTTCGAAGATATGGACCTTAAAAGATTCTATTTCTTTTTCTTCTTTATAGGTTATCAAAGGTACCCTGCTAAATTTAGGTCTTTGCTACAGATTTGTACCCACATGCATCCCTCGACTCCCCGTACTGTTGATTGTCGTTCTTCCTTGGGTATGCCTGTACGAGATCCCTATATTACCATGTAGAACTTAATCCATAGTAAATTAAATGAAAGTGGCAAGCAAGGAATTATTTCTTGATTCTGATTTTGTCACCACGTCACTCAAACGGTTAAATTTAGCGAGCCCCAGCGAGCACTTCTGAGATGAAAAGAATTCGGTAATGAGTGTTATAAATGATATCAGTCTGTATTCGATTACCTGGCGCTGTGGGGCGTGAGAATCATATATATTTTGGTCACATTCTCAAATTACAAGACTGTTCTAATATGAATTGGTTTGTAGTTGACATGACCTTTATTAGACATGTATTAAAATATATGTTTCCTCCTTCAAATATGATGGAATTTAAGTATATAATTAAAAAAAAACGTATCTTCATGTCAGTCCTTTCTATCCGCCCTTCAAAAAGACATTTTTTGGGATAACGTGAAAGGTGGTGAGGCTTTTGCTGTTTTTATGTCCAAGCCAGCGATATAAATAGCTCATAACTAAAAAAAATACCAATGGTATGACCTGGACCGTGGACGAAGTGTAAACACACCGGTTTTCATAGTGTCGCCAGCTCGAAAGTCCCTGGTTTCGTCTCCGGTCGGATCAATGTAAATAACACTTGTTCTACATTTTTCTAGCGTTTCTGGTACCTTCGTTGTCCTCACTACATAACACAAGTGCTTAAGCTAATTACTTTGGGATCAGAGCAATGTATGTAATGTTGTCTCTATCTATGAATGCATTTATATATTTATTTATTTAATTAAGAAATTATATTGTATCATAAGCTTGGACACTAAGATCTCCCTGGCACGATGTCCCAAATAAAGTTTTGAAATTGCGCAAAAATAAGAATATTTTAACAAAGGATATATATATATATATATATATATATATATATATATATATATATATATATATATATATATATATATATATATATATATATACATATATTTTAGACCGCTCTCTTTAATTAACTGCACTGTGTGTACATTTTATTTCTATTTAGACTGATGACTAATAGGTAGAGAATGCCATTTGGCATTAAAGCTTATAAAAATACGAAAAGGGAAATATGTGATATAATAATCAAAAGCTTAAAATATAAATATAGTAATTAAAATGCTTTATGTGATCGGTCATTCGGAAATATTGTGCGACGTTGACTGATGAAAGGGAAATTGAAAAACTTTAATGATTCGGAAGTGCTCCAGTTTGCTATTAGAAAATGCACGACAGTTAATATAACACAGAAAGTTACGGTCTAATGTTAATGGAGATGTCATTTCTTACAAAACATCAATTAATTACATAATAGTAAAACTACTGTCACATCCAATTAGTTTTGACCGTTCCTGTATGCGTACTCTGAAAGTTTTTATACCGTTGTGAAGTATTTTACATTGGTTGAGATCAACAATCTATTTTACGTAGGCTATGTTTTTGCGCAAGTACACTCAAAATTGGAGCACAAGCATAAAATTATTTTTTACAATACGTATACAATTGTAAAATTGTAGTTAAAAGTTTGTGCCGACATGAGCCCAGAACTTAGTATAGTCGATTACATAGCGTGATCGCGCACGGACGTGCTTTGAAGGTTCATGACGCGCCTACCACGCGGTTCGCACTTCGTAATTTAAGACGATACTAACATCAAAGCAAGACTTTCTGAATTTACAGAACCACGTCAGTTTTTATACATATTCTGTTTGGTACTACAAAAGTTTTATATTTTTTTCAATTTGTGAATAACGTTGTGAATTCTTCCTGTGGTCCGCGATGTAAAGGTTAGTGAGAAAAAGTTTTCATACATATTTATTTCACTATCAAATATGTTTGTGGTCTCGTTTGCTACTTCATTTTTGATATAAACCAGCTAACCTAATGAAATTTAAATAAATTAACAAAACAAGTTCGACCTATTTCAATATTGTAAATAATGTTAATGTCATTGTCCATGCATTATTTTGTTTACATTTACACAGTATGTTAAGAATTTCGTAATACATGGACGTAAAATATTTTTTTGGGACCATTGGTTGAGTAATAACTATATCGTCACTTGACAAATACGTACATTAGTGGTTCCTCTCGTCGCTAGCAGAAATAATTACCATCTATTTCAATATTGAACCATCACCGAAATAGACGTTATTTTTATTTGCATAGAATCTTACCCCGAGTTAGTAATAGTCTTCGCATAGTGGTAAGACTGATGTGCGTGCCAATTATATATCTTCACGCTGCCATATAATCGATTATCACAAAAGCCATTATTTGCACGTATTGTGACATAAGAAAAAACTTTCTGAGTGTTAGATTTGTCAGAATTATTATATTCTTCAATAGACATTAGAGAGCTGTTTTGTTTGAATAATGCGTCTTAGTTCAATACATAATTATTGAATATTGTTATACTGAATTAATGAGATTTAATTAATATTAAAATAGGCGATGGTCATAATATCGAGGCTTATCTTTACATACTTGTTTTTTTTGACATCCATTTTTATGCATCGAGTACCTGATCGATAACGGCAATTTTTTTCTTGCATTCCTAGACAAAGGCAAAATTTGAATTGGCTTTGATTTTGAAATGCTATTTGAATTTAGGAAATTCAAGGCCTAGAGATAAATAAAAAATTATTAAGATAAATTTAGCCGATACCTCATTCTTTTAGTACTGATTAAACTTTGTAAACAAAAATGATTAAAATAAGGAAAATTTTATTCAAAGTTTAATTTGAATTTTAATCAAAGGTAAATATATTCTAGAACCTAAAATTATTTGCTACAAAACAAGAAACTTTAAGCTATACGTTTGGTTTATGAATGCTTATTCTAGGCTTCTGCAGAAATTGATTACCATGAAAACTATTTAACGTTACTAATTTCATTCTGGTGGTTGCTATAGTCTACACTCCCTTTTCTTCTTTTTATACTTTTTTGATAATAAATATAAAGAAAAGAAAATTTTAAAACTACAAAAAATAAATACATAAGTTATGTACTTACAGTAAGTCACGTATCTAGTTTTTCACAATGGATATTAGTCTTTTTATAAAAAAAAAATAATTTTATAACTCTATGTTATTATTTAAGGCCAACTAGCCTTCGGTTTGTCACTTTGCAGTACTCTTTGTCCAGGAATATTTGTTGACAAATATTTTTTATTCATTTCCCGTAATATATGTTATTTCAAAAACCTTTCCTTCACGAAAACAATACTTTTATAATCTTTAATCTTTAGGTGGAAAGTTTTTTAAATAAAATATAATATAAAAAGTGGTTTGATACTTAAATAAAAAAAAACGATTTTTTTTAAATGTATTAAAATTTTAAATTTCTCACATTTCATAAAAATAGAATTCGATTGTTGCGATAGATGACGAATCATAAAAAATTTTTTTACATGATTTACGTTACAAGTAAATCCTCAACGCTGATATATTGTCATGTGGTGGGAGTGTAATTACAGCATAGTACAGACTGTTACAGATAGCATCTACCGCATACTTTAACGGGGGCACTTTGTAATCCTATCTATTGTCTCGCGAGCATATAACCATGAATATTGATGGCGTCTTAAAATTTTAATGATTGCCGGTCATTCCAACTGGCGCACTGTTACAGTATCCTGCGTGACACGATTTAGGGCGGCCGATAACACAATCGACGGATGGTTTAACGGGTTCAATCGTGTGATTTTTCTATTGGACTCGCTGATGTGGGTCGCGTTTAGCTACGATGCGAACCGATAAGCTATTTAATGGCGTGCTTTGGCTGCAGCGAAGGGCGAGTTATTGCTTCACACGAACTATTTCAGGAATGCGCATAATGCTTCCTTTATAAGCATAATAATGCGCGTAACACTATGTTACACATGTTCAACCTGTCAACTATTTTACATGTGACATACGATTGCCTAATCAATGAATGATTAAAGAATTTGAAGTTCTTTAGGCTTGTCTCAAATGACAACTTAAAAACACTTGGAAAAAACTATGAATGATTGACTTCACGTCGTTTGAATATTACATAAACACTAAAAGCCTTCGGTTACTGAAGTAATATATTACTACTTGACAATATATTATGAACATACATATTTATTTACAGAAAAATTAAAAATTAAAATTTCTTTTTAACGAATTGTCAAACAAATATTCTCTTGAAAGTTGACCTTAGGAATGCCTTTAACTCCTCGACAGATCAACCCTGCTGAAGGAGGTTGCGAAACATACCCCGGAAATTTACCATTACGTTTGGCAATGTTACAGTCAAAACTCTAATTTATTTTACGAAAATCATTTAATCGACTCAGCCGTCGGAGTTCAGCAGGGTGATCCACTGGGCCCAGCATTGTTTAGTTTGGGAATTCAACCGATTATTTCAAAGTTGAAATCCAAACTCAATGTTTGGTACCTAGATGACGGAACCCTAGGAGGAAAGCCAGATGACGTGCAAAATGACCTTCAAAAATTATTCAAAATTTTAAAACATTGGCCTTGAATTAAATAATACTAAATGTGAACTTTTCATTCCTGACCGTTTGTCTTCTCATAGACACAGTTTGTTTCAAAATTTTAACAATATATCTCCTGGCATTAAAGTAACTGAGGCGGATTCTCTTTACCTCCTTGGAGCGCCGTTATTTATAGAGAGTATGAAACCTCTTTTGAAAGTAAAATTTGATCAATTTTTAGAACATGTTAATAAACTGTATATTCTAAATTCTCATATAGCGCTTACTATTTTAAAATATTGCGTTCTTGTTCCTAAATTTACTTATTTACTCCGCTCGAGTCCAGCATGGAAATGTTCTGATTTTTAAAACAAATTGACCTTAATCTCAAAATAGCTTTGGAAAAATTCTAAATTTATCTTTAGTCTCATCTAGCTGGACTCAAGCTACTTTACCTGTTAGATTTGGAGGTATCGGTATAAGAGAGGTTTCAAATATTGCGCTGCCGGCTTTCCTTGCCTCCGTACATAGTGTTCATGATTTGTCACGTAAAATTCTTAAGAATGACTTGGACTTGACCTTTGCTAACGAGGCAAGAGAAGCATGGTTATGTCTCTGTCCCGGCGAGGATATTCCACTGGAATCTAACTCACAAAAACGGTGGGATATCCCGTTGGTTCAGAATGTGCAGAAATGCTTACTGAACAATTTTCACTGTGACAGAGACCGCGCCCGCTTTCTAGGTGTTTCGACAAAGGAATCAAGTTACTGGCTACATGCTTTACCATCAAGTAACCTTGGTACATTACTAGATAACGAAAGTTTACGTATAGCTGTAGGAATACGATTGGGAGCATCGATTTGTCAACCACATCGATGTCCTTGTGGCAGCGACGTCGACGAGTTAGGCCTCCACGGACTTTCATGCCAAAAAAGTGCCGGCAGACTGTCTCGTCACGGTTCCTTGAATGAGGTCATCCGAAGGGCTCTTGTTTCCATAAATATTCCATCGGTTTTAGAGCCTTGTGGAATATTTAGGAGGATGGTAAGAGACCCGACGGCTTGACTTTAGTCCCTTGGGAGAGAGACAAAGCTCTTGTGTGGGACGCAACTTGCGTTGATACATTAGCGGCCTCTCATATCAAGGGTACTTCGATAAGGGCCGGGGCGGCATCAGAGGCAGCTGAATCGGGTAAATGGCGTAAATATGAGTCTTTGAAAGGAGACTATATATTTGTTCCATTTGCCGTAGAGACAATCGGTCCGTGGGGTCCCCGCGCGATGCAGTTTCTAAAGGAATTGTATCCGCGACTTATCGTTGCCGCTGGTGACAAGAGGGCTGGTTCTTTTCTCGCTCAACGGTTAAGTCTAACCATTCAACGTGGAAATGCAGCCAGCGTTCTTGGTACCATGCCACGAGAAGTAGGGCTCTAAGATTATAATAGTTTTAGTTAATAAGTATTGTAAATATTAACATAATTTTTTCTATATATTATGATGATTTGCATAAATATTGCGAGAAACGTAACATTCGTAATGATTAAAAAATATTTGCCAATGAATACGTAAACTCACCTTACTAAATAAAAAAACTAAATTAAAATTAAATATCTTCACGCAATTCCCAATACAGGGGTAGACAGAGGTCTAGTCTAGGCAGTTAAGTCCCTTCGACCAACCTTCCACCGAAGATATTTTCGGGACAACGTGACAGGTGGTGAGCCCGTCGCCGTCTTTATGTCCAAGCTAACCATATAATTCGTACATAACCTTTTGAAAAACCCATTGGTACGAGCCTGGCACCTGGGGGTCGAACTCGGGTCTCTTGACTCGAAATTCCGACCACCCGACCACTCGGCTATCGTGACTTTTAATAAAAAACATGTAGGCATTTTATGAAAATATTAAATAACTATATAAGCTCAAAATACCAGTGGAACCTTTTACTTTCCTGTAGTATAAAATAACCTATGTCCCTATCCATGCCCCCTAATATAATAAATCAAAATAGCCTTAACAAAATCGTGTTACAATCCCAAACGTCGTCCAAAGAACCTCACAAAAATTTATCCTAGTGAGTACCCCAAAAAGTAAGTTAGCAGGATGTGTGCTCGTATATTTTTGTGTTTTCCTAGTACTATTGTTGTCAAGGAGATCATTTACCAAGAGATATCAAAATTAGTCACTTCGCAACTTGGATACAACTGTACCAACGACGGCATAAAGTAATACATTATTTCCCCGACATCGCATTCTACTCGCTATGGAATACAGTAACTTCTGCCATTGTATGACCGGGTTTACGCAACAGAGGTATGCCCACGACCTTAGCGAGCATCGACGTGATGTGGGCTTCCATCTTTTGCATTATAGCAGATGCCCATGTACACTTGGAATCCAGTGAACTCGTGTTACCAGTTTGTTGGTTACTTACCACCTGGTGAACCGATTCCTCGTTTGCCACATTCCTCCATAGTAATAAATA
The DNA here is from genome assembly GCA_029286605.1 of Sericinus montela. Lineage (NCBI taxonomy): Eukaryota > Metazoa > Arthropoda > Insecta > Lepidoptera > Papilionidae > Sericinus > Sericinus montela. Next base: position 840,102 of record JAGSMR010000073.1, on the reverse strand, counting down.
AATAAATCACGGCTCATTATTTTACAATAATTACTTATACCGTCTGCGGCAATAAACTTGCGAGCCGCTCGGGTGCAACCAAACGCGTTGCCCAATAGATACTAATAGATTTAATTTAAATTTAAGTTTTAGATTCCTTTATTTATAAATCTAAATTAACGGTTTCGCAACCATAAATTCATTAATTTTAAGTATACCATACATGGAGCTAAAACCATTAAAATTAAAATAAAATAGTTCCATAGGTGTGGTTAGGGAGGACGGGAAAAATTTAAATTTATCTTTACCTTTCATTTTTATTATTGTTCATTTCTTCTAGACTTATACTTTATTTTTGTATTATTGACTAAGATTTGTGATACGGATTTTTATACATATATGGAGTTAAAACATTAGGTATGCGTGTATTGAAGATACAGAAAAATTGCTGTTAAGTTTGGAGCCAAGTCGCTTATTCTAGAATGTTCAAGGCTACTAATACTGGGTCATTGATTTTACTTAGTAATTATAATATAAATCCCTAAGTACTAAAATAAGAACAAAATAAAAGTTTTACTTTTGTGGATTTTAATGAATGTTGGACGATAGGCTCACCACTTCTGACTTAGTGTGAAATGGACTTCGAAAAAAGGTTGGGCGGAAGTTAGTTATATGTCGGTAGCCAATCGCATTTCCAAGGCTTTTCCTTTAGGTGCCTCTTACCCACGGGAGGAAAGATGGTGAAATATTCTTACGCCGTAACCACACAACAATTTAGTATGAGCCAACTAGACATAAAATTCATTACAGCAACATTTTATGCTCCAAAACACACTAAATTTAAAATAAGGTAATGCATTTATTTTTTATGTACGTTCCTTCTAAACAAAAGATTCTTTCATAATATATTTATTAGTTTCAGAGATATCTTCCTACATAGAAACATATAAAAAAAATATCTTCACGCAATTCCCAATACAGGGGTAGACAGAGGTCAAGTCTAGACAATTAAGTCCCTTTGACCCACCTTCCACCGAAGATATTTTCGGGACAACGTGACAGGTGGTGAGCCCGTCGCCGTCTTTATGTCCAAGCCAACGATGAAATTCGTACATTAGTTTTTTGAAAAACTCATTGGTACTGCCACCTGGGGATTGAACTCGGGTCTCTTGACTCGAAATTCCGACCACCCAACAACTCGGCTATCGAGACTTTTTATAAATATATAAATATATAAATTTACAAATTTTATTTTGTTAGAAACAACAGAAATTTTATGTTGTTGTATTTACCACAAGTCGACAAATAAATAAATGAAACAGAAAATCAGCGTGTAAGCAAATTAAAAAATAGTATTTTGAGGACATATCGCAGAGACAGTGTGGCTCTAATCTCTCTGGAAATATTTGAAAGAAAGTGTTTGCTCAAATGACACCAAGTTTGATAAAAAAATGGCCTAAGGATAATTGTGGATCAAGTTACTGGCCACGATACATTCCTATATCAGTGCCAATGATGATTAAGGTCGTGTTTATAAACTAATAGGATCACATGTTCTCGTTTTTTTAATAAATTCACTTAAAGAATGTGGGTAAAATTTAAATTTTAAATATAATTTAAATGTATAATCATGGTCAATCCTACGCCTATTTTAATTGAAATATTGTGACACTGTTTCAACTAACGAAATGTCATTAATATGATACATTTTTATGCAAAATATATCAAATATTTATGTTTAGTTAATCACTTTTGGTAATAACAATATAATAAAAATAAAACCTATTTTTAATCAAGTTCAAAAAAAGGAGAAGGAAAAGTTCCCAATTCGGTTATTTTCTTGTGTTGGGTATCTCATACATAGCTCCATCATACATACGTACATACTTACATACATATTGGCCTGTTAAAGGCCACTGCAGGACATATGCCTTACCATAGGGAAGATTTGCCATAATCGCAACGCTTGGAAAACGGATTGGTGATCGCAGTCTTCGGTCTGATTATTTTGGTTCGATATTTTTAAAGATGGTTATCCCGCTATCTATTGGTGGCCATAACGATTTTCTAGGCTGTTTCCCGTAGTCGCCTGGTACGAAACCCACTGGAAGAAAGAGAGTGCAATATTCTTACACCGTTACCACACGGCTTAATAATGCAGTGGACTTTAATAGGCCGATATGTATGTATGTGTAAGACCACCGGCTTCGCCTCCAGCTAGGTATTTGTCTCCCTTAGTGCATGCCCTTAAGTAAAGTAATTAAAGCCCTTAAAATTAAAGCCCTAAAGTATTATAGTATTCACAACGTACTCGTTACTTTTTCGTAGAAATACTGAGTACGTTTCTTATTTTGTTTCCTGTATTAGGCAGCACACCTGAGGCCCTCATGGTATTGCGCGTGCTTTTCTCCTCGTCGTTGCCTCGTCGCCATATTAGATCCAATGCCTGACAATCGTATAAAAATGCCAATAATGAACAAGTGTATGCAGGGAATATTTGCTTTTTGCCTAGTGAGCCATTATGTTTTCACCTGCAGTAATTTTTTAACGCACGAACTGTCATTATTATTTTAGAATGACAACAAAACGACTCATATGGAGTTCTTTCGGCAACATCAGAACAATAGAGAGCGGCAATAGCCTAATGGTTTAGGGTGCAGACTGCGAAACATGACGTCGCAGGTTCGGGCCCCACCATTCGACTATTGACGTAAACCAACTCCAGACACAAGCATTGCAGCTTAATTGGAGTGGTTAACAGGAATACTAGTAATGTTATTCGGCATTGCTAGTATTCTTTTTTTAAAAAAAATATAATTAATTAATTAAATAAGTCTTTTAATAACATCAACACAAACACACTTCATGTTATTATAATTTACGAATTATCATTTGAAGTCAAAACAAAGTCACACTTTCATTAATTTCAATCCAAAACGTACGCTCCCATATCTTCTTACACTTCATTCATGTACTTCCTTCGGATTTTGTCATAAAATAGACGAGCCTATGATAACCTAATTACACACAATTATCGCGTAAAATTTTTTTAATGGTTTCGGTTTTATGTTATGACGGGGCCTTATAAGATATTCGGTTTTGTATTATTTTACACATGGGATCCTTGACAAATTTCATTTCTTAGTATGTTTGGTATTAATTTAAAGAAATAAAAAATATTTATAATTAATTTGTGATTTAATTAATTTAGAACCACAACTGGAGAAATTTTTTCCTTCGCTTACGCGATTTCACTATAACCGCTATTAAAGTCAATCAGTTGTAGGTCTTTAAACTTAGTCTGAAATTTTTCGACATCCTTAACTCGTTGTCACTTCTCATAACACGTAAATAGCACGTAAAAAGGTAAAAAGGGGGTGGTTATTATTACGTCGAAAAGATGCTATACCCAGTATATGCACGTGCACATGTCTTGGCTTGAACATAAACACGGCGACAGGCTCACCACTGTACGAAAAGGTGGGTCGAAACGACTTTAGTGTCTAGACCTCAGTCTAAACTAGTATTGGAAATGGCGTGAAGACTTTTTTTTTAACTTTAATTATTCAGTTACTGGGTTTATCGTCAAGTAATTTTGTTACAATACACGATAGGGAAGGCTTGTGCATAGTTGTAGGAATTGGATTAGGAGCATAATCATTCAACCACATTGATGTCCTTGTGGCAGCGAAGTCGACGAGTTGTGTTTCTACGAGATCTCATTCCAAAACAATTCCGGCAGACTTCTCGTGACGTCTCTTTAAAGTATTTGAAATTTATATACATAAATATTTCTTCATTTTTAAAGCAGTTAGGAATATTTAGGAAGGACGGCGGTGAACCTGACGGGATGACCATAGTTCCTAGAGAGAGGAACAAGGGTCTTGTATAGGCTCAGCGTCGATAAGTCTTGATTCTATACGTAGAAATTAAGCCAGCTTTCCTGGTACTGTGCCACGAAAAGTAGGACTGTACAATTATTGTAGTATTTAATTAAGAAAAGTCACGATAGCCGAGTGGTTGGGTGGTCGGAATTTCGAGTCAATAGACCCGAGTTCGATCCCCAGTTGGTAGGCTCGTACCAATGGGTTTTTTCAAAAATTTATGTACGAATATCGTTGGCTTGGACATAAAGACGGCGACGGGCTCACCACCTGCCTCGTTGTCCCGAAAATATCTTCGGTGCAAGGTGGGTCGAAGGGACTTGATTGTCTAGACTCGACCTCTGTCTACCCCTGTATTGGGAATTGCGTGAAGATATTTTTTTTTTATTTTTAATTAAGAAATATTGTGAAAATAAACATATTTTTTTTTCTGTAAATAAAGTAAAAAAACACACATACAAACTATAAATGTATCACTTAGGTACAGTAAATACTTCATATCACCAGGTTCAGTTTTATTTATGACGTCATTCTATCCGCCCGTATCGGAACTTAATAATTTTACATATGAACTCCATTCAATCGATAATTGCAGACTGAAAAGTCAATGACACACTTTAAATGTTGGATGGAATATATACATTGAATTTGTTTTATAACATTATTTTAAGCTCTTAAAATTATAGTTTTGGAAGAAGGACCCTTCTGTAAAGAGGATTTGCCTTAAAAGAGTCCTTCTATAAGGAGTACTAATGAAAGATACTTGCTAAGATGATACTTGCCAAGATTTGTATCACAGAAATAGAAGTATCTAAAAATTAAGTGAAAATCTCGGCCACTACTAGCAAATACATTTATAACTATTTTTTTTTTCATAATAGCCAATCCATAAAATAATATCCTCACGCCATTCCCAATACAGGTGTAGACAGAGGTCTAGAATTAAATCCTTTCGACCCACATTCCACCAAAGATATTTTTGGACAAGTGGTGAGCCCGTCCCCGTCTTAATGTCCAAGCCAACGACATAGTTCGTATATAAGTTTAAAAAAACCCATTGGTACGAGCCTGCCACCTGGGGATCGATCTCGGGTCTTTTGACTAGAATTCCGACCTCCCAGCCACTCGATAATACCCAACTAATTGAAATAGTAAGAAATTGGATGCAGTTTTATTTTCCACATAATTAAATATTTAACGGCAAAGATAAAGCCAATAGCATGTTAGTAATCTCTGCTCTTGTCAAAGGAGACTGTACACGCTATAGAGATAAGAATTACGCAATGTAACCTAATCGGTCAGAGATATAATGGGCACATGAATCATTTTGTTTTGATATAATTTTTATATGTCGTCTCCAAATAGTGAAATTGAACATTAGCTGCACAATAACATGATACTATACAATATAATCTGTTTAAGAAATATTTTATATATTAAGAATCACCAATGGAAAGTATACTATAATTTTATCATAATTTAACATGTACCTAGTCAGGTCATAATTTCTGTCACATGTTTAACCTAAAATAATTAAAACAAATTTATTCATTATGTAACTATTTATATACCCAAATGAACTTAACAAAACAAAGATTCTTATGACACTAAAGTTTATTCAAAATAACCTCCGTGATTTTAAATACGGCCTGTATTCAATCTGTGCGGCCAGTCGTCTATCGCAGCACGAACGAGGTCCATGTCAATATTGGCGGCTGCCTTAATCAAGGATGTCTTGAGTGACTCCAAATTGGGATGAGGCTTTGAGCACGCCTTTTCATATTTTGTAATCTAACGGATTCAAATCTGGACTGGAGGAGGGCCAGTGGCTTCGTGCCCGATGAAGTCGATTTCACGCGCCGCCAGCCAGTCTTGTGTGCTGTTCGCTCTATAAGCTGGCGCCGAACTTGTTGGAATACCCAGTGCCTGTTATTGAACATGGTATGAGAAACAGTTTCCACAAGGTTCATCAGACCTGTATTTTGATACACAACTACATTCGTTTTTACATCTTTCTCGCAAAAATGTACCTCTGTTAAGCCCCAATAAGAAACTCCCAACCATACCATGAGCGAGGATGGAAATGACCTCGTTGGACACGCGGAATACGGTTGCTCGCTTCTTCCCTACTGTGTGCGTACACCTTATCATTTTGTTTGTTGTAGCTCTCTTCTATGGTAAAAAATTTTTCATCCGAAAAAAGAATTTCCCGATATTTTTTTCCCGCGTACCGCTTAAACAAAGCGCGGCATCTCTTCAGTCTCAGGTGCATTAGACGAGCATTCAAACAATGTCCTGTTTTTTTTTTCGATATGCTCGAAGCCCTAAGTCTTCATTTAATACCCTTTTCACCGTGGTTCTGCTTAGCCCCATCTGAAGGCCCCTTCTGCCCCATCTGCTTACGTTTGGGATTTCTTTGAATTCGAGCCTTCACAGCTTTTATCACTGCTGGAGGCCTAACAGACCGAGGGCGACCACTTCTTGATCTGTCATCTACACTCGAGTCTTCATTGTATCGTTTGATGGTACGATAAACGAATCTTTTGGTTATATTCAATTTTTTCGGTATGTCAACAACTTGAATTGGCGCGTAACCGCAACGATGCAACGCAATAACTGCAACACGGTCTTCTTTAAGCGTCCACTCCATATTTAAAAATGAGTAAAATTCTAAAAAGTATGTAGTTTTATTTTCATGAACAATTCGAAATTCGAATTCAATAAACATTTTTGTGGCCAGCATTCTAAAAGAAAAGTTTTTACTGTGTGACAATACTCATGACCTGACTGTGTATTTCAAATCGATTTGTAAACATTTGGCCTTCGTAATAAATGAAATAAAAATTGACTTAAAAAAAACAACGTAGATTATTATCACTAGTCCCAGACACTTCGTAGCTTAGACGCTTCAGTCTCTCTGTCTATTTAATGTTTCACTATGCCAAAGGCTACCAAAAAAATAAAAATAAAATAAAATATATAAATACAAAAGCTACCAACATTCCATTATCTTTTTTTAAGTCATTTTTCTCCTTCCTTTGTAACACCTTAGGAAAATGGTAAAAATTTATGAATTTTTACCCGTATACTATTTGACAACGCCGTCAATAGCAAAGAAGTTTCATTTGCATTGTCGGTTTCTAAGCAAGAGGGTTATTGAGGAGTATAGGTGTTCAGAGGACAAATGTTGCTTCGTTGCTTTACTCACCAAACAAAACGTTGTCAACGGAATGGTTGAAAAAAAAATCCAGCAAACTGGATGAAGAAGTAAATAGATAATTATTATCAACATTGGAATATTATTCTCGTCTTAAAATGTTTAGCAACAGCACTTGTGTTATAGAATCAGATGCAACCAATTTTTAGTATTCGGGTCTGAATCCGAAGCTATATTGAAAATTGATTTTTATCATCGACCCATTAGGGAATCGAACCGGTATCTCCGAGCTGAGAACATCTTAGAAACTGGTGTGCACGCCATTTGGTTAAGGTCGTCAAAAATAATTATTACAATGATTATAAAAATCTTACATTAGGAGTAGTCTTAAGTTGTCGTCGGCAACCTCACCCGGCTAACCAAAATTAGCAGGAGCATACACATATATACACTTAAAATTGTTTTCTTATTACTTTGTCGTTTAAGCCGTTTGCGCTGTGCGTGTGATTTTAGTCACATTACGGCCTTTGACTAATTTAACTTGTCGTTATATTTCAGAAAATTAATACAAATACTCAGTGAATTATATTTAAAGATGACCATGACCATTAGTGAAAATCTTTTAAAAATCCGTTCTGTGAGTGTTGGGTAATAAACTCAACGCGTTTGATCAGACAGACAGACGCGGCGAGGGGACTTTGTGATATAATATATAATGATAAGAACGTATTGCAAAACATGCTATTATCATTCGATTTATAATAGAACGCTTTTGGTCTATTAAAAACTAATAAAATAATTTAGGAGGTACCTTACAACTACATTGTATTAGATTTATATATACTTAAGTTTAAGATTTATATATACTTAAGTTTAGAAGTCACGATAGCCGAGTGGTTGGGTGGTCGGAATTTCGAGTCAAGAGACCCGAGTTCGATCCCCAGATAGTAGGCTCGTATCAATGGGTTGTTTAAAAACTTATGTACGAATTTTGTCGCTGGCTCGAACATAAAGACGGCGACGGGCTCACCACCTATCACGTTGTCCCGAAAATATCTTCGGTGGAAGGTGGGTCAAAGGGACTTAATTGTCTAGACTAGACCTCTGTTTACCCTTGTATTGAAAATTGCGTGAAGATATTTATTTATTTATTTATATACTTAAGTCAACCTCACCCGATAGATGCCCCTAACAAACATATGAGAGACTAAAAGTAGCTCGGCGGTAAAAGCTTCATCGGGGTGCGGGAAATGTAGCCGTTTGATTTCTGCTCGGGTCAGTCGCTTTTTAGTCTTTCATTTATTAGCTTAAAAGTTTATATAATGTAAAAAGATTCAGAATAACATCATTTTTGATTTGCGTATTTTTCTTGCTTTCTATTTAGGAACAAGATGTTTTCAACACTAAGGAGACATTGTTATATGCATTTGAAATTGTCTTTTATTTGAGATGTAAATTGGTTCACGGCATAATGTTATTTGCGCAGTTGCTTGTGGATATGCAAACGCAGTGTTGCTTAGACAGTTGTTGTAACAATAATGATTTGACATCATTTTCCCTTATTCCAGGTCAGGGTCGAGTATTACGAAAGAAGTTGTTATTAATTAAAAAAAAAACAATACTATAATTTTACAAAACTAAATATTTTTAAAATACGAAGCACTAGTTGATCCGATAATCGCAGCTCTGTCCAAACTTTAGTGAATATTTTTTAGAAAAGTATTAAAACCAAAGGAAAACTAGAAACATTTCTGAAGGATCAATATACCCATTCCGGTCATAAGTTCTGTTACAAATTAATATGCATTTTTTCAATGAATTAATGTAATATTATTAAAATTTATACCTATATATTTTATATTTTATTTATTAGTCTCAGCAAAGGATAAAAAAAAAAATTTTGTATTCGAAATGGCCACTTTTGATATTTATACAGGCCTATAATCTGTTTGGCCATGAATTTATGGATTTACGCACTGTTTCCACGGGAAATTTCGCAAAACAAAAATTGTATCTTAACACAACCTCTTCTTCTTCCTGCCCTTATCCCATGCTATGTGGGGTCGGCACAACATGTCTTCTTCTTCCACACTCCTCTATTTCCCGTCATCTCAATACTCACTCCCTTTTTTCTCATGCCTTCTTTCACACAATCCATCCATCGTTTTTTTGGTCTCCCAATAACTCTTCGTCCATCCACATTCATCTCTAACATTCTTTTGCCTATATTACATTCTTCCCTCCTCATTACATGCCCGAACCATGCTAACCTACCACTCTTCATTTTATCTGTCACTGATGCTACTTTCAAGCTTCCCCTTATATACTCATTCTTTATGCGATCTTTTCTAGTCACTCCTCACATCCATCTCAACATTCTCATCTCTGCAGCATGCACTCTTCTTTCATCCGTCATTTTCGTTGCCCAGCACTCTGATCCGTACAATACGACAGGTCTCACGATCGTTTTGTAAACTTTGTCCTTAAGTTTAAGAGGCATGCGTGGATCGCAAGTTATTCCCGAGACCTGTCGCCATTTCATCCATCTCGCATTTATTCTATTCTTTACGTCCCGGTCGACATTGCCATCATTTTGGATCACTGACCCAAGGTAGCGGAATTCGGAGCAGACTGGTAGGAGAACACCATCCAAGGCAATATGAGAAAAACTGGACTGCTGAAGTCACAGAACATGTGTTCGGTTTTGGTTCTGCTTATTTTTAATCCGACACTTTCCAGTTTTTCATGCCATTTTCCCAGCTTGCTCTGTACCTCAAGTACATTTTCTCCGACAAGCACAATGTCATCAGCAAATAGCATACACCAGGGTGCTTCCTCTTGTATGTTCGATGACAGAGCATCCATAATCAGAAGGAACAAATAAGGACTTAAAGCCGAACCCTGGTGTAAACCTACAGACACATCGTAGTATCTTAATACAGTATCTTAATACAACCCTTAAAATAAAAAGTCTTCACGCAATGCCTAATACTAGGGGGAGGTTTAGTCTAGACAATTAAGACCCTTTGAGCCACCTTCCACCGAAGATATTTTCGGGACAACATGACAGGTGGTGAGCCCGTCGCCGTCTTAATGTCCAAGCCAACGATATAATTCGTACATAAGTTTTTAGTATAACCCATTAGTACGAGCATGCCTGGGAGTCGAACTCGGGTCTCTTGACTCGAAATTCCGACCACCCAACAACTCGGCTATCGTGACTTTTAATAAAACCCTTGATCTGACAAGTACGTATATAAAAAATATTTTTATGTCCGCACTTGGACTTGGAGACTAGCAATAGTGCAGCCGTTCTAAAGTGATATTCCGAGCCATTCCTTCTGAATGCTTAACTTAAGTCTGCTGAGTCGAATTCCAATGACTCATCCTCAGTTGGTTATTATCGTTTCCTGGAAACATAATTTTAATTATTTGTAATTAAATTAATCACACTATTAAATGTTCGGAGTGGACACAGAGAAACATTTTAAACAGAAAAACTCCTGGTAGAGACTATATCACCTAAAATATATATTCTACTTGTATATTATAAAACTATGATTTATTCAAACAGATATTATTGTAAAAATAAATGATTTAATTTATTTGTCATCAAAGAAAAAGTATGCTTACTTAATTACTTACTTATCTTCATGCACAATCCTTGATGGGGTAGCCAGTGAGGACAGATCGCCAAGTGTCATGATCCCTACATACTTCTTTCGCTTCTTTCAGATTCATCATCTTCTTCATACATGCACGTCTAGGTATCCGAGTACTCTTGACTCACCCTTCTTCGAGCAATTTGCTCACATGGTCTTCGAAAGTTAGCATCGGTCTACCTCGACACCTTTTAGTATTAACTTTCGCGCTATATATTTTCTTTACCATTCGGTCTTCACTCATTCGCTCAACGTGCCCAAACTATCGAAGCACGCCCTTATCCATTTTTGTGACAAGGTCATCTTTCAAACCTGCCATATTGCGAATCTCTTCGTTTCGCTTTCGGTCGGCCATGGTAAGGCCGCACATTTTACGAAGAGATCGCATCTCCACTGCATTCAACCTGCTTTTATGCTTCCTCTGGCATACCCAGGTTTCGCTGCCATATAACAAAGTCGGTACCAACACTGCGTTATGTATTGCAAGGAGTGCACTTTCACTACGCCTTCCCTTTTGACTAACGTAGTCAGGGCACCGTTGACTTTGTTTCCGGCAGCAACACGTCTGTCCACGTCTATATCACATCTTCCATCCCGGCTAAAACCACTCTCCCAAATATACAATTTTATTCACCTGTTCTAGACATTCCTGATTCACCCATATTTTACACTTCATTCTCTCTTTGTCCCTTTCAAATACCAGAACCTTAGTTTTATTAGCATTCAAACGGAGACCTTAAATTTCATATTCTTCTTTCATACACGTGACTAATGCCTGCAGTTCTACCTCTGGTGGTGCAATAAGCACTGCATCATCAGCATACAGTAGACAATTTACTTTTATGTCACCCAATTTCACACCCAAACAGCTATCTTTCAGCTTCTGTAAACAGCTGTCGAGATACAGTATGAACAGCCAGGAAGACATGACACAACGCTGTTTTACGCCCGTTTGGACGCTAAACATGGGTGACAGGTCATGCCCTACCCGCACACAGGATTTAAAGTCATAGTAAAGTGACTGCACAGTCCTTAACAATCGACCATCAACACCATACCCCGGCAACAGTTCCCACATTTTCTTCCTTACAACCTTATCAAATGCTTTCTCAAGATCCACAAAAGCACAAAAAATTTTCTGGTCAGCAGCCAGAAGCTTCTCCGTGATCATGCGGAGGGAAAACATTTGATCCGTGCATCCTCTTCCAGGTCTAAATCCGCATTGAGCCTCTTTCCGATTTCTCTTGCATCCTACGTGTCAAAACCTTCAAGTAAACTTTACTTGCTAAATTGATCAAGCTGATCGCCCGAAGCCACCCGCAGTCATAATGTGAACCTTTACCTTTACATAAAGGCACAATGGCCGCGGATCGCCAATCATCCGGAACAGCCCCCGTTCGCCAGCACAAATTGCACAGCAAATGAAAGCTGTGCCAGACGCGAGGCCCACCATACTTGACCATTTCAGCAGTAACTCTGTTTAGTCCCGCAGCCTTATCACATTTCAAACTTCGAATCACATATTCAATCTCTTTCATACTGATGACCTCAGTGTCATTGAGGTCCGAGTCCAGCGTACCAGTCACGGCGTCACCCCCAGATCCCACACTAAGATCATCACACGCATACATTTCTCTATAAAATTCGCTCCATCGCTGCATGACGTCCGATTTTTCAGAGAGGACGTCATTAGTTCCCGAAAGCACTTTGTTCATTCTTAAGGCCGTCGCACCACTCCAGGTCCTTTCAACCTCTTTCCAGAAGAGTTTGGAGTTCTCCTTGAAGTTGTGCGACAACCTTTCGTCCACTTCCATTCTACTCCTTTCACACACTTCCTCAATCAATGCTTTCGTGTGAACTTTCTGTAGCTTATATCTTTCTTTCCTCTTCTCTCTCATATCCTTATCATTACTAGAGGCCAATTAGTCTAACCATGCTTTCTTCTTCTTATTAACTGCTTTTTTCACTTCGTCATTCCACCATGCATCACCGTTTTTACTACTACCTCTTTTCACAGACCCACACACGTCTTCCGCTGCACAAAGCATTCCATCTCTAGGGCTCTGCCATATTTCTTCCACACATTCTTTCCTGACATCGATGATGTCCAACTTTTCGGCTACCCTTGCTTGATATTTATCCCTAGTGTCCGCTTCCTGAAGCTTGCAGCTTCGTATGCTACCGACCGACTGTGGTTCTGGTATCGCCGTCCGGTGGCGCCAACCCGCGAACAGACCCCTAAATCTAGTAATCACTAGACAGTGATCCGTTCCCAGGTCAGCACTCCGGAACACTCGCATATCCATCACCTGTTTTCGAATTCGGTCATCCACCACGAATAAATCGATCATACTTCTCTCATTCTCTCTTGTTCTAGTATACATATGGATACATATAATATAGATAGTGTTTGTCACACACTAAACATATTGTTTGTCACAAGAAGACCCTTTTCCTTGCATACAGCCAGTATAAGCTTGCCAGCATCCTTAACCCTTATATCACCAAACATTCCAAGCACCGACTCGTACCCTGGCCGAGCGGTACCAACCCATCCATTCAAATCACCACATACAACAATTCTGTCATTTCGGTTCCCCCCTTTTCGTTTTGAACCAAATCTAGAACTTTTCTTACATTCTTCCAAAACTCCTCCAGCTCAGCTCTGGACGACAAAGCTACCGGCGCATAAACAGCCAAAAGGAATAACTTTCTCAGTCTCAATTTAAAGCGAAGAGAAGAAAAGAGAAGAGAGAAGTCTTGAGTTCACAACCTTATATCCAGTCATAACATCGACCAACCGAGACGTCAGCAGCACCCCCACTCCCTGGTAGGCGCTCTTACTCTCCGCTACTCCCGCCAGGGAGCTCTTCAGTACCGCTGCCCTTCCGTTTGGTCTCCAACAAACACACGACGTCTAATTCTCTTTATTTCATTATTTCGATCAACTCATTCGTCTTATCTCTCATGCCTCCTCTAACATTCCACGTGCCAACTCTGCACTCTGTCCTCCACCTTCCGCCGTGTCGGGCTGTACGTGACGGTTGGCGGTCCCCATAGCTGCTTTGCGCGCTGCATTCCACACCAACGGGGACGAACTGGTGTTTGTCGCCTTTGGGGGGAACCTAACCCTAACCCTCGTTGGCATGAGTGCACAGCTGTGTAGAATTGCAGCCCTGAAAAGGACTGGCAGGGGTCGCGACGAGCACGCTTCTACAATAATCCCCAAAGAAAAAGTAAAAAAAAGCAAAGTAAAGAAAAAGTATGCTTATAAAATATCGCTCTGTCAAAAACGGAAAGATGAAAGAGTCTAAAATCGACAGGATATTTCCGTGTCAAGGTGTAAAGTAAATTTATTTTCATGATTGATTTCTTAACAGTGATGCGTTGATGCACTAAGTTGAAACAAAAAAGGCATCAAAAAGATTTATCGTTATACCTCTAGACGACGGGTCACGTTCACGCATTATCTAGTTCTGCTATGATAGAAATTTATTAAGACATTATCCACACGGCTTCCGAACACATAAACAATAAGGAAGATTAAAAACATGTCAATATATAAATTGAGCCGTCAGAAATATTGATTTGTTACAACGCCTAAAGGACCGGAGGTCACTTGGAAGTGAAACTTCTGGACATCGACAAATAATGTATTTAGATAATTAAGTCGGACTGTAAGATGATTTCTCTAAAGATTAAGAAGACATACATTTACAGATAGAAGAAATAGAGCAAAAGTAATTGAGTTATAATTTATTATGTGGTTTTGGAATATTAATATGTTTTACATTGATTAACATATAAACAGTTTAGATTGTTTCAAATTGAAACATAACATCTACTCAAAGAAGCAGTAATGTAAGAAAATAAGTTGTAAGAAAATGTGCAGTTTATATTGATTTTAAATTAAATAAGTTATGCTGCACTTTTTGTTATTAAATTTAAGTGAAACATTTTTAAAATTTCAACTGACACGGGCGGTTCGAACACGCGTCCTTAATCGAACCGTGGCCGTACAGTTGAAATATATTGAAAGCATTTAGTTAATTATATAATATACAATTATTTAATATATAATTTTTTAATGTGCGGTAAAGCTGTAAGAATATTGCTTTCCCTATCTTCCTGTGGGTGTCGTAAGAGGCGACTAAGGGAAACAGACTTGACTATCGTTAGTGTAACCGATAACCATCGGGTCGGGATAACCATCTCTAAAAATAGGAGACCAAAATTTAACGATTATGGCAAATCCTCCCTATGGGAGAGGCCTACGTCATACAGTGGACTTTAACAGGCCGTTATGAATGTATGTATGTATTATTTTAACAATTTATTATTATGAGTATATGTAGGTTATTTGGCCACAAGACAGACAGTTTTAAGGCTAAGCTTATTTTTATATTGCACACAAAATTTCGTAGCAAGTTGTTAAGCTAGTTCAAGACTTTTTAAATTCATTGTTGCAACCTTAACTTTTATAATGATATATTTATTTAAACTGATCGGTTTCCTCGTGCGACTTCTTCAGTTTCGTCATCTATACCCTGAATATCTGAAAAACGGTCGGTGTAAATGAAGATGTTGTTAAAACATTAATGTGGACAAACAATGGATTTAAATGTCATGCAGTTTCATCAAGAAACAACAATCGTAAATATAAATTTTATTACGAATTGTTGTTGTTGGCGCAAAATTTATTATATTTCAGAACTGGGTAAATAAGTGAGAAGGTAGTTGAACTTTTTGAAAATAAAACCAAAAAATATCACAAAGTGGACTTTTGAAGGCATTTGCTGCCCCACAGCCCTGCCGCTGCCACTATCACCTTCAAGGCTTATTGTTTCCTTATAGGTTGGCAAGGCACAGGCAGCTCCTCTGGTTATATGTATGTTTGTACACGTCGGTGATCACATACGACGCCTTCAAAAGATTCCTTCAGTCTAAGAGCTGTCTAGAATATTAGTTAGAATAGGATGTATGCCTAGAGTCCGGATGGTTTGAATTAGGGGAGCGGCAAATATTTCACATTAAGGATATTTCGATAAGATCCAGACTCGCTCAAAAGGTGAAGTCTAACTATTCGACGAAGAAAAGCTGTCAGCGATATTTGTTACTTGTTATTGCAAATAAATTATATTTTTTTCCAAAATAATAAACACTATCAAAAATAAAAAAGAAATTAATTTTTTAAAATATATTATTTGGAATACAAAACACTGCATAATCATGAAATATTACATAAACAGGTACAACATTTGTTGTTAAAAGCAAATTCTCAATTTCATACGTAGTTTGTTGTCAAATAAATAAACATGTCGGAAGCTTATTTCGTATTGTTTTTTCGCAAAATTAATGTTTTATTCGTATTTTATGTACTACTTTACTGGGGCGAAGGTTATAGGCATATACTATGCTCCTAAGGTCTACTGGGGCCACAGTAAAACTCTCGAAAACACGGAAAAATCTAAATTACACCTTATCAAATCAGACATACTTTAATTTTAAACGTGTAGAATTTACTATTTGCACTGTGAACAGTTAGTCTTCTATATTAAAAATATTAAAAGATTTTTGAGTCTTTTCATTTTTTGCTATATTGTTACGGTATATTAAGATATTCATTAATAAATATTCAATTAGCTTCGTCATTATTTTATTTAATTTATGTAACGGTACTATGCGGATGTGTACTTGGTTGGTTTTTCTTAATTTGATTTTAAAAAGTGTGACAAATTAAACTTTATATCAATCAAAGCAGCTTGATATTATAAACCTAACCGCAATTTAAAACCACCGAATCGAGTTCGATGCAGGATTTAAAGCAGTAATACGATTACAAATTGTATTAATTGTAAAAATCAACGCATGCCTTTTGAAATATAGCGAGTAACAATGAATAGTAAATTAAAATTTACAATATCTGGCATATGTCGAGTTTAAATTTGTCTGTAGGGGTTTTAAAAATATTTTTTTTTCACTGGATAATGTGACAAACGTACAGCATAGTCGGTTTACCTGACGACAAGTGATTGATGACACCTGTGCTCTTTCCACTTTTAAAAGAGAAATTTGAGAAAGACTCACTACCTCAAAAGTTGAAGTGAGCTTTGGTGACAGGTGGATCGAAAGGAATTAATTGTGTTTACACCAGTATCGAGAAAAAACGTTCAGGTATAAAAAATAAGCGTATTTTTAAGGTTAGTCCGTAGTTGGTTTCATGGTTTCCCAAGATTCGGCCAATAATTATAAATTTCATACGAAACGCTGACTTGCTAATAATTGATTGAATGAATTAATAATTTATTTCACGGAAAACATTTAACAACTGTGATTCAACAGGCCCCCAAACTAGTTAAAACTGTGTTTCAGGGGCCAGTGGCGTCTCTCGTTAAAGTAAAGTAACATATTTGCATTTTATCTTTAGTAGAAGTAAAAAGTACAAGAGCTACTTAAATAAAAACGAATAATATTTTAGGTATAAAGGACAAATTACAAAAAATAATGATAATAAAATGCGCTCAGCATTGTCTGTGTGTCTGTGTGTTGCGCGTGCGCATGTGAGTTAGTGTGTGCGTGTTTGTTTTATTAAAAAACTAGTGTTCGCAATCATGTTTTCAATACCTTCGTAATCAAATCTATTAATCCATGTTAAAATTATGTTGTTAACCCCATAATTGCCGTACTTTCTGATGTGCTTCCCTTTATTTCATTTATTGTAAATACGTGGAGCAATTAAATTAAATTGTTCAAAAATTAGATAAAAAAATATCTTCACGCAATTCCCAATACAGGGGTAGACAGAGGTCTAGTCTAGACATTTAAGTCCCTTCAACCCACCTTCCACCGAAGATATCTTCGGGACAACGGGTGGTGAGCCCATCGCCGTCTTTATGTCCAAGCCGACGATATAATTTGTACATAGGTTTTTAGAAAAACCCATTGGTACAGCCACTTGAGGATCGAACTCGGCTATCATGACATATCGTGAAAAATTAGATCTAGCTTAAAATTCAGCAAAGTATGAATAAGTGAATCAAATACCAGTACTCGTATTACTGAAGAAAATTAAGATCCGCACGAGAAATAATTTGTAGTTATATCTACATACAGCCTGCAAGATTTAACAGCAGAAAATTGGTTTCCCCAAAAGAGAGGATTTGTCATGATTGCCATGCCTCGTAAGTGGATTGGCGATAGTAATACCAGACAACTTGTACCTCTAACGCTGTTAGCTGTCAGCGGCCAGTTACATTTTTGTCTAATATTATTTGTGATGGTTATCCGGCCATCAGTCGGTAGCCAAGGAGAAGATTTTTTTTTAGATTTAAATATTGGAGTTAGTTATTAGGCCTCTGATTATCTCACTTACAAGTACCATGCGGGCGAAGCCGCAGGCAAAAAGTTAGTATGTTGCTTTTCGCCTAGTAAACCCAACTGGCATAAATAACAGAACTGCGAATTTTTAAGATGTCATGATGTATGCCTATGTAAGTAGCGTGTATACAATGTACGTTTTATTTAAGTATTCAATAATCATGGCCGTTCACCAATGACCATTGAGTCACGAGTCTATATATGTTTATAGACTTTCTATCTAGGTATTTTTTCTTCAAATTAATAATACAATGTTCAGACCAAAATGATATACTTGGGATTTTTTAAAGGAAATCAGCACTAAGATGATTTTTTTAACAAGATAAATATAAAATAAACTGCTATAGCCGAAGTCGGATGTCAAGACAAAACTAGGGTTTTAAATAAAAAAAATCTTAATTTCGCAATGCCTGTTATTAATTTATAATCAAATTAAATTATACACACATACAGCATGACCATTTGAAGTCCACTGCAGCAGAAATGTCTCTCCTGTTAGAAGGATTTATCAAATCACGGTCGCAGTACGCAGTCGCTACACACTGGGCTATAAACTCTAAAGTTACTAGGTACCATCCTCTAATGTTCCTATTCCTATGTATTTTTTAATATGGAATGTTAATAAAATATAAACTGATTTGTTTTGTTTAATAATATATTATGACATTACTTCGTATTTATACAGAATATAATACAGAAGTAAGCGAATTAACATATTATGTTGAAATAACCAACCAGCTGGTAACGTATTCTCAAAAAGATACAATATTTTACGAACGTGTGGGAAACCGAGCTCTTCGCGGCCAGATCAGTCGGCGCACGTTTTATAGAGTTATTTATTTAACATCACAAATTGATCGATCATTGGCGGCCGTAGTTTTTTTTCTTCTATTTTCATACCAGTCTGTTTAATACTTGTAAGTGTTGTAATACCTAGTAAAGGAATCTTGTTCGAAATTCGGAGGCTTATTAGGATGATTAACAATAAACCTGTCATATAATGTATAAATAAATATATAAAATCTAAAAAGTAACCAATCTAATATTAAATAAAATAACAAGTTTTATCTTTTTTTATTTCATGTTTATATATTGCATTCACATGATTATATTGATAATAATTTACAAAATTACTGCAATGTCGAGAACCACATGTGAGCCCTTTAAGACATTCCCAATGCAAGGGTAGACAGAGGTCTAGACAATTAAGTCCTTATTAAGACATCGTGACAGGTGTTTTTGAAAAAACCCATTGTTACGAGACTTGGGGAGCAAACTCGGGTCTCTTGACTCGATTTCCGATCACCGAACCACTCGGCTATCGGGACCTTTATGCTCAGCAAAATAGAAGATACTGACCGAGGTTTACATTTCTCACAAATGCGAATAACTGAATAGATTCATTTGTGTCAATGATTTGTGTCAATTTAAATACAATTTCGCCTCTAATGACAAAAATAATTGGAGGCGCATTTGTGTCTAAATTGAAACATGTCATTTTATTCGTTTGATATCTTTGTTTATATATATATGGAATGGTAAAAATATATCTTAAAATGTCTAGAATTACAAAGAAGAAATTAATGTCTTAAAAGTAACGCCAGAATGTTTTATGCTCTTATATTCGTACTACATATAGACAATTAAAACATTTATAAATATTTTAAATTCCAGGATTATGATTCTTTTCCTAAACTTTTAAAAATACCAGTTAAGTAGTAAAAAAAACATAAATGTCTTTTTTTTTTACAGAACCGCAAGAAGATGGCGCACATAGGAATCAAAGAAAATATGAGACGGAGGAGTCATCTAAAATTAAACTTCTCGCGATTTTGTATAATCTTGCAATCAACATTGTTACATTTTGAAGATAATTACGTCCTATAAATAAGTAATATTCAGTAGCATTAATCTAAATTATATTAAGACAGTTTATAAGTGATTGTACCTAATACAGTGGTGCTTATATGAAACTTTCCCGATCAGTATGTTGCTTCAAGGGCCTCTTCTGTTCTACGTGTTCATAATGTGAGTATTATACGGCACGTGTTTTGATTCTGTTTAACGTTATTAATCAAGATGTTAAATGTCTACTAAAGTGGTATGAAATCTCAAGTCAAATAATTTCCTTCTTCCTTAAGTATTGAGTATTACAACGCAAGTCGTGACTTCAACAAGTTGTTCTAGTTATAACTTACATTTGTATGTATATTTGTATGTGTGTATACCTTATTACCTTGCATCTTAAACGTTACTGTCCGATGGTAGTTGATTGAATTATCTAAATTGTAATAATTTTGAACTATTGTTATATACTACACAAAATGAAAATATGGATCGAGGACCAGTAAGAGTATGTGTTGATTTTGAAACACATTGTAAGGACAATATTGAATCCAAATGGCCCGTTTAACGTCTACGGTTTTGATTGTAGATTTTATTAAAATTTATTGCTTGAAACCATAAACATAAAACTGAACCATAAAGTTATCGTAAATACGGATTTAAACAAATCGTTATAAAGTCTGTATGTTTTTGTTATTTAGCTCCACGATTGACACCTATTCACCTACTCACATCAGAAGCCTTGCTAACATGCCGAGCTTTACATTATGATTTTTTTTCTCGGTCACGGCGCGTCATTATAAAATTGGAAGGCTATTGTAAAACGATCCACACTTCGGGTGCCTTTAGTTATTGTTTTTAATGATTCTTTTACAGCTTTATTACTGGAAATAAAATTTATTTATTTTATATCGTCATAGTAATTAAATTGTGTTAAAGGTATAAGCTTAATACAATTAAATTGTGTTTTCAGCGAAAATAATAGAGAGTTAATGTAATAAAGGTTAAGCATTTGAGATAAGCTGTTGTTGTACGGCTTTTCAATTTTCAAAGATACACCTGTATACGACTATACGTGAAGTTTTGATTATAAAGTAATTGGTTATTTTCAATGTCTTCACGCATTTCGCCAGGACTGGTATAAATAGAGGTCTACGGACTTAAGTCTTTTCGGCTTTCACTATCGAAACCTAAACTTTGAAGGACAGGTTACTAATACTCCTAGGCTAACAGGTATTGTACAACTAACCTAAATTTTTGATCAATTAATCAATTTTTGATATGTATAGGTGTTTACAGATTATACACCCCTTTTTTGTCTATGAATTGTCTGTGAGTTATCAGAATCACACTATTAAGCACTTCAGCATTTCAATAGCAGTGTAATAACATTTCTTCAGAATTTATTTTGTAAATAATTTGAATAGCAGTGAATAGTAACCAGATAAATACAACAATCATTCCAATTAATCCCCCCATCCATTAATCAATAAATCCGTTAAAATCTTCCCTCAAGGTATAGCCAGTGAGTATGGATTGCCAATTGACACGATTCTTACACTCTTTTACTTCTTCCACATTCATCAAACGCACATCTAGGTAATCGAGTACTAAAGTACTAATTATTACAGAATCTGTATTAAGAAATTAAATTTAGCAATCAATGCTGTTTATGAATGGTTAGTCGTGAGCCTACCGTGGGCGATCCAGACCGAGCATAGCAAATTCCGTGTCACCTCAGTAATAAGCAGTCCAAGCACCTTATCTCTTTCCCAACCATTGAGAGAAATGGTCACTTTGAAAACGTCAAAATACTAGTTGTTACCTTATTTATGAGACTTGTTCGTTCAACGTTGGTAAAGGTTCTATCCATGCTAATATCAATACCCTAATTAGTTCTATTGGATCCGCTAAATTCACGCCTAACCGAAGTTGAAATTTATGGCCTTATAATTGTATGCTATTTATGTTTATAAACTTCTTATAATATTAAATATTATTTTTAATATTATTTTTATATCACTTGTGTTTGTAGACCTTTTACTAAGAAACATAAAAATTATGTTGTGGCCAATTCATGAAATATAAGAATACAACAAAAGTTTGGTTTGTTATGAAAATACATATAAATTTTCATACAAAATCAATAAACCTAAAGTATATAAAATTTAGAAAGCTCCAAATACATTTTCATAATTTTATTCCTGTATAATGTATAATATGCATTGCAATTTGTGTTTATTATTATAATAGGAATTGCCAAAAACAAGTTGAATAACAGGTTCAACGCCAGCCACGTTGCCCTAAATAACCTAGAGTAAAAAGTGGGTTCAAAGAACCTTAGTAAACTAATACCTTAGTAAAGTGAGTAAATTATTATTACCGTATTGAAAAGTGGAATAATGAAAACGTAGTATAGATATGGTAAAATATAAACTGAGATATTAATATTTAACCGTGGTAGAGCCACGCATCAGCTTCTGTTGTTGTGTGAATGGGCCGGCTCGACCGGGGAAGTACCACGACCTCACAGAAGACCGGCGTGAAGTAGAAATCTAACGAACTTCTGCGTTTCGTCTGGTGAGTGCAGGTAACCGGTGCCCCCCACACACAAAGGGAGGCAACGCATCTGCTATGCCTCTGGTATTGCGGGTGTTCATGGGCGGCGGTAATCACTTACCATCACGAGAGCCACCTGCTCGTTTGCCTCCCTTTTCTATAAACAAAATAATATATAAAAAATAACATTGTAACAGATAGAAAAAAGCCCAAATGTATTTATTATTTCTTTGTGTAGCAAAATTTTTTCAAATGTGAATATTGAACATTGAAAAATATTAATTATATACAGTCGGACGCTGAAGAAGTAAAAGTCATCAACATTTCTACACATCTTGCAAAGGCGAACTAAAAATGGATCACTTCATTTCTGGCGCAGGCTTCAAGTTTCTGTCTTAATAATTAATTCTGCGGTTGAATGTTTGTAATTTAATCGGTTTTCTTATCCAACTATCATACTTGACATTGAATTCTATTTGCATACTTGTCATACATTTTGATACTCATTTGCTATTCAGGGCCAATTCCTCATCATTATTTTGAGATAGGTATACTATGTAGTTATATTTGGACAAACCAAATCTTCACGAGTTTTAGAATCTCAAACCTGCGTAGGATGTCAACTGTCCACTGGTAGGATGTGCGACTGTCGCCAGTCGAACATCCCCTTTATAGATTTTAGGGGACATCCATGTTAAAGCATAGTCTTTGTTTATAAATAATCATTAATGAAAAATCAAATCTTATTTGAGAGAAAAAAAATTTAACTTGGTACTTTTTTCTTAATCGATCAAATAATTCCAACGGCTCACCCAGTACTTTACAAAACTTAGCAGTTATGAACTAAACACGTAATCGTCTAAGGCTTTCTGAGATCACTTTTACTGTATGTAAAAATAAAACAAAACATTAAAAACGCTGATGAATTGTGATAAACAAGCGCTTATTAAAATGTAAAGACTACAGAGCTGTCATGTGCCAGCGAAGCGAACACAGGCGCCGTCATCCGAATAGGTGATAAAATTATTAAATATAATTACTAGAGGCTAGTGTAAGAATTGATTAATAGTTCCATGTCACCGTGTGGTATTTCATCGTGTTACATTCCAAATGGATAGTATTATGCATCGCTGAATATTAAATACGATTCTATATTTTATTATAAAGATCCAAACTAAAATGTTAAAATATGCATGCATTTTTTATGAAATTCTGATATTTATTTATTAAAACACTCCAAAAGTCTTTCATATAATTATTGTAAAATACTTTCCAGTGTGAATGCCAATTATAGGCATGTAAACCATTTGCATATGTTATACTAGGATTATTAAAAAGTTAAAACTGAGAGCAAACACGTAAACAGTGAAGACATTGATATCAGATTTTAAGCTAGCTATTTACGTGTTGATAGTCGTTTTAAATGTAAGTTAGGTGTCGTGAGATATATTAAGGTCAACAATTTGTGCGCTAAAACGATTGTTCGGATATTGTTATTACTGCATAAAGTTGTATTGTGATTACTACATACATTTTTTTCTAGACAAAAGCTTTTTAAGAAATATATTTATTTATTTATTCTTTATTGACACCTTATAAAAGGTAACAATGGGTGGATTTAATGCCTTGTAGCGTTCTCTACCTGTCAACCCTGGGCGAAACAGAGAATAAACTGTATGAAATATAAATATAACTGAATAAAATATAATGTTTTATAAAACATCGATTACTTAATTATTTAGTATTTATTAATTATTTAAGTTGTTTTAAATATTTGTCATTTGTAGCATTCGTATTAAAGAGTGTAGCCTCGATAGCCGAGCGGTTGGCTGATCGGAATTTGAGTCAAGAGACCCGATTTCGATCCCCAGGTGGCCGGCTCGTACCAATGGGTTTTTCAAAAACTTGTGTACGACGAATATGTCTTCGGTGGAAAGTAGGTCGAAGGGACTTAATTGTCTAGACTAGACCTATGTCTACCCCTGTATTGAGGATAGCGTGAAGATATTTTTTTATTTTTTTGGTAGAGAATGAGTACATAATTCCTCCTTTCTTCTCGCGGGAGCCCTAAAGAGTGGTAAAAGCAATCAAAATTTTAATACTATACTACCACAATAACAAATCCGCATGAGAAGCGCTCCCATAACGGACAGGTAGAGTAGAAAGCTTTAATGACAGAAGTGCAAGGAAATACTGGAGATTTCTTCCAGACCGTTACGTATGTACGACCGTCTCGTACTTTAAAGCGTAGTATTTTCAAGAAGAAGAAATGACAGTTAAATAATAAAAGAAAGTTTGATTCCTATTACTATTGCTGGCAAAATATAATTAAATTGTGCAAGAGATGATAAACAACATGCTTACATGGGTTTTAGAAAGGTTAAAATTTTTCATTTATTGTATATTTGAATTAAAATTTATTGCTGTATGTGCCAATCACTCGTTACCATAGCATTTTATCTGGGCCCTTTAGTTTTATTACAGTTATTTATCATGTGTTATTAGTATTTGAGAAATCAAATAAACAGAATTGAAAGTGTTATTTCTATAAAGTTCCTTATCTTTTTTAATGGAATGTTTTTATCGTCATAATCGTAATGGCATATGAAAGTCAATTGCAGGACATAGACCTCTCTGGTTCGGCAGGGTTAGTCATAATTGTCGCGCTTGGCAAGCGGAGAGCATGCAGTCACGTCACGATAGTCTAGTAGTTGGGTGGTCCAAATTGGAGTCCAGAGTCCAGGGTTCGATCCCCAGGTGGCAGGCTCGTACCAATGGGTTTTTCCAACACCGGTTTGGACATAAAGACGGCGACGTACTCACCACCTGTCACGTTGTTCCAAAATATGTTCGGTGGAAGGTGGTTCGAAGGAACTTAATTGTCTAGGCTAGACTCTGTTTACTCCTGTATTGGGAATAGGTCAATAAAATCAGACTATATGCGACTAGTAAATTTCTGCGTTTCATAAAGTGAATGTCTGTAATTTTGTAATTATTGACATTGACTTCATCATCTTACGTCACGGCATCGTAGGGAATTATAACACGACCTTTATATGTTATTGTTTTTAAAAATAAAACTGCTTGGTTATGTTTTGAATGTATCGTCCCAGTCAGAAGAAGATAATAGTGTTAATTTCGTAAACAGCAGTGTTATTCGAAACCAACAAAGGGTTCAATGTGAATGTAGCCTATTTCGACAATCCAACTTTTATCCACGTTTTGTATGATCGTTCATAATGCTGCTAATCCCTTTTCGGGGGTTTATTGGCCCTTCATTACTGCCAGGGTTGGATGATGTAAGAAAAGTTAAAAAAAAATCTATAGTCATACTCGTTTAGTGTTGTGCTACTAATTGAGGCATTTATAAGTGTACTCAGAGCTTTTTTATATATTTTTAAGATAGCTTGACTTCTAGGTAGTAATACACATTTTACATGTTTGAATTTAATTGAGTAAAGTTTGAACGAAAATTTAGTTCGTAAATAAATAAAATTCGTAAAAATAATAAATAATTTGTAGGTATTAACAAGTTTCAAAACAATTTTCAAAAGCATCTTTTATTTTCAAGAAGAAGAAATGACAGTTAAATAATAAAAGAAAGTTTGATTCCTATTACTATTGCTGGCAAAATATAATTAAATTGTGCAAGAGATGATAAACAACATGCTTACATGGGTTTTAGAAAGGTTAAAATTTTTCATTTATTATATATTTGAATTAAAATTTATTGCTGTATGTGCCAATCACTCGTTACCATAGCATTTTATCTGGGCCCTTTAGTTTTATTACAGTTATTTATCATGTGTTATTAGTATTTGAGAAATCAAATAAACAGAATTGAAAGTGTTATTTTTATAAAGTTCCTTATCTTTTTAATGGAATGTTTTTATCGTCATAATCGTAATGGCATATGAAAGTCAATTGCAGGACATAGACCTCTGGTTCGGCAGGGTTAGTCATAATTGTCGCGCTTGGCAAGCGGAGAGCAGGCAGTCACGTCACGATAGTCTAGTAGTTGGGTGGTCCAAATTGGAGTCCAGAGTCCAGGGTTCGATCCCCAGGTGGCAGGCTCGTACCAATGGGTTTTTCCAACACCGGTTTGGACATAAAGACGGCGACGTACTCACCACCTGTCACGTTGTCCCAAAATATGTTCGGTGGAAGGTGGTTCGAAGGAACTTAATTGTCTAGACTAGACTCTGTTTACTCCTGTATTGGGAATAGGTCAATAAAATCAGACTATATGCGACTAGTAAATTTCTGCGTTTCATAAAGTGAATGTCTGTAATTTTGTAATTATTGACTTTGACTTCATCATCTTACGTCACGGCATCGTAGGGAATTATAACACGACCTTTATATGTTATGGTTTTTAAAAATAAAACTGCTTGGTTATGTTTTGAATGTATCGTCCCAGTCAGAAGAAGATAATAGTGTTAATTTCGTAAACAGCAGTGTTATTCGAAACCAACAAAGGGTTCAATGTGAATGTAGCCTATTTCGACAATCCAACTTTTATCCACGTTTTGTATGATCGTTCATAATGCTGCTAATCCCTTTCGGGGGTTTATTGGCCCTTCATTACTGCCAGGGTTGGATGATGTAAGAAAAGTTAAAAAAAAATCTATAGTCATACTCGTTTAGTGTTGTGCTACTAATTGAGGCATTTATAAGTGTACTCAGAGCTTTTTTATATATTTTTAAGATAGCTTGACTTCTAGGTAGTAATACACATTTTACATGTTTGAATTTAATTGAGTAAAGTTTGAACGAAAATTTAGTTCGTAAATAAATAAAATTCGTAAAAATAATAAATAATTTGTAGGTATTAACAAGTTTCAAAACAATTTTCAAAAGCATCTTTTATTTTCTTGAAAATGTCTGTAAAACTACTCATAATAATTACTCAACTATATATTTATTCCTCAACTATATATTTTTCACATCGTTTAATCACGATTTTTAATAACATGTTATTAAAAATTAGTTTCAGTTCCACTGAAGTTCACCAGAGTGAAACATATTTATACATTGTTTGTATTTTGAGGTTGTGTGTGTTCCTGATCTTGAAAACGAGTTATTGATTCAGAGAGATTGATTCAATACAATTTTCAAAAAAGATTTCCGTATCGGAAATCTGCTTGGTTATGTTTTGAATGTATCGTCCCAGTCAGAAGAAGATAATAGTGTTAATTTCGTAAACAGCAGTGTTATTCGAAACCAACAAAGGGTTCAATGTGAATGTAGCCTATTTCGACAATCCAACTTTTATCCACGTTTTGTATGATCGTTCATAATGCTGCTAATCCTTTCGGGGGTTTATTGGCCCTTCATTACTGCCAGGGTTGGATGATGTAAGAAAAGTTAAAAAAAAATCTATAGTCATACACGTTTAGTGTTGTGCTACTAATTGAGGCATTTATAAGTGTACTCAGAGCTTTTTTTATATATTTTTAAGATAGCTTGACTTCTAGGTAGTAATACACATTTTACATGTTTGAATTTAATTGAGTAAAGTTTGAACGAAAATTTAGTTCGTAAATAAATAAAATTCGTAAAAATAATAAATAATTTGTAGGTATTAACAAGTTTCAAAACAATTTTCAAAAGCATCTTTTATTTTCTTGAAAATGTCTGTAAAACTACTCATAATAATTACTCAACTATATATTTATTCCTCAACTATATATTTTTCACATCGTTTAATCACGATTTTTAATAACATGTTATTAAAAATTAGTTTCAGTTCCACTGAAGTTCACCAGAGTGAAACATATTTATACATTGTTTGTATTTTGAGGTTGTGTGTGTGTTCCCTGATCTTGAAAACGAGTTATTGATTCAGAGAGAGATTGATTCAATACAATTTTCAAAAAAAGATTTCCGTATCGGAAATCTGCTTGGTTATGTTTTGAATGTATCGTCCCAGTCAGAAGAAGATAATAGTGTTAATTTCGTAAACAGCAGTGTTATTCGAAACCAACAAAGGGTTCAATGTGAATGTAGCCTATTTCGACAATCCAACTTTTATCCACGTTTTGTATGATCGTTCATAATGCTGCTAATCCCTTTTCGGGGGTTTATTGGCCCTTCATTACTGCCAGGGTTGGATGATGTAAGAAAAGTTAAAAAATCTATAGTCATACACGTTTAGTGTTGTGCTACTAATTGAGGCATTTATAAGTGTACTCAGAGCTTTTTTATATATTTTTAAGATAGCTTGACTTCTAGGTAGTAATACACATTTTACATGTTTGAATTTAATTGAGTAAAGTTTGAACGAAAATTTAGTTCGTAAATAAATAAAATTCGTAAAATAATAAATAATTTGTAGGTATTAACAAGTTTCAAAACAATTTTCAAAAGCATCTTTTATTTTCTTGAAAATGTCTGTACAACTACTCATAATAATTACTCAACTATATATTTATTCCTCAACTATATATTTTTCACATCGTTTAATCACGATTTTTAATAACATGTTATTAAAAATTAGTTTCAGTTCCACTGAAGTTCACCAGAGTGAAACATATTTATACATTGTATTTTGAGGTTGTGTGTGTGTTCCCTGATCTTGAAAACGAGTTATTGATTCAGAGAGAGATTGATTCAATACAATTTTCAAAAAAAGATTTCCGATACACCTCTGCAATAATAAGATTAAAAGAAGTAATAATTTCATTATCTGAAATTTTATCCCTCTTTCATTTAAATTGTATATCTCATAAATCCATGGAATATTTTGCACATCTCCGTGCATAACTGGTAACACTGTCTTAGCATGACAACGTAACAGGTCCGTTTGCAGAAGGACGTTATCTTCCTGGGAATCGCATGGCTAATTCAAATAACACGTTGTCTGATACATTACAGTTTACAATAAACAGTTTATAACGAGAAGAATTGTTTTGAATTAAAGATACGTATGGAGTAGAAATTGTCTCGCGTGTACGAAGAAATACGGATCTTTGTTATTATGCAAGAATTTTGTGCAGTTGCCAACTATGAAAGCGGTTTGTTGGCAAATTGTAACAAAGCTTGGTTTTATAAATCGCATTATAAAATGTATTTCAAAATCAAATTCGAGAATGTCAAAACATAGAAAAGCATGTAAGATAACATGATTTGAAGACAAGAGTTTCTTGTCGGCGGAAATCACGTGTTCGAAGCCCGCCCGTGTCGAATGATTTTCTGCTGTGTTTCTTTGACAAAAACTCAGAAATGCTAAAATATTTAAAAAATATATTTTACTCGTATGTATAGATGGTGATATCGTATTGATATTTTTATAGTTATTAAGTTATCTCGTTACATAATACTTATTAAAAAGGTTGTTATTGAGGTAACAAATTATTTGTATAAACTCCTTGGTATAAATGTTTGCAAATATCAATAGACCGTCAGACATAAAAAGTCACGATAGCCGAGTGTTTGGGTGGTCAGAATTTCTAGTCACAGACCCGCGTTCGATCCCCAGGTGGCAGGCTCATACCAATGGGTTTTTCTAAAACTTAATGTACAAATTATATCGTTGGCTTGGACATAAAGACGGCGACGGGCTCACCACCTGTCACGTTGTCCCGAAAATATCTTCGGTGGAAGGTGGGTCTAAGGGACTTAATTGTCTAGACTATACCTCTGTCTATTCATGTATTGGGAATTGCGTGAAGATATTTTTTTGTAAATATCAATTTGCAGTATTTGTGTGATATTGTTTATGTAGTAGTGTGCAATATAATACACAGGCTATGTGGTGCATTGTAGCTTGTATCTCAACAAAATGTTCTTATATTATCTGTGTAAAACTGTATTTCAAAGTATTTTCTTTGTCAATGCATGCAGCCATAACAGCCTGATAGATTTTAAAATGTTAGGAATCGCTACATTCGTTTTCATTGTGCAAGTTTCATTTAACTATCATTATGTAGTATTTGCAGTTTTATGACTATTGTATATGTTATATGTGTATAACATATACACTAGTATGTGTATGTTATATTGCAGTGTTGTCAGTTTATGCGTCAACCTTATTAATATTGTAGGAATTGGCCTTTTTACGAAAGCTCCCCCAAAATTTTACCAATGTTGCGCATTTAAGATTTGCAAAAACGTATGGGCCAGGTGACCATACTGCAGTTTAGGTTTTAATACATATAATTATATTATAACTGCCCGCAACTTAAATAATACTGAAATACTTCTTATTTACATAGTTATTTCATAATATCAACCTTTGAATTCACTTTATTAATATTCAACGCAGTGGGCGGCCATTATTGAGAAAAATTACTGTCGTCTCTGAAGGTACAATAATTGCAACTGTATTAATGTTTGACATATTTCAAAAGATGTTTTAAAACGGACAAGGTGATATTGTCACGATATCGGCATTAACGTAAATGGTATTTGTAAATTTATTTTACCCAAATAACGAACGAAAGAACCTGTCTTTTGTCCACATTCAAATGGACGGGTAACACGTTGGTTCTATCTAGGTAACATAGTTTCCTATTGTATTTCGAATGCCGACTAGTTTAACCAAGATCTAACTGATCTAATTTGAAAATGAAACAATCCTTTAATCACATGTGAACCACTTTAAATAGAAAACATACATACGTAATACGTTTCTACTAGTCTTAAATAAAACGATTTTCGGATTTTGTCGCGTTTTTTAATTAGTTTTTAACAAACTTTAAATATTTTTTATAATCATAATAAATACCTATCTTCCAATCCCTCTTTCCCACCCCTCTATATAGAGATGTCATAATTAATTAGCTAATGAATAGGTGACGATTCAAGTTTAATGATAAAATTTAAATTTTTATTATACATAAATTATTTATTGAAATAAACTATTTATCCACAAAAAGTATTTATTTCAAAAAATAACAATACCAAATAATTACAAAAATCTGATTGCTTACATTTTAATATAATATTTTCGTGCAAGCCACTTACATCATAAATTTGAACCTACGGGTATAAATCTGATAGTACAAATAGGATACACGCAAAAAATACTCTTTTTTCTGAAAATGCTAACAGAATATAAAACACAAAATATTACCGCTGATCAAACATGCAAAAAAAGACGTAACTCAAGTGTTTTAAGATATTCATAAACTATTACAATCATACATTAAAATATATTACCCATATAAATATAAAACAGAAGACAAAGAAATTCCTTAAAAATGACGCAAACCTAAGAAGGGTTCATGAAGTATTTTAAAACTTATGACAAAACATCGTTTATATTACTCTTCACTGTACATCAGTAGCCCAATAACTAAATTTGCATGGCCATAAGGAAGAACCGCCGGTGGGTATACGATTTATACAAGTGGCGTATCATAGGTAGATGAGTCTAAAGGCAAATAAATTTATTAGACCCACATAACCGTGCGAAAATGGCGTCATGATTGATTTTATGGTGGATCGTCTGTGTTGCGATATGTTTATTAGTTTCATTTGCTTGGTATCATATGAATTCGAACACATTAAATGGCTTCAATGAACGCAAATAAATAACCAAGTCTAACACAAATATATAATTAATCTAGAGAATCAATTTAATTGTGTTTTTCGTTCCCCGTTTGCCCGTTTGTTATAATTTATTCAATTTAACATATATGACACATTATTCCTTAATTGCTAATCATATTATTCAAGGAAAAATTTAATGACCGGAGGAAGTCTAAAAGCTAATGTCATTGATAGTTTGGGGAAATGATATATTTGGTATAATATTAGGTGTTACAACACACGGGCATGAGTAACTGAAAGAGAAATACTAACGGGCACTGAAAGAGAAATAAAAATTTCTAATAAATTCATAGACATTTTTTTTTTCAAATAAATTACGTGATAAATTACATAGAATTTAAATAAGCTATAAATTACAATGCATTTTAAACAAAGGATATGTTTCGGAATGCTTTAAGCGTGTCATATTTGTAATAAATTTATTAACATTCAAATTCTAATACTATTTTAAATAAAAAAAATCTCAGTTTGCTTAACCACGTTACGATCAGTAATTTTGGCAACAAAGACCGCCAATTTGTTAACGTCGGTGAGCCCGTTATCGATTTAGCTTGTATTTGTTAATATAAATTTCGTATATATGAGTATCATCGAATTCCTTCTTAAGTGGTGACAAGATGTAAAGAGATTTGCTCAGTGTTTCCAAACATTGGCTGAAGGGGAACAAAACCACTTCTAGTCATCGATTTTCCGATTGCATCTCGATTTTATAACATATCTGCATCACTACACTTCTCTGTATATTTGCTGAACCTTACCGTATATGCTAGGACGAAGTTACAATGCAATGATTCTTTAAAAAAAATCATTACTAGTATTCCTGTAAACCACTACAATTAAGCTGCAATGTTTGTGTCTGGAATGATTTACGGTAATAATCAAATAGGGTACTAGAATAGTAAAATAAGATCTAATAATAATAGTAGTTCGTAGTTTTCTAAGTAGTGACGATAACATATCTTAATATATTTTTTTATTAACTACCTTAGCTCTGACTTACTGTTGTCAGATCAAAATTAAGAGATCCATTACACTTTACAACAATACAAAATGCTGCAGTTCATCATAATTATTATTATAACGTCCACTTTAGGACCTTGCGCCTGTACAAGTCCACTGCAGGACTCCAAGTATTTCCCATACGGTCCACCCGTATGGGAAATACTTAGCTCTAATTTCGTCGCTTGGCACGCAGATTGGCGATCGCCCTCCCATCAGACATCTTGCATCTTAAGATACTGCCCGTCACCAGTCTGCTGCACTTTTGTCTGTTATTTTTATTTAATATATTATATTATATTGTTATTTATCTGCCGATAGGCAATTGCATTTTGTCTCAGTCGCTGCTCAGGTCATCCACGCAATAGGGCATACAGTATAAAAATGGATTAAAAATGCTTTAAAATATTGATTTTTCACTTACTATCCCTAAACAAATATACAATTTTACTATTTAGCATGGTACAATGCTCGTTACTAATTCATAAATATTTACATCTTTACCTTTTGTACTTGGCGTAGAATTGTTAAAAATAATTAGTTATTTTACAATTCATAGTACATTCATTCAACACTCGTATTTTAAATTTAACCTCAATACGTGAACAAACAGTATCTATGAAGAATTCTATTCTTTCTTTAATTTTGTAGTGTCATGGTCAGTCTATTGGGAAGGTATGGTTACACATATATTATAATAAATATTGAGCCCATTAACAGCGCCTAGTAGTGAAAACTTAAAATTAAATACAAAAATCGAGTGCTTCATAAAGAGAGAAAAGGGTAGTAAATTATACTTGCTGGCAAAATGTGTACAAAAAAAGGTGTATGCTCAGCTTGTTTTGAGACGTTAGGAAGCCGGTAAGTATTTTTTAGCTTCTGCAATTAATTATGTTAATTAAAAAAATATTTAGTTCCTGGAACTATTGAATTGATTTTATTGATTGGTTTGGCAGTTATTTATCTAAATCAGGACAATACAAGCTACTAATAGGTCCAATACATTTGACAGTGGTAGAGCCACGCATCAGCTTTTGCTGTTGCATGAATGGGCCGGCTCGACCGGGGAAGTACCACGACCACACAGAATACCGGCGTGAAGTACAAGTCTAACAAACTTCTGAGTTTCGTCTGGTGAGTGCAGGTAACCGGAGGCCCACACACCTCTAAGGCCGGCAACGCATCTGCTA
This sequence comes from Sericinus montela, assembly GCA_029286605.1. Classification (NCBI taxonomy): domain Eukaryota; kingdom Metazoa; phylum Arthropoda; class Insecta; order Lepidoptera; family Papilionidae; genus Sericinus; species Sericinus montela. Next base: position 805,895 of record JAGSMR010000073.1, on the reverse strand, counting down.
TGCCTCTGGTATTGCAGGTGTTCATGGGCGGTGGTGATCATTTACCATCACGTGAGCCACCTGCTCGTTTGCCTGGCAAAAGTTAAAACAGTGAAATCCATTCGACAAACTTTCCACTGAAGCTTGTTTGGGACAACGTGCACGCCCGGTGGTGAGATTATCGCCGTGATATATCACAATATATTTACACACATATATTTACATGTATAAACATCCTTGACTCGAGTACCAATATTTCGAACCCGCAGCTCTCAACTTTGAAGGGCTGACCCTACCGACTAGGCTATCGGGTCGTCCATCGTTATCAGTCTACGAAATTTAGACTCGGCAATTCCAAATAAATTTAAAAGAGTTTTTTTGTTGTCTCTATTTATAACATTGATGTTATGCAATGTATTCATATTCTTCTAAACAAGTTGTCAATATATTAGAAACTCTGTCATTATTGAATGACATGTTTAATAAGCGTGAATATTTGTCACTTCACGAAATATTTTAACTTTGTAAAATTTAATATCGTTCATTTTTAATCAAATAAAAACGAAAAATGTAACAAAAATGTTTATGTTATATAACCCTAGATAGTCAAGTCATAGTAGGCTTGTTTCATTGTTACCAAACCGGTTATAGTTAGACTTAAGGCCGAAGATCATACATAATTTATTTGCATATTGACATAACTTTGTAGATTGCAAGTGGAATTGTTTGTTTTATTTTATAATTTAAAATAGATAAAATGGGATAGGTAATTTAAGTTGTCCGGAGTTTTGTAGGTTCTGAAGTGACAATGGGATCGTGTGCTTTTGTATTTTCGCTGACGCAACGATTGCGCTCGATGTTCCGAACCACTGAGCAACGAAATAGGACACACGCATTCACGCTGCATCCAAAATTAATGGTTCATGGTGAATTGTATCGAATAATTGCATCTGTTCTGCGAATATCACGAAATGGCAACATTGATAATCGATTTCGATTGTATTCGATATTCTACCTATTAATTGCATTAATGGTGAATATCAAAGGTATTGTTGGCTCTAAATGTTGGAGAACTAAGAGGCAGTCATTGCTGTTACATGAATTGATAAGACAGACTACAACCCCGCAGAGTACCAGCATGAAATGGACATATTTTGTGTTTCTATGTTTCGTTCACATACACGCACAGCTGTATATTCTCCTGTTTTATTATCTTCTCTATCCTTTCAGTTTTTTTTCTTTTGCGCAATTCCTTTTTTAAAGATAGTTTGCCCTTTGACCCACCTTCCACCGAAGATATTTTCGGGACAACGTGACAGGTGGTGAGCCCGTCGCTGTCTTTATGTCTAAGTCAACGATGAAATTCGTACATAAGTTTTTGAAAAACTCATTGGTACTGCCACCTGGGGATCGAACTCGGGTCCCTCGACTCGAAATTCCGACCACCCAACAACTCGGCTATCGTTATTTCTTATTAATATTCATAGTTAATCATTCTTATGTAGCATCGCAGATTGCTCTTTTCGTCTAAACAAATTTGTCCAGCACTACTAAATAATTCATTCGGTGGTGCTGATAAGAATTTCAGTGCCATATTTCTCAAAGACAGAAATGTACTAGAAACCCAGTAAGAATAAATATCTGCACTTCTCTGTAACCTAGGGTCTGAAAAGTATGCTTGAATAGTTAGCTTAACTTGTAACAAACCGTTTCTTTTAAGTGATACGTAGATTTATCATAGGCGTCCCAAAAACCTTTCATTTTTGTGAAGATGCTTTTTGATTGAAATATTTCAAACTTCTCTAATAGCCGTAATAATAGTTAAGGCATTTTGAATTAAAAGAAATGGTGTAGCATTAAACCCATTAGGATAGTATTTTAATAGAGCCACCTAAAACACAATAAATTTTTACTAAATTAAAAGTCGTTTTATCTTTTTGATACAACATTATAAAGATAAGCATTTAAATAGAAACATTAAGAATTGTTGCTGAAATACATTCCATACCATATTACCATAACATGATTAATTGCTGAGTGAAAATCGTCTCGAATTAAAAGGCACGTGCGATGTTTTTTGTATAGTAACATTGCCTCGTTCATAAGCAGCTTAACTCAATGAATCATACTGTAAAGAAGAATTAGGATTCGGCGGCTAAACTAAAATGATTGATAGCGCTACAACAGATTATGGAAGTTTGTGCGGTTTCGAACGCATGTGTGTTACACAACGTCCACCTTGTTCTTGACTGGCCACGTTCGTAATCGTTGCGACGGAATTCGAAAATTTAAACAGTTTTTAACTGAGTGTTGACATAATAAGTTATATCCTTCTAAACTAGCTATGCTACGAGTATGTAGTTCATAGAAACTAGTATACCCGTTGTATATCCTTAATTATAACTGTATTTCTCGATCATAAATGCTATTTAATCATCTGCTTACAACTTCTTATTGCTCGTCTATAACGTGCCGATAAATAAAATACTTCAGACAAAAATTGCCGGTCTGTGAATAGTATTACGTAGGCAGGAAACTCTTATTCTGTTATTCTCTTTAGGAGTGTTAGTCTAAATCACAATAATCGTTCGATAAGTAAATTATAGAATAATCGATCGCAGTGTTAGACACCTTTTTACAGGATAGAGGTATAAAAACGAACTAATAGTGAACTTTTTGGTGAGTGGTTACTACAGTTCATAAGCGCCTGTAAACTATTATAAATAAAGAAAGTTACATAACTGTCACTACGCTATGTGAGAGTCTAAGTTAAACATAGGTCTCTCCCGTAGAAGCTTCGAGAGGAAAAAAAGCCAACATTGTCACTCTTGATACGCGGATTGTCTGAACGGTAGGTGACAAGTACCACTCACATCCCATCATAAATGGTATACCGCTCCGTCAAATTTTAATGTGATTTATTTCAAGATTGTTTTTCCGCCGTCTATCGATAACCAAAAGTATTTTTGGGCCCTTTTCCTAAATTAACACTTGCATCACCTTTGGGAATAAAGTGGGTGTTATATATAAGAGGTAGAATAAAGGTTATAGATGAAATTGAGATTAATTACACCAGCTTCTTTTGGAGTGAAACCAATAATTATTAAACTATATTTTGAGGGTAAGCACTCTTAGAAGTCCACCACTTTTCATACTTCGTTGTAACTTATGTCATTACTGATTTCGCTGTCGACTGCTTATGACTCTTCGCAAATTAAAAAATATTATTTTTCTATATACTGATAATGTCACGATAGCCGAGTGGTTGAGTGGTCGGAATCGTAAGAGACCCGAGTTCGAATTCCAGGAGGTAGGCCCGTATCAATGAGTTTTTTCAAAGCTTGTGTACGATTTATATTGTTGGCTTGCATATAAAGACGGCGATAGGCTGACCTCCTGTCACGTTGTCCCGAAATAAGCTGAAGTGAAATGTGGGTCGAAAGGACTGTTTAGAGTTCTGGCTACTCCTGTGTTGGGAAATGCGATAAGGTAAAATAAATAAATGGTATATGAATTTTCATGGCCCAATTAAAACCACGTTAATGTCGATTGAGTTCGTAAATATAGCAATATTTAATATGTCGCAGAGCAGTGTCGCCTCGCGCGCCGATGCCGGTAACGGTCAAATTAGGAGACTCGATGGAAAACTGGCTTCACAACTTGTTTTGAAATAGGAAGAATTTTTTACGGCATGTATTTCACTTTTAATGGGATTCCACTTGCGTTATTGCGTTTCGGATTATAATTTAGTAAATCCAAATTTCTTCATCTTCTTAAAAATCCACTATTACACGAAGAGCTGTATTAATAAGTTATCTCAAAGTTTGTCATACTGCGATTCTAATTTATTGTAGCTTTTTTTAATACTGTAATTTCAGAAAAACATTATGTTTATGTTAACAATACTTATTAACAAAAAACTTCTAAGCAATCTCCAGTCACAGTACTCGAAGTACCTCCTTGTAGCATAGTATCATGAACGCTGCCTGCATTTCCACATTGAATGATAAGACTTAACTTTGCATTTAGCTAATCTCTCCTCGGCTGTAAACCTGCAATGCTTCATATTGGTAAGTTATTCAAATCCTTCAAAGTTGCTTTAAGGTTTTTATTTAGCTGGACACTTAGTTTGTTATAGTATCATTGTTAATTTTTTTTATCCGTTTTATAATTTCCGAATTTTTTTTTATTTTATTTTTTTATAATTTCCGTATATTAGGAGACATAACTGCTGAAATGAAAATTTCTAATTTGGACACCAACGCAACAATGAAAAAAACATATTTTATTGTATATTATATATATACTTTTAAATGTGCACCCATCCAGAAGATATAGAAAATAAGTAATAACAGTAAAGTACTTATGCTTCTTCCAATTTTAAAACGCGAACAATTAAAAACTTTATAAACCTCTCACTTTACTGTAATCGAATACGTTGATATCGTTAAGAGTATAAGAATAAACGATTAACATTTTTGTAAGTTTCTCACTCCCCTGTAATGAAATATGTGTTGGGATTTGTTTGAAATTAAGTTTATTGTAAACATGAAATGGGTTTTATTGTTTGTGTCCAAGTGTATGTGAACACAGTATCTGCGCCTAGGTGGAGTTGTTTAAGTAAACAGTCATTACGCGGTCCAATCACGCGAGGCAGAGCGCTCGGTGTAGTGACCTGCGAGCACGTGTTGTTGTTACTACATTATTTTTAATTTTAAATAAAACATTGCAAAAAGAAATGATACTATTCCAAAAATTTGCGGCGATATAAAAAAATATAAATATGAAATAAATATAAAAACTGATTCAACGACATACGTAACGGCCTGCAGCTAAATGGTGATGCTACGTAACGGCCTGCAGCTGATGGACACGTCTCCCGTGGGAGGATTAGAAATAACAAGCAAACAAGAACACCCGACAAACGAATTGACGATCGCAGTATCAGACATCATGCACCTTAGTTGTTACCCGTTATAGGTCTGCTTATTTTGTTTAGGTAATTTTTCGAGACAGTTATCCCGCGTTAGCCGCCACAAATTCATATATTGCCCCTTAATTTAAAATTTTAGTTGATCTCGACTCGAATAAAAATCTTTTAGTATTATTTTGTAACTTTTTAAATATATTAACAGTTGTAAACTTTGAATATTCAACTGCTTAAATAGTTATAAGTCACCGAGCAATCGTTTAATTCTTGAACAATTAATGCATCTTTTACAAATCTGGTACACGCATACTAATTTTGACGCTTTGTTAAGATTAAAATGGATATTATTATTTTTGTTAGACATTGCCGTTTAACAAAACTGAAGATCGCCTATTTGTTTGTTAGCAAATAGGCGTTCTTCATGTTTCTGTAATATATTTATTAGTAGTGAGTTAACGTTGAATCAACAGCGGGACATGTTCGCATGGTTTCCAGGTATTTGTTATCTTCGTAAAGTGATATTGAAAGTTATTTGCTTTGATAAGTAGAACTTTTTACACGTTTCTTACAACACCCTAACTCCTCTGATGTTAAATATACCTAATGTTTTTTTAATCATATTTAGTTATGACGTTAATCTTCAACGGAGAAAAAACGAAAATAATTTCGTAACTATCCTCTTTTTTGAATACAGGAAATTGTAATTAAATTTGCTAATTAGCATTGTGTGCAAAAGCAGAATCCTAAATTAATGAGTTGTGAATAAGTAATTTTTTCCCTAAAGTTGTTCTTATTAAATAATAAGTTGTATGCACGGGAGATGCGATTCCTTCATAAAATATGCAGGTTTATCTTGGCCGACCGAAACCGAAACGACAGATAGAGGTCTAGACAATTAAGTTCTTAATTGTCTAGACCTCTGTCTACCACTGTACACGCAATTCCCAATACAGGGGTAGACAGAGGTCTAGTCTAGACAATAAGCCCCTTCGACCCACCTTCCACCGAAGATATTTTCGGGACAACGTGACAGGTGGTGAGCCCGTCGCCGCCTTTTTGTCCAAGCCAACGATATAATTTGTACATAAGTTTTTGAAAAACCCATTGGTACGGCCCCTTGAGGATCGAACTCGGGTCTCTTATGTACGAATTATATCGTTGGCTTGGACATAAAGACGGCGACGGGCTCACCACCTGTCACGTTGTCCCGAAATTATCTTCAGTGGAAGGTGGGTCGAAGGGACTTAAATGTCTAGACTTGACCTCTGTCTACCCCTATATTGGGAATTGCGTGAAGATGTTTTAATTATAAAAAAAATGGAATAAGTGAGTTTGGGGTGGACGCGTTGACCGAAAATAAAGAAAATTTACAGATACAGCGCAAAAATTAACGACAATAAAATTTTACGTAGGATACTGTCTTTCAATGACTATGTAAGCAAAATGCTTGAAAGCGGAGGAATATTGAGATCGAGGATTACTCCGATACCCCAGGGGCGCGTGCGCGTTATGTGAAGAAACCTATGATATAATAATAATAATAGCCTTTATTTAACAATCTATCTTACAATGTAGTTGCAATATTTTTAATTAATTGTTTGACACCGGTACTTGACGATTGTCTTGCTGTCCAGCACAGGCCTCCCCGATAGTCCGCCATCGAATACGATTCTGCGCTTGTCTCATCGAAGTATGTCCCGCTATTTTCTTTATATCGTCTTCCCATCTACGACGTTGTCTTCCTTTCCGTCTTTTGTAATGTCTCGGGCACCACTCTGTTATGTCCGTTATGATATAATAATAATTAAAACTGCACAGCTAGCACTCTCATCTCAGAGGTATCATGGGCTATGTATAGCAACATATTTAACGTGATATAAAAATTTACTACATAAATATGCCTTACGATCTAACAATGTATCATTTATTTTTTAATTGCGGAAGTCTCGAAATACTTTACTGTATTTAGTTACAGTCATTTTATACCTTCCTGGAAGAAATCTTTTAAAACAAGCCCGATATAAACAACATACTCTAATGTTTGTCCGACGCGTCTCTTGGTAGCCAGCCATTTGATCTTAATAACTGTACAAACACACAAAGAGGTTGTAATGTGACACAGCTCAATTATTTACTTCGCTACATTGTATGAGGTCAACGGATGTTTCTATTTAATCAACGATGCGAACTTATAGCTTTAAAATTTATTTTTTGTCAATTTTACAAGAAAAAATTATACAGTCAAGTTTTTAATTTCTCAAGGAGTACACAGGCTAAGTCAAATATTATATGAAAATAATTACAATAACTATAAATCCTTCCTTCAAGTCAGTGAGTTTGCCTTAGTACAATATCACGTTAAGCTCTGATCTCACGGAGCTATGCTTTCCATAAAATCCTAGGATTAATACGTCGTTATAAAGTGACAATTCCAAAATAAAATAAATATCGTTATTTGAGGATTAGGCTTTCATTTAATTTGGCTAACAGGTTTCAATAAACACAGGATAAAAAATGACATTTTTAATTTCTTTGCAAGAAACTTTTAAAATCGTAAATTTCTTTTCAATCTCTTTGTCTTTGTTTAAGTGAAACACATGTGCTTATTATCTGGTGATCTATTTTATGAACAAGTTATCAAGCAATGTTATCTCCACTATCTTGGCGATAATATGAAAAGTTTCTTAACGCATGTTTGAGGCGCCTCCTTGCGCATTGAGCAATATTTGCGAATCATATTCTTAGCCGTTTACATGAAATAATGTTAGGTCAGCTAAACCATTTGTATTTATACTAAATATTGAATATTTGCGCATGCTTTGTGTTCTGACTTGAACAAACATTTGCAAACTTTATTGCTGATCGTCTATTTCTTTATTTATAAAAGTTAAGTAACCAAATTCTGAATAAAATAAGATGTGTCGGTAATGACATTTATTGGAGTCGTCTTTATTTACAGCGCTGCAGGATATCTTACAAATTATCTTATTAGACATTTAATTACTTTATCTGTCTAAAATTTTTGGCACGTTTTTTGTTTTTGATTTGCTGTAACTACTGAAGCACGGGTCAGACCCGCTAGTTTTAAAGTATTGATGTGTATATAAGCGACGATCGAAGAATCTTACCACATTATCAATTTATTTTGAAACTATAAATTAAATTTTCGCTGTCATAAGAATACTTTATTTTTAATTTTAAGTCATATTTTATAATATCATTATTTTTTAAATATTTTCATGCAATTCCCAATACAGGGGTAGGACAAAGGTCTAGACAATTAAGTCCTTCCAACCCACTTTCCACTGAAGACATTTTTGGGACAATGTGACAAGTGGTGAACCCTACGCCGTCTTTATGTCCAAGCTATAAAACCCAACGATATAAATCGTACTAAGTGGCTTAGTAGATGATGTACAGCATATACTCAAAGAATGTGTGGAACACGAGAGGGAGGGGAATCATTGACGCAAATGCATGACATTAATAGATTGGACATTGGAGGAATTCAGGCGATATTAGCTGAACCAAAATCTGAAGCAGCAAAAAACATAGTTGCCATGCTCATGCAGCACCAATGATTCAATCTCTCGATTGTGGCATTAATTAATGTTTTTGTAATAGTTATTACATATGGTTACTATATTGGATATGATAGGGCTGGCATATCCGAAAAGGACAACTGCCCTTAAATAAATGAATAGAAAAAAACAGGGTTGTAACTATTGGAGTTTCGAAACAAACGTACGATTTGTATTAGTAACATCGGTAATAGTATGGAGGTTCATGTCCGATGTAATTAAAATCGAAACGATAGAACTGCTTAGGTTTCTGACCGCCACAGAAGAAAGGTCAAGACGTATATGTAAATATTGAAATTACTTTACACATTTTTGACTATTATTTAAAGTATTAAAAACAAAAAGTCACGAGAGCCGAGTGGTTGGGTCGTCGGAATTTCGAGTCAAGAGACCCGAGTTCGATCCCCAGGTGGCAGGGTCGTACCAATGATTTTTTCAAAAACTTTGTACTCAACTTTGACAACTCGTTGTCTTGGACATAGAGACGGCGACGGGCTTACCACCTGTCACGTTGTCCCGAAAATATCTATAGATTATCGGGGAAAGATTTAAATGTCTAGAGTCCTCTGTTTAACCCTGTATTGGGAATTGCGTGAAGATATTTATTTATTTATTTTTATTTATTTATTAAACACAATACACTAATTTTTGCAGCTCACGTTTTTTCCTATAAAACTGCTTATCTTTAATTAAATCGCACTGTGCAGGTCAGATTCCTACCTAATGAACCCAAGTCGTTAATTCTTCAGAATTACTTTTCGTCTCCCAACGAGGCGCCAGTGCCCCTGTAGAGACTAGTTGTATGTCAATTTATGCGGCCTCATATTTCGTCCGGCTATTCAAATTTTATGTGTTTTAGTTACTGGATGTAGCGACTAACTGTTATACGCTATAATATGTTTGTTGTAAATATTGCTTCTACCGATTTTAGCAAACACAAAGCCCACCTAATTTTTTATTGCACTCCTAGCATTAAAATTTTAGTATACATACCACAGATTATCTTATGTTGCTATAAGTTTTTTTATACTCTATTTGCTATAAACTTATTACGTTCTTGCAGTTTATGATTTTCCTCAAAATTTAATGAAATTGTACAGACTACAAATACGGGTGTTCATGGGCGGCGGTTATCACTTACCATCACGTGAGCTACCTGCTTGTTGCCTCCCTTTTCTATAAAAAAAAATAAATATTTAAACATTTTCTGATTAGGCCATTGATTAAGCGCAATATATAAAATGTAAATGTTATATTGGCTACTTTCATGAATTACTAGGCAACACCTTGGTCTTAATTATTCTTCAGTTCGTCTACGACATATAAGTACTTTGTTATTGAAAACTATATGTATATTCTATATGTATAAACTATATGTATATATGTCATATGTAGTTCTATAGTGCTCTTATGCCTATTTTTATGGAAAAGGGAGGCAAACGAGCAGGTGGCTCACGTGACGGTTAGTGATAATCGCCGCTCATGAACACCCGCAATACCAGAGGCATAGCAGATGCGTTGCCAGCCTTAGAGTGACCCCCCCCCCCCTAGAATTGGGGGAGGGGGGTGTGTGGGCCTCCGGTTACCTGCACTCACCAGACTAAACGCAGAAGTTTGTTAGACTTCTACTTCACGCCAGTATTCTGTAAGGTCGTGGTACTTCCCCGGTCGGGCCGGCCCATTCATGCAACAACAAAAGTTGATGCGTGGCTGTACCACTGTTATTTTCATACATTCCTAATAGTAGTAACGATTATTCAGCCCTCCGATAGGGTTTCGCCTAATTATGGCAGAAGGGAATAGTAACTTAAGTTTGGACATTCACGACCAACCACCAACCACCTCCGTCGCCGAGTAGCGGCGCACCAGTTACAAAGGTGTCGCCAGTGCTGATGTTCCGGGTTTTCAAAAATGCGTTCAACGTGTAACTGGCTACCGACTGATGGCACGATTACCACCTTAAAAAATACCAAACCAAAATTCTAAAGACCCGTGACGGGCAGTAGCGTCTAAGGTGGTACTGCATTCGACAAATTGCAATGCCATGTGGAAGAGCCTGGACACCTGTTCTGAACTTTTACAGGCCGTTATATCTGTATGATATTTAAAATAAAAAAATATCTTCATGCTCCACAATACCGCTTTCCAATACTGGGGTAGACTGAGGTCTGTATCTAAGTCTTAAGTTAAGTACTTTCTACCCTCCTTTCACCGAAGACGATTTGGGACAAAGTGAGATGTGGTAAACCTCTCGCCTTCTTTACGTCCAAGCGAAATATATAAATTGTACATAAGTTTTTTTGAAAAAACTCATTTATAGGAGCCTATCACCTGGAGATCGAACTCGGGTCTCGGGACTCGAATTCGTATCACCCAACTATCTTGACTCTCTTATTGTAATATGTTAATTAACATGTAAATTATATTTTAAATATAATATTTAAATACTGTGCGTGAACTCAAAAAATAACGGTGTATCCAAATAGTTTAAGAGAAGATTAATTCGTAGTTCAAACCGATGACAGAGTAAATAAGTTGTTACGCAGCTATAAACACCTTGTGTTTGAAATATTAAAGTTATACTGGCGCCATATAGAAACTGGTTAGTTTAAAACCCATGATTTAGGAATAAAAATCAATACATTGATCGATAAACGCAATAATTTGACGCATTCTATATTAACATACCTGCGTTACCATGCTCATAATTTATATTCCGATTTTCTGCAGTCTATTTTGATCAGTGAAATCTTATAATTAAGTAACAATATCATATTTTTGTGATTAATTTACCAGTTCTACTCTAACTTTTGGCTACTGGGTAGCTGAATAAGAAAGTGTCAACATACGAATATTATATACATGTGTTTTCGAAGTCTGCTCTACAACATATAAAAGGCTATTACTGAACATAGGCGTTTCATAAGGATTGCGACAGAACCGAGAGCAAATAGACAGTATTAAATGTATATTTTGAAGTTTTACTACTACAGATTACCTTCTTCATATTTTAGCATATTAACAAAATTTGTGAAATCACTATAATAGATTTTGTTGAATGATCTGAATTCAAATTGATTATTGACCTCCTGTTATGGCCATGATTCTGATTTTTTTAGGGCAATGTTTACGGAATCTTTTTAGTTTAATAATTATATAAAACTTGAATTCGAATTGTTATATTTTTATATTCTTCAAAATAGTCTTGGGTATCGATATTTTATTCACTTTTTATAATATAGTTCGTTTGGTGAGAGGATCCACGCTATATCTATACGCCATAAGTATCATAATCCATAGTCATATTACAGCACATCCTTGAATTTTAAGTTATATTTTTATTCTGTCTTTACCTATTTCTCGTAAAATTAGCAACTAAGTTAAATTTGTCTTTTTTAGTTGTATAATAAGTTTTTTATTTGGGATTTCGGCGCTTTTACCAATACAGGCTTATAACCTAGCACATCTTTACAAGCTAACTAAGGAACAAAGTACTACATACTTTATAAAACAGATGTATTTTTTAATTTTAAAAATAGAATATTATTATTATATTGTAATTTTAAATAACAAAAGTATCATCAGACGATAGAGTTCATACATACTGTAAATCCTGTAGCTGTTCTTACAGCAATATTTAATCCTAACGGAAACTCTCGACCATGCACAGCCAGGAACGAAATAGATACAAATAAACTAAAACTTACACACGAATAAGTATCTAGTAATGTATCTAAGGAACCTGTTATGAAACATAAATAGGATTCGCTCGATTCATGCTCTTATACGCAAAGGATCGTAATTATGCTTTGGATATATATAATAACATTTGTTAATGTTAACTAGCAAACAAAAAAAGTGGTCTGTTAAAGATCAAACATTGTAAGAGGTTAAACGATCGAAAAAGATCTTAAAACTCATTATTTAATTAGACGACATTACACAGACGCATTACACCTCAGTTTTACAACCATACCAGACCTTGAGTCTGGTGTGGTTGAAACTTACTTTGAATTAAATTAAAGAGAAATTAGTTTAAATGGATAACATAAAAATTGTGTTATTAGTATTTATATTTAAAGTAATTCTTAATACTTTAAACAGTTTTAGATTCTAAAAGCTTCGGTTACTTTAGGTTCAGAGCAATGTATGTGATGAGTCCCTACCTATGTATGTATTTATTATTATGTAAGCTAGTTTCGGTAGACTAGTTTCGGAACTGTTGAAAGTCATTGATCAGGGTGAGTGGGATGTGTTCGCGGTCACGTTCCGACTTGCACTGCGCGCCTGAGCTTTTATCATTTAATTAATAAGGTCGCAAAAAAGTTTTCCATATAACCACAGTCACGATAGCCGAGTGGTTCGGTGGTCGGAATTTCGAGTCGAGAGACCCGAGTTCGATCCCCAAGTGGCAGGCTCGTACCAATGAGTTTTTCAAAAACTTATGTACGAATTATATCGTTGGCTTGGACATAAAGGCGGCGACGGGCTCACCACCTGTCACGTTGTCCCGAAAATATCTTCGGTGGAAGGTGGGTCAAAGGGACTTAATTGTCTAGACTAGACCTCTGTCTACCCGTGTATTGGGAATTGCGTGAAGATATTTATTTATATTTATTTATAATTTATTCAGAGCAAGCTACAAACCTTTTTTTACTGTACGTAACTATCTTCTGCAATAAGCTTTTACAGGTGATTAATAAAGAAAGTCAATAAGAGTAAATGAGAAAGTGTTCTCTTTGTATAAACCACACGTAGTATTTAATACTTAAGACCAGAGGAGATTAGCGTACCTAGTATTGCTAGTTGCTATTTTTATGATCTGGTATGTAAAAACACGGGGTAAGCCGAAGCGAAAGGGCGTTCAGAGTGTAATGGGCCATTGACTACCTCATTTCCCAAACGAAACATAGAAGTAGAACACATCAGTTTTCTAAACAGCCCCTTCACTGTCTCGGTTGTGTTCGTGCAGCACCAATATTGGGTCTTGCGGTTAGTTAGTATCTCGATGTCTGAAGCTGGGGATAGGTAGTTTATGCATTCATTCATTATTATCATTACAGCTATCTTATGTCTACCGCATCACACAAAGAACAGTCCTGTGCCATCTGCATCTATTGTTCTCTCTCTATGTGGCAACCTTTGGGGCAGGCCTATGTTCAGGACTAGACATTTGATAGGCTGTTATGATGATGATGATGTGACCTGCTGGGCTTATTTTCAATTGCTAGTTTAACATAAATTTCAAATTGTTTAGTACTTTACTTTTAGTTTTAATTGACTGAAAACACGACAGAACTAGAAATTGTAATGTGCATCTGTTTTATACACATTTTCATTAATACAGATCAAAGTTCACCTAGGGCCTCGGACATCCAATTTCAAAGTCATGAAAGTAAGATCATTAAGCTACATCTCGTGTATCGGCTTCTAAATAAAATATTTCATTTTACATGTAACGTCTAACACGCATATAAAATTAGCATTACAATACACCCAAGCATTGTACATTATTTTACTAACGTATTCACTATTCGCCGGAAAGAAGATTAGCTCTGCTTATTAGTGATAAATTAACTATTTTTAGGTCAATAGATACAACTTCGAACAAGTAAAACTGTTATGCTTCGAGCGGAAGATATAAACTAACGCACAGGTGTTTAACAAAGCGTAATGCTTTTAAAAGTTAGAAACAACGGTTGAAAATATTTAGGGAGTAAGACCAGATTGCTTATTATCTTGGCATAAATTACCAGATTCATTATTTTGGATATGATTCTTAGGAATTTAGAGCAACCACAGGAAACTAACTAAATTTATGATAAAAGATATGAAACATTTTGCTATAATTTATTACGTTCCAACTAGTAGTCAGAAGAAAATTATAATTTAAACATAAATTCCATTGAAATTTAAATATTTATTTAACATATCCATTGATATTGCTTCATATAGAAAAATGTCTGTTGTTCATTTGTCTCCTAAAGGTTTTTTCCTTATTTAGTTCATTCAAAAGTATTATTACTTAAAATTGCTATTTGGTTATACGAGTATAGTGTTAAGTCCGGGATTGAACCTAGATTCCTTGCTATATCAAGCGTGCGGTTTATCCATTAAGCTACTACGGTTTTTTCACCACCAAATCCATTAAAGACTTGTGAATTATTATGTGGACATAACTATTATATTCATTACATTCCAGATATTAATCATTATTCGTAATTAGTTATTTCAGAGACAATGGTAAAATAGGTCAGTAAGACGAATTCGATTGTCTTATTATTCATGGGAGGGGTCACATTATCAATCGCCATGATGTCATTTGTAATTCTGATACTCATGTATGGAACTATTAAATTTTTTAACACATATCGCGCGTTGCCCAGTACTACAACACTGGGGTAGTCAGAAGTCTAGACAATTTAGCTCTTTCGATCTTTTGGATAATGATGCTTTGGATAACGTTATAGTTAGTTAGTTTGTCGATTGTTTAATGTCCAAGCCGACAATACGAAACGTGCATAATTTTCTTCAGGACATTGAACTCTGTTTTCATGGTGCAAATTTCTAATCGTGAATGCTTTTGGTTAAAATAAATATAATACATTGAAATAAACATAATACGTGAAACTTAATAAAAAATTGAAAGACCAGTGAATAATACAATTGCGCGTGTTTCTTTATAAATCTAGACAAATAATATATATACATATTAAAACGTCGGTGATTTGACTTTAAAGTTTAGAAATATGATAATAACAGACATGTCGTGGTGTAACATTCTCGATTTATGTATATTATTTTAGCTGCTGTGTTATAGGGAAGTCAGGTCAGATAAGAATATGGAACAAAGAATATATTATCAGAAGGTACAATTTGTTAATCTCCACGTTAATTAATTGTAGTGAAAGTTAGATATGGCAGAAGAAGCGTGAAAGTAAAATTAATGCTTTAGAAAAGCGATAATTTAGAAGATCCAGATCTTAAGCCTGAATTCAAATCATAGAAAATAACGATTTAATGATGTTATAAGACAAGACTAAAAAAACAATTTTACTTCTAATACATGCCAAATGAGAATGAAAGAGCGTAAAAAAATAGCTTTGTGAATGAGTGGTCGTAATTTAGAGTCAAGACCCGTGTTCAATCCCCAGGTGTTAAGCTCGTACCCATGGGTTTTTCAAAAACTTATGTACAAATTACATCGTTGGCTTGGACATAAAGACGGCAACGATGTCTTGAAAATATATTCGGTGGAAGGTGGGTCGAAGGGACTTAATTGTCTAGTCTTTGGCTCTGTCTAATGTATTGGGAATTGCGTGAAGATATTTAAAGATATTTATTTTTATTTATCCTATAATGATTGTGAACAATTTTTCTCAGTAACGATATTACTGAGAAAAAATTGATGACTCAAAAGTGGTCCTTTCCAAATATCCAAGACTTGGTATTTGAAATACAATATAGAGATAGTAAATGTAGAAATGTTACTATACTATCGCTAACTAATAATGTTTTGAAAGTGTTTTCCTGTTTCGCCATTTCCGACATCAAATACGAAAAGGAGCTTTGTACTTTCTCCGATACCACACTGTACGCCTGGCATATTTCTTCTATTTCTTATAGGCCACCCCCTGCATTTGCAACAAAAAATGGTCCTCAGCCAATTACACCCATGGACACCACACAATATTTTGCAGTTACCATCTTGTCGGGCGTTTTCCTAAAAGCGATTGGCTACTCGAGAACCCTTCTTCCCTAACGGTTATCAGTTCATCGAGCTATATGGCCGGCCATTGCCATTTTAGCACTCTGATCTTTACTTCTTTTTACAACTAAAGTACTCATAAATCAACTAATAACGATGCTTCGTTTATGTCCTTTTGTGATATTTTCATATAACGTGTGTATTTTAATGAATGGATTTTTGAATACTGTAATTCAAAAATCCATTAATCAAAATACACACGTCATACAGTACCATAATTGAATTCTCTATATTACATGTGCAAACATATATAAACATAGATGATTCGAATACAAACTTTCAAAATCATCATACAAATATCAGTCGGTATGCGAGACGATATATGCATATATTGATCCTAATGCATTGTAATGAAATTACTTAAAAAATGTTACCCATACGATGTCGCGAGTAAAAAACTATAAACACTAAATAAAATAGTACAACTTTTAAACTTTCCCTGACACTCACGACGCCGGAATAATTTAATAAATTTTTTATCGATTTAAGACTTACATTATTAAATTTACATGGTTATAAAAAGGTCAATTAGGGTATGACACCATATTTCTAAGCGATTGAAACGAATTACAATAATTACTTTTATGGGCGTTTACACAAAGGGCTGCCCTTATCTGTTCTGTAAACAAGTTAATAACAGCCCTCGAAAACGAGTTCTAATGCGGGACTAACCGAAAAATTTGCATTAAAACGTCCTAGTTTTGTGTGTTGGACATGTTTAAAAAGGACGATTACATTAATCTAATCTTGCGGCCTTTGAAATAGCTTTTATTAGTGTATTAAGTTTATTTTGCTTGTCAGTGTGTGTTTTGAACTGTCAAAACAGTAGGTTCTGTTCATTGTTAGAACGATTTAAGAATAGATGGCTTGAAAAGTTATCGTATCTTAGTATAGTAAATGCCAAAGATTTGAATCGTGTGTGGCGCAGTGTTGTAGGTATTTATCGTTAGTTAACATCGCGTTGCCTACAGCGGCGTCCGTTTACCTTTGAACTAGATGATGTGAACTTGAACTTGTAATTGCTATGGCACCAGCAATATCATATGAGAAAGACCTTTATTTACTATTCATTTCATAATTATCGAAGTACTTTATGCGTCACTATTTAATAGTCAATAAAGCGTCATCCTTACCGGAAGCACGACTGTTCACCGCGCTTCAATAGCTTATTGCTATCAAATAATTAATTATACAACGTATCATTGAAAAACGAGTTGATAAATATTCACACTTGTCACTAATAGGAGTAGCTACACATTAGATACAAATTAGGATGTGTATAGGTCCATTTTGGGATATTTTTATTTAACACAATTGAATGTATCTCTGTAACGGATTCATTTCTCATATCGCCATAGTTTAAGCGATTTTTTGTAACTAATTTTTTAATGGACTACGGAAATGAAAATAACATAATATTACGTAATTCTAATAATACAAAATAAATAAATATCTTCACGCAATTCCCAATACAGGGGTAGACAGAGGTCAATTCTAGACAATTAAGTCCCTTTGACCCACCTTCCACTGAAGATATTTTCGGGACAACGTGACAGGTGGTGAGCCCGTCGCCGTCTTTATGTCCAAGCCAACGATGAAATTAATACATAAGTTTTTGAAAAACTCATTGGTACTGCCACTTGGGGATCGAACTCGGGTCTCTCGACTCGAAATTCCGACAATTAATAAAAAATTATATAAAATATAATTGTGATCGACGATAAACTTTAATGCAAAGCACTACCCCGAATACGGAGACACAAACTCCTTAAGCCATTTTAAATTGCGCATTTGATGCAATCTGAATGTTACGATGTAGCATCAAAGATAGAGAGTGGAGAGACTCTTTCACACTGCAGAAATTATACGTATAATATCGTGTCCGCTTCGATTTGAATTAGAGCTGTCGAAATTAGAGTGCACTGGAAAGTTTTTTCAATAGAAGCCATAAGCTAACTGCTGAATTATCTGTTAATAATTATATATTAACTATAATGCGCAGCTACTATAAAAACCCTGATGATTAATATTACGTGTTAACCCCAGACAGAACATTGTAATTGGTTTTTAATAAAATTATTTCTTTCTCATTATTTTTTTCTCTATTACTGGTCTCTAAGCTTGAGATCGAATTCGAAGCTTGAGATCGAATTCGAATGGATTTAACGTCAGGATTCTAGAACAAAAAGTTCACGTCCTGACTAATATTTGTTATGTGTGTGTTTCATGTTTGATCTTCAACCTAGAAATTATAAAATTGTTAGTAACGATTTATATATATCTAACTTAAATTCTGAAATTGCCACGAGCACCACTATTAAAAATAACATCTAACTTCTATGTCTGAGGAATGATAATGAATAATATTTATGACAAGGATATGAGAAGCTCGTCAATTCACACTACCGGAACGTCACAGATTTTTCTTGTTTCCATTCTCACAAAAATATTCTTTGCTTTTTTTTTCTAAAAACCTAATGGATACCACTAAAACTAACTTTAAAGAACACGATGAATATGAAGTGTTACTCATACAAAATTAAACGCAATTATATCGTATTTCATGAAGTAGTGTAATCTTTTAAATGCATTTTACAATAATCCCTATAGAAATAGTAGTTGAATCGTTCCTAAATTGTTACTTCTGTAGCTATTTTAAGCAAGCAACGGTATTTTGAACCTGCCAGAGTACCTTCGTGAGATAGATCCTAGGCAAAACGATCGCTCTTTGTTGCTTACAGTTACAATATAAGTGCAGTTATAAATCATTTATATTTTCCAATTATTCCGATACATTTAAAAGTTGGAGTAAATTATGAATAAAGTTGATAATTATTAGATCAATCGAAACTAATTTTATCCTCGGGTCCATAATTAGAATTGTACGAAGATTTCGATGAGGTCGTAAATATATAAAGCATCTACATGATGACCGATATTGGCTATTTGACTATCGGTCACTTAGTTTTATTTTAATTCTAATATCTGATGATATTAATAACTTGAATTTTTTATTACTTGCAATTTATTGAATAAATTTATATAAAAAATTTAGCTTACGGTAAATGTTTTTCAATCCCATTTACAGATAAAGAAGAACGAACGTCCAAATGAATTTTGACTCCACATTAAAAAATAACTTCACGTCATTCTAATAGTGTGTTAGACAGAGGTCTACACAATTATATCTTTTGGACCACCTTTCACCGAAGAAATTTTTAAGACAATGTAGTGTATAGTGTGCTCAGTTTTCTAGTGTGCTCATGCCTCTTATGCATGACCACAGTACAAACTAAAGCGGAGCGTGGCAACATTTACTTAAAATGGTGGTAGTTTTACGTTTACATTACATTGATACGACAGATTGCGAAAATTTTGTCGTTTTCTGATAATAAACTACTCGCTCTGTCTTATTTTTCTGGAAGTTTCCCATCTACTGCATGATAATATAGATAAATAAATGTATAAAAGACAGAAATAAAAATTATTAACATATCATAAATAGATATGTTAATGTGCCAAAGTTAGTATGTAAAGCACTAGTGTTATGGAATCAGAAACAACAAAGGTACCACAGACGCCGAGAACTGAAACAATACAGAAAAGTGTTTAGTTTTCTACAATGATCCAACCAGGAATCGAAGCCCAGACCTCAGAGCTGACAACATCATAAAAACCGGTATATGCCACTCGTTCGAGTAGTTCGTCATACTTATATGTATATGTATATTTGATGATTTTAAAGGCTTTTGACTAAGTCACCTCTTCTTCTACGCAAGATAGGGAATAATATTCTTCTTACGCAGACACCACACAACTTTTGTGAATGACATATTCGTCACATATTTTAATTTCATTATCGTTACGTCTTCTTTTATAATTTTTTAATGAATCCAAATAAAAAATTATATAAAATATAATTGTGATCTAATAATAAATTGAAAAAATACACATACTATTAAACGATAAACTTTAATGCAAAGCACTACCCCGAATACGGAGACACAAACTCCTTAAGCCATTTTAAATTGCGCATTTGATGCAATCTGAATGTTACGATGTAGCATCAAAGATAGAGAGTGGAGAGACTCTTTCACACTGCAGAAATTATACGTATAATATCGTGTCCGCTTCGATTTGAATTAGAGCTGTCGAAATTAGAGTGCACTGGAAAGTTTTTTCAATAGAAGCCATAAGCTAACTGCTGAATTATCTGTTAATAATTATATATTTACTATAATGCGCAGCTACTATAAAACCCTGATGATTAATATTACGTGTTAACCCCAGACAGAACATTGTAATTGGTTTTTAATAAAATTATTTCTTTTCTCATTATTTTTTTCTCTATTACTGGTCTCTAAGCTTGAGATCGAATTCGAAGCTTGAGATCGAATTCGAATGGATTTAACGTCAGGATTCTAGAACAAAAAGTTCACGTCCTGACTAATATTTGTTATGTGTGTGTTTCATGTTTGATCTTCAACCTAGAAATTATAAAATTGTTAGTAACGATTTATATATATCTAACTTAAATTCTGAAATTGCCACGAGCACCACTATTAAAAATAACATCTAACTTCTATGTCTGAGGAATGATAATGAATAATATTTATGACAAGGATATGAGAAGCTCGTCAATTCACACTACCGGAACGTCACAGATTTTTCTTGTTTCCAATCTCACAAAAATATTCTTTGCTTTTTTTTTCTAAAAATCTAATGGATACCACTAAAACTAACTTTAAAGAACACGATGAATATGAAGTGTTACTCATACAAAATTAAACGCAATTATATCGTATTTCATGAAGTAGTGTAATCTTTTAAATGCATTTTACAATAATCCCTATAGAAATAGTAGTTGAATCGTTCCTAAATTGTTACTTCTGTAGCTATTTTAAGCAAGCAACGGTATTTTGAACCTGCCAGAGTACCTTCGTGAGATAGATCCTAGGCAAAACGATCGCTCTTTGTTGCTTACAGTTACAATATAAGTGCAGTTATAAATCATTTATATTTTCCAATTATTCCGATACATTTAAAAGTTGGAGTAAATTATGAAAAAGTTGATAATTATTAGATCAATCGAAACTAATTTTATCCTCGGGTCCATAATTAGAATTGTACGAAGATTTCGATGAGGTCGTAAATATATAAAGCATCTACATGATGACCGATATTGGCTATTTGACTATCGGTCACTTAGTTTTATTTTAATTCTAATATCTGATGATATTAATAACTTGAATTTTTTATTACTTGCAATTTATTGAATAAATTTATATAAAAAATTTAGCTTACGGTAAATGTTTTTCAATCCCATTTACAGATAAAAGAAGAACGAACGTCCAAATGAATTTTGACTCCCCATTAAAAAAATAACTTCACGTCATTCCCAATAGTGTGTTAGACAGAGGTCTACACAATTATATCTTTTTGGACCACCTTTCACCGAAGAAATTTTTTAAGACAATGTAGTGTATAGTGTGCTCAGCTTCTAGTGTGCTCATGCCTCTTATGCATGACCACAGTACAAACTAAAGCGGAGCGTGGCAACATTTACTTAAAATGGTGGTAGTTTTACGTTTACATTACATTGATACGACAGATTGCGAAAATTTTGTCGTTTTTCTGATAATAAACTACTCGCTCTGTCTTATTTTTCTGGAAGTTTCCCATCTACTGCATGATAATATAGATAAATAAATGTATAAAAAGACAGAAACAAAATTATTAACATATCATAAATAGATATGTTAATGTGCCAAAGTTAGTATGTAAAGCACTAGTGTTATGGAATCAGAAACAACAAAGGTACCACAGACGCTGAGAACTGAAACAATACAGAAAAGTGTTTAGTTTTCTACAATTATCCAACCAGGAATCGAAGCCCAGACCTCAGAGCTGACAACATCATAAAAACCGGTATATGCCACTCGTTCGAGTAGTTCGTCATACTTATATGTATATGTCTATTTGATGATTTTAAAGGCTTTTGACTAAGTCGCCTCTTCTTCTACGCAAGATAGGGAATAATATTCTTCTTACGCAGACACCACACAACTTTTTGTGAATGACATATTCGTCACATATTTTAATTTCATTATCGTTACGTCTTCTCTTTTATAATTTTTTTAATGAATCCAAATAAAAATTATACATTAATATCACATGCATGTCTTTTTCATGGATTTATCAATGAAAGTTCGTATAGTGTTTGTAATAGTATTTACTCTGATATGATTAATGAATATTCTGCGGGCACCGATATGTTAAATGCAATATTAAGGAGAAAACATTTATGTAATGAATCATTTGCACGTTTTGACGTACTAAAACCAACCGTCAGAATAAACATTTCCAGATTATACATATCGCCATAACAAACAGCACATCAACCACTACCAATACGTTATGTTAATTCTTTGCGCAGGCGTTTAGTAAATGTTCTTTATTAACTTTGTATTAGAAATTTATTGATCACTAGTAAATATAACAGAAATAAAACAAGATTATGTCCAAAACATAAATTCTTTTGTAATGACGTCAAAAGATCGTAGTAATTTGTGATAAAACGGTGTGGAGTGTATAATAAATAAAAACTAAGTTTGAGCTAAACGTATTGCGTGTTTGTATTGTCAAAATGAATTTGTGTAGGTTTAATAGTGACAGATGGATGCATTAACATATCTTTTAGCTCATTTTCAGGTTAAATAAGAAGTGAGTATTTGTGTTTTACGAATTTAAAACGTGAAGTAGACATCGGTTCCAATTCATCCATTATGAGCACTATTAAATAAAATTTTTTACTCCCAGGTAATTTCCGTATTTTTGTAGAGTCTACTTAACAGTGGTTAGACAAATTATGTGATGATTATGTTTAATCTAACATTTACAGTCATGAGACTTCTGCTAATTAGAATCACTGGTGGACCGAAAGTGATAAAAATATCGCGCGTGCAAGATAAAATTTAATGTGTCTAAAAGAAATTAGAAAGTTAGCTTCAAGTTCAAGACAATACAAGTGTCCAGTTACTAATGAGGAGAATGAGATTCGGAGAAGTGTTTTTTTTTTGGTTTACCAGATTTACATTCTCTAATAAGTTTTGATTCTTGGACATAACTCATCTTTATTTGAATCTGAATTTTCACACTTAGAAGATCCAATACAAGATTCAGATTCAGCCTTAGAACATAGGTTAATCAGGTAAAACACAATGTGCTTGCCAAATTTCTCTCAAATAAATTCAGTCCCATATCAAGGTTTTTTCAAAATCTAATGTACGATTTATGTGGTAGGCTTGTACATAAAGACGACGACGGGCTCACCACCTGTCACATTGTCTCAAAAACCTCCGTTTAAATATGGGTTAAAAGGACAAAATTTTTGTAAAGAAATGAAAATAAATTCTAGTATATGTAATAAATTTTAATAATAAAAATATTAATATTAACATAAGCCTTCTCTATGTTTATCGATTGATTGACAATATTAATACATATTATTACGATAAAAACGTGTGTAATAAAATAAGATAAGACAAATCATAAATTAATAATCAACAGAAACAGATTTTAATTTAGGTCATATTTTCCATAATTGCGTAAAATTAACATGATCTAAAATACACAAATTCCTCCGCATGGCAAAATTAAATTAGGTTCGTCTTTCAATGTAGTATAATTTGAGTTCGTGATCTCATTTCTATCCAGAAACGGGAGTGATTTATAGTCAGATTACACTGTGTCGAAGCGGTGACGCAAGTGCTTACCCGTCCGTGACTGTCGAACACTCCTTGATGACTGGTGCTCCTACCTAGCGCGCCCTATTTTTACAGATGCCAGTGCTAACTGAATAATGCTGTCAACATGCATCCAATCTCAATCTCAATGCCATCTACAGTGTCATTGATAGAATGGAATGAGGCATAATTTAAAATTAAAAACAGAACGCTTTCCGTAAGCTCATCTATCAAAAAAGACTTTTGTTCATTTTACAACCTCATACTATGCTGACATTTGAACTGGGTTATATCGAAGTGTTTACGTCGGAATATTCCAAAATGGTTTTGTGTTACTAAATATAGACTTTGGTATAAGTTTTGAGATCTATTAGTGTATCAAAAGCATGAAATCATTAACAATAGATAATCCTAAATGTCAACTAAATATCAGGATGAACACTGATGTTCATAGTTACGGAAAATTAAAATTAGGTCATGATTTAAGTTAGTTTTGACTTAATAAGAAAAACATTATGCTAACCAAACCTGCGTATCCATTGTGCAGTCCAACAATAACGATGGTAAATGTTTTTCATGATATGTTTTACCATTACGATCCATGCAAGATTCGTATTGCGAATATAAAATTACGCGGAAGCTGTGAGAGCCATTTCAAATATTCAAATGCAGACGTTGAACTGAGATAAGACAAATTCAACGATACAATGAAAACAAAGAACGAAGATGGTGTGACCTTTTATGTATATGTGGAGTTTGGTCAGTCACCATTGACAATTTAGAACATAACTGGACATCCGGTATTAGGTGGCGTCCGTATCGGCATACCAAAGGGTATACTTAATAGATATTCAATCAATAGTTGCGTATATTATTGATAACACAGAACTGAATGATCAAGATCGGGCTAAGTTCGCTGATTAAAAAATACTACATACATACATAGAAATAAAATAAATTCAGAGATTTCTAAGTACTAAAGTAGGAGGCTTAAAGAAAGTACTAAAGTAGGCACTTGTTTTGAGGAATTGGAAAAAACAAAGGTACTGAAACACCCGAGTCAAAGTAGAAAAAATGTTTCTCTAGATTGACCCGTCTGAGAATTGAATCCGGGGCCTCAGAGCCGGCACTATGATACCGATTTACACTATGAAAATCAGTACGTACGCCACTTGTCCACGGAGGTTGTTAAGAAAATTTCATCGTGCGAGATAAAAGCAGCTAAATGTATCGATGCGATTTGTAAGAACAAACTTTGTTTTAAACACCCGTACATACTAAATTCAGTGTCTGGTAATAGGCCTTATCTACGTTGTCAATCGTCATTCGTGCAATGACGGTAAGTCGTGATCGCAACGGTTGGCGCCGACTGCAAAACTTCACTTTGACCTGTTATCGGTACTAAGATATTGCAAATTTAACGCATTGTTTTCGTGTGCATTTTGTTTCCTTCCGTAGCAGCTGTCGTCATTACTGGATATTTGTTATCACTTATTTTAATGTAAATTAATCTTGTATTTCTTAAATTGAAATTAAAAAAATACGAGATATGTACATATATTTACATAGATAAATTTCCGTATATACATATGAAAATCCATAATCCGAATGCAAACTTTTGTATTTATAACACAATTGTTTTCCCCTGGCGGGATTAGAACCCCCAATTCTTAACTTTAGATGGAGGATCACTACCATCAAGGATTTCGGGTCGACCAGAGTTATAATATTGATTTATCTTAAAGTGTAATTTAACGTGTAATGGATTATGTATTTTCTGAAAGTGGCCTAAATTATATAACAAATATGATGTAAGAAAGCTTAACAAAACAAAAGATTATTGACAGATCACATCCATCAATAAATTAGCTCGCTAATTCTACGCGTGCTATTCGACGCTCGGAGCCGTTTAGTATTTCATAAAGGCATTAGCCCTTTCCGATGTTATCGTCTATTCTGTATTCAGAAGGGCCATTATCGGCGGCATAAAGAACAAGCGCCGATTGTGACGGAAATGCTAATTGGTTACATTTGACACTTGGATTACTATAGAGATCCCTTTGTTGCCAATCGTTAGTTACTATTTGTTAATAACCGTAGAAAATTTATATGGTTCGACAAACGCTCTCACCTTTGCTCGTTTCATTAATTCAGTTCTATTTAAAAATCTTTTGAACCTTGTTGGTTTTACAAAAAAAATTAGGAATATATTTCAAGTTCATCTTTGCAAATATTCATAGTTTAAGTGCACAGGAGATGCATATCGAAACCTGTATATGCAAATTCTCTAAACATAATTTTGAAGGAGATTTTTTTCTAATCTGGAATATTCTTCTTCTTGTGATTCTGAAATATTTTTTCGTACATTCAGGCATCACGCACCTCGGTTAGTCCTGTGGTCCTGGGTTCGATTCTAGGTCAAATCTATGTAGAAAACATTATTTCTACATTGTCTCGGGACTGGGTGATTGTACTACAATCATCGCTTCTTGCCTTTGCCTTTCTATTTATTGTTTTTTAATACATAAAATTATCTTTTTCATAATTTAATAAATTTATGAGAGCTATGGTAGACATGTGATCTGTGGATCGGAGTTCGAATCAAGAAGCCCTAGTTTATCCCCAGTAGTTAAAAAATTCATGTACGATTTGTATTCTTGGACATGTTTTGTATGATAGCTAATTTTTATGATACAAATACATATATTAAATAGTTTCCTATTTATTAAGATATTCTCATATCTTTTTCATCATTATTACTATTGAATTAGTCATTAATTTACATATTTTAAAAATTTATATGTGACGATAGCCAGATAAGCAGCTTTATTGAATGCAGAAATTTGTTCGAAGTTGTCATTTTAAAGAATGTTAAATTTATGTTGATTTCGATCCTAAAGGCCAGTGTCGATTCTGACAGTCGAAAGTAAGATAGACTGTAAGAAATAAAAACTAAAACTAGTGTTAGTGTTCAAACCAACCTATTCAGATGAGATACATTTGCTCTAATGGATATTTTAACTATTATAATAACAGTATTTATAATAATTAAAATTTTATGAAATAATATAAAACTATAATATTTAAAATGTTTTAGTGATGCACAATTAATTGTTTCAGATTTATCACACTATGCATAAGGGAAACACTAACCAGTGCACAGCTAACAAGTACCGAAGTTGGACTGCCGGTAAGTAAAACATTAAATATATTTGTCTCAAAACATGATTTAATTTCTAAATATTGTGACGACCTCCGTGGACGAGTGGCGTAACCACCGGTTTTCAAGGTGTCGCCATCTCGAGGTCCCGGGTTCGATTCCAGGTCGGGTCACTGTAGAAAACCATTTTTTCTACGTTTTCCCGGGTTTGGGTGTTTGTGGTGCCTTCGTTGTTTCCAATAACCATACCACAAGTGCTTTAGCATCATACATTGGGATCGGAGCAAAGTATGTGATGTTGTCCATATCTATATATGTATCTATATATGTATCTATCTATCTATCTATCTATCTATATAGATAGATAGATAGATAAATAAATAAAATAAATATAATAATATAAGGGAATTGCGTGAAGATATGTCGTGAAAAAAATTTTTACAAACAATCAAATAATAAAAACCGACTAAACTCACGTCTAAGCAATCGGTGTAGATACCGACCAGCTCCTACCGACCAGACCCTGATGAAGCACCTCCACCAGTTCCGAAAGTAGTACTGAGTTTGGTCTTTTTCAATTATTTGATAAATAATAATTCACGACAGTTTTAATAATTTAATTACTTCACAAATATTTAACTTCAATTATTACTGTCATACTTTTTATGATTTAAAATGATCGAATTGCAATATAGTAAGTATTATATATGGAATTATGAAGAAATATTTTTTAAAGAGGCCTTTACACATTTCAATATCCGAATTGGCATTTCATCAAAGAAATTACTCAGATTGTTTTGTTTAGAACGTAAACTCACGTGTCTGATGCAATGCAAACGCTTACTACGAATTCCTCTAAACTTTAAATAACCTGTGTACTACGTCGAAAAAGACACGCACGTATTTGAGCCTGTAATAGATTTTTTGTTCACGTTTGCTTCCGCTGTCACGCCCACGTCGTCTACCGCTATACTACCTTGATTGATACGGTCGTAATTGAGAATATTTGCCAGGTATAATTTAAAATCATATCATTGTTAAGACACCTATTGTGAATAAACCATTAAAGATAAAAAAAGAATAAATAATATATATACTTTTACTAACAGCTCTCAATTTGTCGGATGAACAGCTGTACTGCTATTGACAAAACAAGTGACATGCGTTGCTTTATTGGTACCATGTCAGAGGAGCTTAAAGGACTATTTATTTTTTAATTTTAGTTTTTTGAAAAGTAACACTAGCATCTATAACACTAGCATATGTTGAAAATATCTTCACGCAATTCCCAATACAGGGGTAGACAGAGGTCGAGTCTAGACAATTAAGTCCCTTCGACCCTCCTTCCACCGAAGACGTTTTCAGGACAACGTGACAGGTGGTGAGCCCGTCGCCGTCTTTATGTCCAAGCCAACGATATTCGTACATAAGTTTTTGAAAAACCCATTGGTACGAGCCTACCAACTGGGGATCGAAATCGGGTCTATTGACTCGAAATTCCGACCACCCAACCACTCGGCTATCGTGACTAAATGCTCGTTTGCAAGGTTAATGCAATAAATTGCATTAACCTTGCAAACGAAAGGAAACGTTATCAAATCCTGAAAAAGTACATCATCCTAAAATATGTGAATACAGGAATTTTGCCAATCCACTGAAACACGTTGGCCAACGTATAATTTTCTCTAAAAAATTAGAAAATCTATCACTTTAGATTTGGATTTCATTGGTGTTTTTTACAATAAAATTCATTAACATTTTCATCGATTACCTTTATAATATAAAATTATATTTTTATTATTATTATTCCTTTATATTATTATTATTATTATTATTATTACAGTAGAGGAAGTTTTACGTACACTTTGACCTATCAATGAAATTTTAAATCAATCGCGTAGAAATGTTTTCTCAATCAGCCTAGTAACTTCTTCGTTCCAAATATAAGAAGTTGCGCTCGTAATATCGAAACAATTTATTTACGATCACGTTACTATTTTTTAAAATATTTTTAAAAGTAGATATTATTTATTCGTTAGTAACTAAATATTATAGAATCTGCAACATTTTTAGCTAAGAACCATAGCTATGGACCTGACTACTACGATACCTCTAGTAGCCACAACTATCAAGAAGAGAGTGACTAAGGGACGACTCTTGTAATTTATTAATAGCAATTTTAAGCGCAGAATTAACTGGAGACTCGTAACGAAAGCTAAAAAAACATTGTTTGGAGAACAGTACGTAAAGTATGCCAACCGGTAACTCCTGTACTAATTTCTCACAAGATATATATTGTAAGAAAAGGCCTACTAGTAGTATTTACAGGCTACTATTATGACTTAGAAAAAGACAAGAGCGATTCAAAGTATTTTTTGAATGTTAATTAACGTGTTCGCTAATGCTTGGAACCGTATCCCGTTTAAGCCAGGCAATGAATATTGCTAATACTCTCTTTAGTTGTGGTGCTACTCCAGATGCTATTTGATTTCACAATGCTCGATAATTATTATCATAATTTGCTATATGGTATATCGTTTATATTTACGCGTATGAGATAACATTCTTAATGAAATCTTATAGTATTAATCTTATTTTAACAGTGGTAGAGCCACTCATCAGTTTTTGTTGTTGCATGAATGGGCCGGCTCGACCGGGAAAGTACCACGACCTCACAGAATACCGGCGTGAAGTAGAAGTCTAACAAACTTCTGCGTTTCGTCTGGTGAGTGCCGGTAGCCGGAGGCCCACACACCCCCTTCCCCCAATTCTGGGGGTGGGGGGAGGGGCACTCTAAGGCCGGCAATGCATCTGATATGCCTCTGGTATTGCGGGTGTTCATGGGCGGTGGTAATCACTTACCATCACGTGAGCCACCAGCTCGTTTGCCTCCGTTTTCCATAAAAAATATATCTTTAATTTTATTAAATTAAGAAATAAACTAACAAAAACTTTAATAAAATTTATTCCTGCTCCAAAAACTTTAATAAAAAATCTGCTCCGTTATATTACATTGTATTACTGTATTGATTCTGTATTGTCTTTTTCTTCATCCTCGCTCGTCTAGGCATCCGAATACTCATGACTCTTCCGAGCAATTGCTCAAAGAGTAGTAAACATAAAATCAACGAAGGTACCGCAAACACACAGAACATAAAAATATAGAAAAAAGGATTTTCTACAGGGAATCTCAGAGCTGGCGTCTACGGATCACACGGTCTTAGAAATTCAGTCTCGGCCTGCCTAAACCTCTTTTAATGTTAATTTTCGCGCTATATATTCACTTCACCATTCGTTCTTCAGCCATATGCTCAACGTGTCAATACTGTACGATCATTATATGCATGTAAATATTTTTATCAAAAAAATTTTCAGGTCCATCAAACGACGCAATCGATGCGAACGAACACTACGATGTACGCTTGGAGCACTTGGGGAGCGTGGAGTTCCTGCTCCAGGACCTGCGGCGGCGGTGTCGCCGTGCAAGAGCGGCAGTGTCTCCCACGGGATCCCACGAGGTAATTCCCAACACAAAGATTTTTGAATAAATTTAATTATAGAACCAAATGACAGATGGTCATTGAGCTCAAAGCTCATAGGATTTGTTGTAACGAATAGCGACTGAAAAGGATTATTTTTTTAATGTTTTTTTTATTTGTAAGAATGGTATTTATAAATTGATATAGAAATTAAAAAAAAAAGTATTGCTGGTATAAAGATAGGTGGTAATATGTATTTAACTAGTATTTATTTATCAATAATACATCATAGTCTTACTGAAAACTAGTACCAATAATGTTACGCTTTAAATTGTACAAACATAGTTTCAATAAGGTAAAATACAAAACATTAATAAAATAAGATAGAATACAAAATCTGATATATTGTGAAATAATAAGAAAAGCTTAAAGCGTAGAACATAAGATCTAAAATAAGGATAGCTTTAGTAGTCCCTATCTGTATATTGTTATTAATATCTTCTAATGAAACCAGTTTTAAGGTGTTTATAAAAAGTTAAAATTTTTCTAAACGGTTGAATTAAATTCTTTTAAATAAAGAATAGTAAAAAAAACTAGTATAAAATTTCGAATAATTACAAACTAGCTAGAGTTAATCGATGTTTTAGTTTAAATAAAGTCACACGCAGATATTTATCTTAAATCCTATTAATATTCAAAAGCATTTACTATAACGGACAAGAGACGAGATAAAATTAAACGCCGTCTACCTCTAAAATAATCCTCTATAGTTTAAAAATCGAATTCGTGTTTGACATGGGAAAACAAACAAGGCAACACGTGAAGAAGATTAATGTCGGGCATTTTCACATTTTTTTTCTTCTATTGTTAGTTACGTATTGTCTTAATTGTTTCATTATAAGGGCCAGTACAGCTATTAAGATAAGAAGGCATTGTCCTACAAATAAAGTCTTAGTCAAGTTAAAAACAAAAACCGAAAATCCCACCATAGTGAATTGTTTTTTTTTTAAATCTCTCATTCATTAAATAAAAACGAGTGTTAGTTTAGATAGGATTTACGAGTATGTTGAAAAATAACATTGTATTAAATGGAATAAGCCTCTTGTAAAATGTTAATAAAAATATGGGTATATAGTATGTATGAAACTTTGAATGTCATAAGTAACAAAGAATAAAATAATAAAACTGAATGATTAAGTGTATGTAATGTATAAACTACATTAAATAATGAAAAAAAAATACTTTTCCTTTACTTTTTTGTTTATTTGGAACAAAAATATATTACGCTAAATTCTTACTCAATGTTGTTGTTTAGGTATCTAAGTAATAATTAATTGTTCAGACTCATTCTCGTAGTTTATTGTATTTCCCTTTAATTTATTTATAATCTGCAACAGCTCTCCCAGAGTTTTTTTTAATATCAAGACAACCGTACCTGAACAATATACATAGACTTAGAGAAAAAAAGCAATGAAAAAAAAAACGAAAAATATCTATAGGAAAATCTCGCATTTATGTACAGAAAGTTCTTCACATCTGTGCATAGCTTTAATTTAAAATTTTGTGAAGATAGAACCGGACGAACTCTCAGGAGATTATTTTTTGTTATATATTAACATGTATCCTTAACATGTAACCTAATTTACCACACAATGTATACATAATTATATAAGCTATATAATATGAATAGCTTAAAACCGCGGACGTTTGGTTTACCATAGATCATAGATCACAATGATATCTAATGATACGGCTCATGATCGATAAATCGTTCTGCACCTCCGACGGAGAACCTTCCACACCATTGTTCATTCTTTACATTTAATGCAACTGCGATGTGTACTTTCCAATCAATTTGGATTATGGTTGCTGAACAAAAACTATACATTTAAAAAATATTTTTTTTTACATTTTGACGTATATGATCCGGTATGTATTTGATTGTTAAAATATTATGTACTTTATAATAATTATTAACTCAAGATAGTCAGAGTTATAAATAGAGGTATTAACAATTGAACCAGAAGACGCGTGTTCGATCACCTGGGACAATGTTCGTATCAGAAGTTTTTATATAACTTTACACAATTGTATCATTAATTTAAACGCTAAGGTGGAAATAAGCTCATCATATGACACTTTGTCCTAAATAAATTTTGATGCAATATGGGTCGAAAGGACTAAATTGTCTAGATCTTTGACTTCCATCTACTTTTGGACTTTTAAGTACTGGGGATGCGTAAAGATAAAAAATACTATACTCACAAATAATTTATTGGCTAACAAAAGGCTGTCAACAGGTAGGAGATATGAATTCAAACATGATAAAAACATGTTAAAAATTATTTCTAATATCATCTATGCAATATGCACATATCATCTATGCAATTCTAAATTTCGTGTTCATTGAAATAGAATTCAGTTATAAACAGACATTGACCCTAATTGTCGATTCTATCGTTATTTAATAAGCAACGAATTCAAGTTCTTCCTTCGTACAATTGAAATGCGCACGTTATCGAACTATGACGCAAATATTGAGTGAGATGTGCCGGTTACGAACGTTGATTGGACACGTGAATTACGTTCGCTTTTCAAATTACAATCATCAGTTTTGAGTTGCGTTACTAGGGGCTGCCCACTAACATTTTTTTTTTATATTCAAAATGTACATCAATGTGTAGGAACGTGAAATTAATAAAGGAACTCAGGATAGATGTAAATTATTGATGAAAAGTAGTCGATGTAGGTTAATTAAGAATATTGTGATACAATTTAAGGGCACATATCCCACCCAACATCCTCGTTAAAATTTGTTTAAAAAATTTTGTATGATTATTTTCGGTATCGTAAGAGGCGACTTTAGTCGCTTCTCATTTATGAAAAGCTTTTAAAATGCAACTGGCTATGAACAGATCGTGGAAAATCCTTCTCGTCAACCGAAGATCCCAGACCATAATGCAGTAGACTGGTATCGGGCAACAGCCTGAGATTCCCAATCTGATTGCTAAGCACTCTCTTTCTCTCTCCATCTCTCTTTATTTTTTACGGGAGAGGACAATGTCCTACAATGAACTTTTAACAAGCATTCATGCTGTAATGAGATAACAAATCTCATTACAGCCTATCTAAAGTCCACTGCAGCACAATGGTCTCTGAGAACGATTTTGCCATATAGAAAAGTATTGTGCCATCTCTTCCCACAAAATTCTGTAGATCATCACCAAATCCTGTGGGGGTCGTCCTACATTGCGTTTGCCTATATAAGGCAGTCAATCAAATATATATATATATATATATATATATATATATATATATATATATATATATATATATATATATATATATATATATATATATATATATATATATATATATATATATATATATATATATATATATATATATATATATATATATATATATATATTATATATTCCTTTCTAGTAATTAATACAATAAATACAGAAATCTTTATTTTACCTTAAATCATGAACATTAAAGTTCTGAAAGAAAATATGATATAAAACTTTTTACATCCATATGATTTTATCGGAAACAGCTGATAAAAAGATATATTAATCAACAAAATAGATATATTAAATAAAAATTAAAAAAGAAATATAAAAACTTCGTTTTCCCTAAATGTTCTAACCTTAGGGATAGTTACGTGTCAAGGGATCTCTACAGTAATATAGATTTTCCAAGAAATTACAATATGGCGCACGTCCAACAGTGATCTCTAATTTAAAAAATGTAGCCTATTGGCTACAATAGTGCCTACTTGGTAATAATTTTGGTTTTAATTGGTGAAATAAGTTTTTAAATCAGTTCCGTTGTTTAGGCTTTACCCCTAACAAACTTTCATCCGCATATAAAGTGTTAATATAAAGTGATGAGTGGCATGGCAAAAATTAGTCAAGTACTATGGCAAAAAAAATGGTATAAAGTTTCAAAAAAAAAATTCAATTGGTATATGAACGTTTCGCCCCGGATGGAATCTTTTTTTATACCTTCTTTTAATCACCCAACCAAATGATCCGAATTCGGATCAATCTCTGCTGCCGCGACTTTTGTATTTTTGCTTTTAATATTTCTTATGTTTCTATTTTTTACTTTATGTAAATAGAGGATTTATGAAGTAAAATTTTGACCACAATCACATTATACTTAATGAATACCTAAAAATACTGCAATCTTATAATAAGTATAAAAATATTTTTACGCCATTCCCAATACAGGGGTAGACACAGGTCTAGTCTAGAAAATTAAGTCCTTTCGACCCACTTCCTACCGGAAACATTTTATGGACAACATGACAGGTGGTGAGCTCGTCGCCGCTTTTATGTGCAAGCCAACAATATAAATCATACATAAGTTTTGAAAAAAACCTATTGGTACAAGCCTTGGGGGTCGAACTCAAGTCTCTTGATTCGAATTACGATTATCGAACCACTCGGCTGTCGTGACTGCGATCTTCATACAATAATACATTCACGTTCATTGTCAGTATTAAAATTACAATCAGGAATTCCAATCTTGAAATTTTAGGGCAATTTTGGCATGTTGACTCTTGAGTGGAATGATGTTTGTTTAAGTGACCCCGTCCGCCCTTTCAACGTTGAACATACGAAATTAAGGTAATATTGAATATTAACGGACGTTACAATCGCATACGGTTACGAGTTACATACGGTTTTCGACAGCGTTTTTGATTGACGCTCAATAGTTTAAGCCCCTTTCGCTAACGCCAGATTGTTATCTTATTGTTTACACCGGGTTTTTGAATTTTCTATGTGAATGTTACGATGCATCATTAACGTGATCGCTGAGTCAGTCTGTATCATTTGTATCGATTATTTGATGCCTTGTTAAGAAGAAAAATTTTAACATAACCTTTTATAAGTTCTTTAGAAAAGAAGACCTAAAATACAGGTTATAATCTATTAGAATAATTTTTTTTAATATAATCTTTACCCAAAACAATCTTTAATATAATCCGTGACAGAGAAACCAATGACTGTTTGACAAGTATCAGGATCTTTATATAACCTTCTCGCTTCCAGCAGATTTTGTTTTACAAATTTATCAACATTTCGCGCCGATTTCAAGCACATTAGTAATAAGTAATAAGTGTATTAGAATTCAGAACGTAACGTTTGCCTTTTTGTGTTTTTTTTTTTGAAGCGGCATTGAACCGCGAGTAAGCTGAAGTAACTTTCATTAAAATTGGAACTGTGAAATATATTAAAAAGGAATAAAAGCATCTTCCTAAAATTTATGAAGTAAAATTGAGTTTGATGAAAGCGGGTAATTACCTCCACGGTACCGGTACTATTTTCACCACTTAGCACCATACTATACTACATAACATTACTAAATTCAAACCTAGATCAATATAAGCAAGGTTGAGATTATTTTTTTTTTATAAATCTTTTAATTTATTCTTAGAATTAACATAACAAACTTAAACGTTACTTTAATACTTCATACAGTTAAAACTACATTACTTTGATACCGTTATTTAAATAATAAACTTATGTACGAATTTCGTCGTTGGCTTGGACATAAAGGCGGCGACGGGCTCACCACCTGTCACGTTGTCCCGAAAATATCTTCGGTGGAAGGTGGGTCAAAGGGACTTAATTGTCTAGACTTGACCTCTATCTACCCCTGTATCCCAATACAGGGGTAGACAGAGGTCAAGTCTAGACAATTCCCAAATTGCGTGAAGATATTTATATTATATTATTATGTTATTTAAATAAAAGTGTAAACATTACTATATCTTGTTATTCAGTTTATGCTATATTTTATTACGATATTTATAAGCTATGCGTAAAATATATATTAACAATTACTGTACAAACGGAACAAGCCGTTTTCTGTAACTTTACGATTATTTAAACTGAGTCTACTGCGTCAATAGAGTAGTTAAATTCGCATTAAAACAACTTGGCTCTCATTACTCCTCCAATATTAATTTAACTGGCAGTTTAAATTAAAGACATGTATTTTGACGTCCTGATTTGATGCGTGGCGTACACACCGGTTTTTAGCGTCTTTAGCTCTGACGTCTCGGGTCGATTCCCGGACGGGTGAACTAAGGGTATATACAATAATTGTATATTCCACTTTATTGGGAAATGCGTAAAGATAAAAAAATCGTATAGCCCTTACTTCTAGTGGCATATTACTGAGAACGCTGGCTGTATTTCCACCTTAAATGTTTATAGGTAACCGTTGAGTGAGAAATACGCCATTTAGAAACTGCATCGCATGAGGAACTCACGAACCGATCGTCTCTACGGCAAATGTAACAAATATATCTCTTGATGATTGTTATATGCTCTTGATGTTATATTTTTGAACGTAACGTATGTTTTATTCCCTAATTGCCAGTTATATAAGACTAATGAAATGTAAAAGCTTGCTGTAGGTCATGTGAACGAACTAATTAATATAGAGATAGCTCTGATATTGCGAGCGTCTCAACGTGATTTCTACATTGCTGACCAAACATAGTTATTTTAAAAACGACTCGCGTTAGAGATTGTTCACGAACTGTCAAGATAATTAAGTCAATTGACGCTTCTCGTTGAATATATCTTTTAATTAGTAGAGCCTTGACCTCGCCTGACAGAATTATTTATAGTTATTTGTAATTAATTACTACCCTTTAAACTTTGCCAGTGTTTTTAAAAACTGACATTATTAATGGAATAATCACATGTGCTTTTATATTTATTTTATATTTACGTGTTTTTCTATGGTATTCCATATGTACGATGTGGTATTCTGTATGTAAGATATAAGAAACGTTCTACGTCGATAGCGTACGAAAACTGCCATCAACTTACAACTTCCTTACTTGATTTCATCTTCATAGATGTAATCGTTTTAGAAATTTCGTGATAAGTTCGTGTATGAATGACCTTTCGCTTTTATGTACACAGATAATACTAAAATTTACGTCACGTTATGCATATCACGTTAGGAATTGTCATTATTAATACCTCGCTTAGCTTGCTCTATTTTCTTAAGTATTTTATTAAAATGTTTCCCAAAAGCTTCTTCCTAACGCTTTGCGGAGAGCTTGAGTTTAATTTTTTTAATTCGACCTTCCCAAATATTATGGTATCATTATTCTTTTCACTCATTTACGACAAAATTGAAGAATAAAAACAAAATAAAAGAATAAAAAACATAAACAATTAAAAAAATGAATTTGAAAGAAGCGGAAGAGGTAAGAATAGTTACGATTAGGCGGAGTATCCAGGTAGAAAACATATCCAGACCAACTTTTCTCCCTGGATACTCCGTCTGGGACTAATCGTAGAGACATTTATTTATTATTCATTTATTTTTACTTGTAAATACATTTTTACTGTAGTAGACAACCGCAAATTAGCCTTCTAAATTCCAGCACTATTGCACCTTGTCACGATTCTTTCCTTTCCACGTCATATCTAGTTTTCTAGTAATTCGTGTTCTAGTGTTGTGCAAGAGCTTATTCACGTCAGTAGTATTTATTAGCTTTGCGGAAGTAAAATAATTTATTGGATGAGTTATACATTTCACAACCTTTACCGGTTTTTATGAAAGATTTCTTGCCAAATTGAACTTTATTTCCTGAATCGTAGTGATATAACTATTAGCTGAATGCGCCAAATCTGACAACTCCAATATTTTTTAATTTTTTTTTTATATGTTGAATATATACTAGGAGATATTATATTATTAGGAGAGTCTGAACTCTTTACTTAAATAAGGCTTCCAAAAAGCTTATATAGCTGATTCGCAAAACGATCTTCTTCGGCAAGAAACATTTTTTTTATAAATAATTTTATTGTTCACACCAATCTCTTCGAACGAAGACGAAGAAAGACTATACAGTTACTAGGTCCTCCTATTCAGACCCGAACAAATACACAATAGAAAAATATAGTGAAGTTCATATTTACTCTTTGAATAGGGATTTCTGAAATTATGATTAAGTAAAATTTTTTTTAATTTTTTTTGAGTATGTTGCATTTTACACGGTTCATTAAACCCATTTTCATGCGACGATTAATTTTTATCATTACTCTTCAAACAGTTGATCAATCGGTCTTATATTTTCGAATCCTTTCTTATTAATTTTGCTTTGCAACATTTTTTATTGCATATGACTTTACATCTCTTGTATCCCTGGTGGGTATACATTTAAATAACATTTGCAACACAAATCAATGTCGCGATGTCCAATGCTTGATATGATGACTTATTACCTCAGTATATTTAGGATTCGTTTAAAATATTTACGAAGAGTAACACAATAAATTTTAGCTTTATTGCCTTGATTTACTATATTTGTTTATTTTTATTACTGCTTGATTCTGTCAGAATTACACACTTGTTTTTTTTTGTTATTTACTGCCTCAACGTTTTGTATATTTATGCGTATAACGTCTTGTATTCAAATTTTATGTTTCAAGTTGTTTGGTAATTGCGTTAGAATTGGTCCCCATTTTTTCGTAGGTATCGTAAGAGAAGAGTTAAGACTAAGTTTCAGAGACAATACTTACTGCATTTTATAAAAAAGCAATTTTCAAAACACCAAACCAAACTAAAGCAGTCTCATGATATGAAGAAGCATGTGAGATGCCTATCGCTGAAAGACTAGCTCAGTATAACTATTAACTACTAACGTTACTTTTGAATAACGAAGAATAATTTAAAATATATTAATTAGAAGTTATTTTAAATTTTAGTAATATATAGTTATATTAATACATATCATATTTTAATATATAAATATAGCAGTCGCTAAATAAAATTGAAACCCTAAAACTGATATTTAATTTTTAAGTCCAATATTGCTTACAGAAGTTACCCGTGGCAGTAATAAATTAATTATTGGGTAAAACAAAAGAACTGCCATTGAGGTGAGTCAAAGAATGTGTATCATCATCAGAAATCGATGGATGCATGTCCGATCTATAAACCAAACACCGTGGGCGTCTTATGGGCCGCGGTGATATCACAGTTTCATAATTTTAATTATTACATAACAAAGAATAACGTGTGGTATCCCGCCGAGGATTATCTTAGGCTTAATGACGAATTGAAACAATACGATTACTGTGGGCTTTCTTTGGATGCCTATAAACATGCGTAATTAATACACATAATAACTATTTTATACACTATAATAATACACATATTGACATAAAATATAATATTTGTGTACTACAAATATTATATTCCACAATTAAAAAGTAAAAACAAAACATATATGTACTTGAAGAGATTCTTTTATATTTATTTATTTATCTTCACTCACAGTCCCTGACGGGGTAGCCAGAGAGAACAGATCCCCAAGTGTCACGATCCTAACATATTCTTCACACACTTCTTCATACATTACACGTCTTGGTATCGGAGTACTCTTAACTCTCCCCTCTTCAAGAAATTTGCTCATATGGTCTTCGAAAGTTAGTCTCGGCCTACCTCGACACCTTTTAGAATTAAGTTTCGCGCTATATATTTTTGCTCGACTATTCGCTCTTTCGCTCAATGTGCTCAAACCATCGAAGCCTGCCCTTGTCAATTTTAGTGATAAGGTCATCTTACAAACCTACCATATTGCGAATCTCTTCGTTTCGCTTTCTGTAGGCCAAGGCCGCACATTTTACGAAGAGATCGTCTGCACTGCATTCAAATTGCTTTTATGCTTCTTCTGGCATACCCTGGTTTCGCTACCATATAGCAAAGTCGGTACCAGCACTGCGTTATGTATCGCAAGGCGTGCACTTTTCACTATGCCTTGCCTTTTGACTAACGCAGTCAGGGTACCGTTGTCCTTGTGCCCGGCAGCGACACGCATCTCCAAATCTGTATCACACAAAACTAAAACCACCCCCCAAGTAGGTATACAATCTCATTCACCTGTTCTAGACATTCTCGATTTACCCATATTTCACACTTCGTTCTAACTTCGCCCCTTTCAAATACTAGAACTTTGGTTTTGTAGTATAATTTTTTGAATCTTTATTAATAAAGCGCCTGCACCACAGGCGAGATTTTAAAGGTTATATAGAGTTATTATACATACATACACATATTACATACGCCTATGGCGTAGTCTATGACTACGCAATCAAAGAGTTATACTGACTGGTGATTGTCAGTAAATAATGACAAAATTGCCATTTAAATTAATGTCGACCATATTTTGACGATTGAACTGTTACTAGTACTACATACATATAATTATATGTCAACCGTTTGGATTCAATTATTATCATAAAGAGTCCGTTTTTAAAAGGTGAACATTGCTTTCCCTTTTTTAATTATAGTCTCTTGACTAAACTATAACAATATTTCTCATTTAATAATTGAAAGCATTAAAATATCTTTGCAGAAACAAAGAAATTGTAATATTTTGCCATTTATACAGCACCAAAGAGGAAGATAAAAAATTCTTTTATTAAGTTTTTTGCTTATTCTTATATTATATTCCTCTAATATATTCTTATATTATATTATTATTCTATACGTTACTGACACGAAAGGAATTATATTGTATTATTTTTAATTCTAATTTTCAAAAGAAGATATTTATCGAATAATGTACGTACGTTAGTGGCACAAATTTGTAAGCATATGTCACGAAGAAGGCTTAGAGTTCAATGTAATGAAGTGAGACATTCATAACCACACTGAAAGGTGCGATACACTCCGAGGTTGAAGGTCAAGATGCACAATCGGTCGCTGCCCAGTGCAACAAGTGGCAATCAACCTACCACTACCGTACTGATTGACCGCCATTTACCAAGGTGAAACCGGGCTACAATCAAAAGAAGAATCGAGTTGAAATTGACGGTTAAAACCTAAAGATTTCTGGCATGTTTTGTCTGAGTTTAATATAAATTCGAAGTATATCGAACAATATTAAACAGCTTTTTTGTTTGAGAAACATTTAATGTTTTTGTTGTGTCATAGGGGTGTAAGACTATGCAATCTTCGTATCGTCACATAAGCGTTATAAGAGGCTTCTTAGGAGGAATCCGTGTCGACCATTGGGGCGGCCAGCAGTGTTTACATTAATTTTATTACTTAGATACCGGTATTGAGATCATAGTTATGTGTAATCCTCCTTTCAAGAAATAGCTCCATTTTTTTATATAGCAAAGGGAGGCAAACGAGCAGGTGCCACATGAGATGGTAAGTGATTACCACCGCCCATGAAAATCTGCAATACCGGAGGAATAGGAGATGCGTTGCCGGCCTTTAAGAATGCCCCCTCCCCAATAATTTTGGGGGAGGGGATGTGTGGGCCTCCGGTTACCTGCACTCACCAGACGAAAAGCAGAAGTATAATGATTTCTTGTATTTACGCGAATACTACACATTTAAAATAAAACGATTTTTGGATTTTATCGCGTTTTTAATTAGTTTTTACAAACTAATTTTATTTCTCGACGTTTCGGATGCTTTACAGCAACCGCTGTCACGGGGGGACCACGTAAATCCGAAAATCGTTTTATTTTAAAAACAGAAGTATGTTAAACTTCTACTTCACGACGGTATTCTGTGAGGTCGTGGTACTTCCTCGGTCGAGCCGGCCCATTCATGCAACAGCCAGCTGCGTGGCTCTACCACTGTCAAAAGTCCATGGTCTGCAGTGGACTTGTACATGCATTATGAATGTATGGTGCAACATTACACAAGATACAATGCACATTATACAAGATATTACAGAAATTACTTTTTATAAAAAACGATAGTTATATTGCCATGCTTCCAATATATTAGTGATCACAGCTATCGAGGCACAATAGACCTGACTGCAGAAGGGTGACTGGAATTTTGGTACCTATGAGCGCAAGCGAGCGAGATGTCTGTCTTGTAGTGTAGTTTATTGTAGTCTATTAAAAAACGTAAATGATCGGTTCGTATAAAAAAACTAATGTCTTGCTTACAATACGATTATTGATTATCACTAAGTACGAAATTTGTAATGGATTACATATTATCATAGTGATTTTTACTTCAAAAAAATGTAATATTAAAATACTTATCACACGATAATAGTAGTAACATAAATTTTACTAACTATTGCCTATGTCCTAAAAAAGTAATTCGCATACATAAATTGCCAGTTTTGAAAAGCTTACGGCATTAATTTAAACTAGTTATGTCACATTAAGATCGGAATCTCTTATCTTACAAAGATCGCTCATAAGTCAAGTTCCTTTATGTTAATGTTATTAACATATGTGTCCAATTTATTACTAAAATTACAACTGATGCCTCGATACATGTATCAAAGAAGCATAAAATAAACACATTGCATTTATTTTAAGTATATAATAACAAATTATAGAACATGAAATAAAAGGGTTCGTTTAAATATTGTTCTAGAAAAGTTACAAATTACTCTTACAACCTCTGTTTTCTCGCAAGTAAAGTTTAAATTTAAATATTTTTCATATAAAAGAGTCATTATAAAAGAGAATACCTTGTTCGCGAAGACATTCCCAGTGACTTTTCCAACAAGTACAAAGTTAGTACATTTCACAGAATATTTAGCAAAGTTTAAAATTTTTCTTCACCCGAAAATAGTTGACAATACATTAAAATAAATTAGAAAAAAATCAATTAAATGTACCCAACCACCATTTTTTTTTTAAATAAAACAAGCAATGTTTATTTTTACTAAAAATTATAAATTTTGTTGTTGCTACTAAGGTACTTACTATCTAAGTCATATTTTATGACACAATAGTAAGATCGAACTGTGAAATTCTATGTATAGTCCTAAATAATCATATAAGAAATCCCAAAATATTCACCTTAAGCACTTGTGTTATGGAATCAGAAACACAGATCAGTTTTCTACATAGACCCGACAGGAAACCGATCCCGGGACCTCAAAGCTGTGTCACCAGCTTTGAGGTCCCGGGTGACCATGAAAACCGGTGGGTACGTCACTCGTCTACGGAGAATTTCAAAACAAAATTCACTGTGTAATGTTGTCCCTATCTATGCAATTCACCACCAGAAGGGCAAGTTAAATTAGCGATTGCAGTACCTTGGAAACTGCTATCCATTATCGGGCAGCTGCATAGTGGTCTGATATTTTTCGAGATGGCTATCCAGCCAAAAGACAATCTGCCAATTGCATTTTTAAGGCTTTTCCATTAGAAGGCTCGAAAGAAAAGGGGTGGCGTATCCTTATGCCGTTATTATACGAAAATGTAATTATCATATGATTAATAATCGGATAACCCTCCTTCCTACAACTTACTTTCCGGAGGATATGAAATTCCTCTCACGGAGTTACTCACTCCACGGCGTCTCTAAAATAGTTTCACTGACAAAAAATATATTTAGGGTATTCTCAATTTAATCGAGAAACCCGTGCTCGATCCTCATGTCATGAGTTTTTATATTTCGTTAATCGGCTACTCTAATAATCTCTATTGAATGGAAACATCTGCCTAGATCTCCGTCCACCGAAATACTGGGAATATAATAATGAAAGATCAAATAGTCAAAAAAGTTACGATAGTCGAGTGGTTGGATGGTTGGAATTTCGAGTCGAGAGACCCGAGTTCGATCCCCAGGTGGCAGGCTCGTACCAATGGGTTTTCCAAAAAACTTATGTACGAATTATATCGGTGGTCTGGACATATAGACGACGACAGGCTCATCATCTGTCACGTTGTCCCGAAAATATATTCGATGGAAGGTGGGTCGAAGGGACTTATTTGTCTAAAGTAGACCTCTGTC
The DNA here is from genome assembly GCA_029286605.1 of Sericinus montela. Lineage (NCBI taxonomy): Eukaryota > Metazoa > Arthropoda > Insecta > Lepidoptera > Papilionidae > Sericinus > Sericinus montela. Next base: position 761,474 of record JAGSMR010000073.1, on the reverse strand, counting down.
TACCCCTGTATTGGGAATTGCGTGAAGATATTTCTTTACATATATATTTAAGGATCAATTAAAAAGCTCCCTTTATTAATTTAAAACCATCTTAAATTTACAGATGGCGTCGCAGTAGAAAGAGAAGAAAACTCGCAAGAAGCTTGGAGCACGGTCGCCGAGCACGGAACATCGTCACACGTTCAGAACCCGATTGCCCTGGCCTCCGGCGCCGCTACCACGAGTGTAATACTGCGGTGAGGATTGCATGATATTTACTATCATTATCCCCCATGACTCCATATTTGTAATAATGACGAGACCTCACGTACAACAGCATAAGAAAGGAATAATTTACTGCGATTCAAGTTTCTGTAACTCAGCCTGTAACCACCCCCGAAACTAACCTAAGTATATGCTTAAACAATTTCTAAAAGTACACACAATTATATAATGACACAATTGCGAGTAAGTTATTTGTTTAATTATTAATTCTTAATGTTAATATTGTATATTAGTTAATATTCCTCAATTTTTATATTATATCATTAATTTATATAACATCAAAACTATAAAGTAAAAGACAAGCTGGAATGAGATGTTATGGTAAAATCTTGTTGAATTTTAACTAATAAAAACACACATTATAATTAGCACAGTTATAAATAACATTAGCTCATTTAACGTAATAAGACTAGTCCGATATCACAGTCGGTAGTAGCCCTGCCTATAAAATTATAATTAAAAGGATTGCGGATTCGAATCCCCACTAGCAAATATTTCTGTGATGAATATGAATGTTTGTATTCATGACATAAATGTTTATAATTATATATGAATATTTATCTATGTAACTAACTATGTTTATTTAAGTCTCATCACTTACCAGTTACAAAGATCTGGATTATATCTTGGCAACTCCTTAATTATACTTTGGGCTGGATGTCATGTGGGATTGTTTAAAAATATTATTAAAAAAGAAGCGGTTATGGAGTGAATAATCACAAAACATAAGGTCAACTGCCACCACGGAGTTTCAATTGCTTTCTTAATCAGCTCCGCAGCATTGAAGGTTTAATATTATGTAGTGCACAGAATACGTAATATTTAAATTAGTATTACACAAATTTTTTGGTTACGATCCGAATTAGAGGCGAGAGACCCGAGTTCGATCCACAGGTGGTAGTTTCGTACCAAGGAGTTTTACTAAAACTTAACATTAACACAACAATAAAAACTTGGACATACAATGACGGCGAAAGGCTCACCACCTATCACGTTGTGTCGAAAAATTTTTTCGCTGAAACGTGGGTCGAAAAGACTTAAATGTCTAGACCTCTATCTACCCCTGTATTCGGAATGGCGTGAAGATTGGAACAAGCATTTTTAACTAAAAAACCTAAATGAATCAAAATCAGTTTAATCAGTAAGAATGCTGTACCTAGTAGTTAAATTTTAAAATGAAAATTTAAATGTTGAATATTGGAAAAATCTGGTTTAATTTGAATTTAAATTGGTGACTCTATAGAAACAACGATACGAGTGGATCACGATAGCCGAGTGGTTGGGTGGTCGGAATTTCAAGTCGAGAGACCCGAGTTCCAATCTCCAGTTGGCAGGCTCGTACCAATGGGTTTTTCAAAAACTTATGTGCGAATTAAATCGTTGGCTTGGACATAAAGACGGCGACGGACTCACCACCTGTCACGTTGTCCCGAAAATATCTTCGGTGGAAGGTGGGTCGAAGGGACGTAATTGTCTAGACTAGACCTCTGTCTACCCCTGTATTGGAAATTGCGTGAAGATATTTATTTTATTTATAATTATTTATTTTTATTAAAACAAGCACTTTATAATATTACCCCCATTAAGACGATGAAAAATAAACTAAAATGTTTCGACATGTCAACGTCACTATTATTATTAAAATAACAATTTAATTTATTTCACTATTAAAATTAAATGACTGAGTGATCATAAGAAAAACAAATGCGTGACTTTAATATACTCGCAAAATCAAGAATGGTAATTAATTAGAATGACCAATTTAAATTCACAGCATACCGACCGAGTCATTAGACTAGCTACCATATAAATGAGTGTACAAGTCCAAATAAATGCGTCGTTGAAATTTTATCGTCCAATCCTTATTCAAGTGTCTACGGAAAATGTCGTTGGTGATATAATACTTATTGAAATAATTGCTTTGCGAATAGATGAAGTATCGCTTGATACATACTTAATAATATTTGATGATGCACTAGCTCCTTCAGCGTGGAAAACCTTTTTCGAGCTGGATAAAAATCGTATTTCCTTCCAGGCGGATCATACCACATTTATCCTACATCTATATCTATTAAAAGTAAAAGCGTAACCGACAGGCCGTGTTAAAGAGGGATCTTCACGCTGTTCCCAAAAAAAGGTAGACAGAGGTCTAGACAAATATGTCCTTTCGACCTATCTTTCGCCGAAGATATTGTTTTGGGACCAGGTGACAGTTGGTGAGTCTGTCCCGATCTTTATGTCAAGTCAAGGATATAAATCATACAGAAGTTTTTGATAAAACTCATTAGTACGACCCTACTACCAGGGGATCGAACTCTGGTCTCTCGACTCTAATTCCGATCACCAACCGCTTGGCTATCGTGACTCGGTTTCCCATGCCTTCCAAATATTTTTCATTATTCTATCACTGTGTAGTCTTCATTTTTGTAAATTGGTATGTGGTAAAGTTCATACTAATAACTTAAATTGATCCAGAAACAAAACTGTGTCAGAGGTGTGCCATGATGAATTGAAGTGAGTCCCTCTCACGGCTCTGGTGTCTTTAAAATAAATATAAAATAAATTAGCAATATTCGTGTTAACCACTGCAGCAAAACTGCAAATCTTGTGCCTGGTGTGTGTGTGTGTGTGTGTGTGTAAATGGTTTGCGGCAATTCTCGAATAGCCGGCCCGACCTAGCGAAGTTATGTTTCACACTCCGCCAACATCACGCTATTCATGCTTCATTATAACATTTATTATATATATAAAGTATTATCGTTAAATAATTTGTTTATTACACCCAGCCGTGCCCCGGTCCGCAACGCGACTCGCGCAGCGATCAGTGCGCCATCTACGACCGCAGACCGTTTCGCGGTCGGTTTTACACTTGGGTGCCTTATATTGACGGTAAGTCTTAACATGTTTGCTAGAACAACGTTCACTAACTGAAACTGCATGTAACTTAATGTATATTGCCGTATGGTTCCGGCATGAATGAATAAATTGATGAATGAATATCTTCACGCAATTCTCAAAACAGGGGTAGGCAGAGGTCTAGTCTAGACAATTAAGTCCCTTTGACAACGGGGGGGACAACGTGACAGGTGGTGAGCCTGTCGTCGTCTATAAATCCAGGCCACCTATATAATTCGTACATAAGTTTTTTGGAAAACCCGGTTGGTACGAGCCTGCCACCTGGGGATCGAACTGGGTCTCTCGACTCGAAATTACAACCATCCAACCACTCGGCTATCGTATATATACTTTTTTAACTAATTGATCTTTTATTATAATATTCACAGTATTTCAGTGGACGGAGATTTATCTAGACAGATATTTCCTTTTACAAGAGATTATATAAAAAATCATGACTACTTGGGGATCAAGCTCGGGTTCCGCAATTAAATTGTATTCTCAAGTATATACGTATCCTTAAGTATATTTTTTGCAGTGAAACTATTTTAGCTACACCGTGGATTGAGTAACTCCGTGAGAGGAATTTCATATCCTCCGGAAAGTAACTTGGAGGAAAGGAGGTTATTCGATTATTAATCATATGATAATACATTTTCGTATGATTACGGCGTAAGGATTCGCCACCCCTTATGAAAAAGAAAAACAAAATTCGCAAAAAAATGCTGGATTTACTTTTTCTCTCTCTGTTAACTCATATTAGGAGGAAAAACATATTTTGTGTCTTTATCTTTTGCAGAAAGTATTGTAAAATAAAAAAAATAGCGGTAGGGTACTTTTAATTGATTTTTTTTCTAATTTATTTTAATGTATTAAATAGTCCCTTTGACCCACCTTACACCGAAGATATTTTCGAGACAATGTGACAGGTGGTGAGCCCGTCGCCATTTTTATGTCCAAGCCAACGATTTAATTCGTACATAAGTTTTTGCAAAACCCAATGGTAAGATCCTGCCACTTGGGAATCGTACTCGGGTCTTTTGACTCGAAGTTCCGACCACCCAACCACTCTGCTATCGTGACTTTTTACGTCACGGCATGTCATGCATGGCAGTGGTTACGGCATGAACGTAATAAATATATCCTCCTTTCTTCGCATGAGGCGACTAAGTAACAAGCATTTAAATGCATATAGTATCATAACCAATTCAAGAATCTAAACGAAAATTCAGCAGACCGGTGATTGGCAGTTGCGACTAAGATACAAGATGCCTGGTACTACAATCGTCAATCCGCTGACAAGTGTGCCAACGCGATGCCAAGTTTGGCGATTAAAGCTAACCTTTCTTTACGGGAGAGGACTATGTACTGCAGTAGAATTTTACAGGTCGTTTACGTATGTATGTATTACATAATTTCAATGATTGTTCCATAAAGGCACTTAAAATGAAGTGTCTAAAGTAACATGACCGAAACAAAAAGAATATAACAATAATTGCTCACATAAAAGGTGAACTAGAACACATCACAACGAAGAATACTCTGCACAAGCTTATCTTAACGATACAAAATTTTAAAGGACATTTTCTATGTTTTAAAAAGGAACGCTGAATCACTACGTTATTTTGTTACCAACATACATACTCAATAAGCACAGGTTAATAAACAACGGTTCGGCAAAGGTCGAGGCTTCGAATACCGCCCGAGTCAGTTGAAATTTTTAAAACATTTTTTCTCTTTAATTTGATAAGAAAAAGTTCAGCATAACTTATATGCTTTAAAAACAATTTAAAAATGCGTAAGCACATGTTAAATTTATAACTCATAATAAGCGATATCATTCTTAGTGTATTTATTAACATTAACAGCTGCTAAGTTGACATATTCGAATTGGGAGTAAACCCATGTTACTGTAAACTTATAACAGATGGCAAGCGGATTTGATGGCAGGTGTCTGGCTCCTCTAACGCCCCCTTGCAAGCATCGTTGTTGTAGGAAGATTTAAGTCTTGTATTGCAAATTGTTTTTGACATAAGACTAAAGCCTGTGTATTGTTCTTTTATATCCATTTTTGCTCTCTAAGCTTGCTTTAGTAAATTAATTTCATGGTACTATAAAATTATTAATTTAATTTTTTTTATATCGATATAGATATAGACCCGAGTTCGATCCCCAGGTTTTACTCGTTCGTACCAATGGGTTTTTCAATAATTTATATACGAATTAGACCGTTGGCTTGGACATAAAGTCGGCGACGGGCCTCCACCTGTCACGTTGTCCCAAAAATATCTTCGGTGGAAGGTGGGTCGAAGGGACGTAATTGTCTAGACTAGACCTCGGTCTACTCCTGTATTGGGAATTGCGTGAAGATATTTATTTATTATTTAAATTTTTTATCTTGCATTTTTTCATAATAGAAATTTAATTAAGATTCACAAACGCTGTAATAATTTCATTCATTTAAATACTTCATCTTTTAAAATTAAAGAATAATTACAAAATATCATATATATGATTTAAGATATCGGCATAAGAATAGTATAACCCTCTTTCTTCTCGTGGTTATTAAGAGATCATTAATGGCTACCGACAAATGGTGAGACAGCCTTTTCAAAAAAATATCTACCTTAACTAAAATTAAATAGATCCTTTGATGGGCAGCAACATTTAATCGCCAGTCCGCTCATCAAGCATGGATATTATGGAAAATGCTCTTAACCTGCGGCAGAAGTCAATATACCTCAATAGACTGTGAACGGTATATAAGTAAGATTTCAAGTCATAATGAAAAAGTTTAGTAGATATATAGTGTATTGCGAATTACGATTCTCACGAAATATACGATCACGATCTAATTCTCACGAAATATAAAACTGGTGACACCTGCCATACCTAGCAATGATTCTGCGTGTCCAGCAATAAATATAAACAAAAATAAGAAAGACTTATTAAAAAACCATAGTTATAAGATCTGTTTTATAGGAAACGCTCCGTGCATCTTGAACTGCAGACCCCGTGGACAACAATTCTACGCCTCATTAGCCCTTGTTGCTGACGGTACACCATGCACAAGGCCGGGATTTCGAGCCATTTGCGTACAAGGAAGCTGCAAGGTAAGATAATTTTACCACATTTTGTATACATCTGTTTTATTTAGATACGTCTCTGTTTTATATAGAACATAAATTTCATGAATTTCTTTATAGGCGTAATTTAAAATAGCTCCATCTATCGGCATAAGGAAAACTAAAAGCGCGACGTATTGCCTGTGGCGTCGTTGCGCCACCTATTCACCATAAATGTTCATTACAACATTTTCTTAATGGAAGTTCGATTAGGTACTAAAAGCTTAGCGTTTTATTGTTATCACGCATTTGTTTATCGTATCTATACGAAAACATGAAATACTAATTAAGCAAACTAGCATTCACTTGTCCATACCATTATAGAATCCTTAGCTTCTACACAAGGAATTGTTTCTTGTAAATATATAGGCTATAATTTGTTTCCATCTATAAAACTAGTATCGTGTAGCTATGCAGCGACTTTCGCGACCGCCTCCATATAAGCAACATTATAGCGACAATATTTAACGCTTCTTAGGCGTTTGTTTATTCCGTATGAGAAAGGTATTTGTAAGTAAATAAGAAATATAAAACAGTAACATATTTAAATTGTACATTAAAATTTAATGAAATTTTACAAAACCTGTACAAATGTGTATTAAGGTGTAAGAAGTAATATGTTATAAAAAATTGCTGCACCAGCAACCTTCCACCCTTGGGTTGGACTATATATAATATTATGTAGGTACAAATAAATTGAAAAATTGATATCAATAATCTAATTTATTCACAAAAATGTGCGTATTAAGTGCCGTAATTCATTCACGGGTTAGCCGATATTGTATAGGACGGGAGGTAATTTTTGCATAGGTCTAAGATACTAGGCGGAGAACCGCATGTAAGTCTGGGAAATAATAAAAAAAAATCCTAGAAGTCCTCTGATTGGATCCTGCCTCTGCCTGCGGCTTTTTCCGCGCATTATTCTTGGAAATTCCTGTGGAATCCATAATAAATAAATATCCTTATGTAAGCTCCCAGAGTAACGAGTAGTTTCTGGACGAAAGACTTTATCTCCCTCAGATCTTCTATGACTACATAAATAGAAATGCGTAAAGCAGAAACATTTTAAATCCATGCCACAGTATAGATCAGTACCACTTATTTTCCGGAGATGTCCCATAAATGTATATGCAGTTTATAAAATTTGACACACAAATTTGATACAATTTGTTTGACCGTTTTGTCGACATATATTTATTTATATTATCTCCATGCATTTTTTAAAAATTGGGTGGGCAGAATTTCGAGTCCTGAGACCCGAGTCCGATCTTGGGGATCGGATCGCAGGCTCGTACCAATGGGGTTTTCAAAAACTTACGTAAGAATTATATCGTTGGCTTGGACATTGAGACGGCGACGAGCTCATTACCTGTCATGTTTTTCCAAAAATATCTTCAGTGAAAGGTGGGTCGAAACTACATAATTGTCTAGACCTCTGTGTACCCCTGTATTGGAAATGGCGTGAAGATTTTTTTTATAGAAAAGGGAGGCACACGAGCAGGCGGCTCACGTGATAGTAAGTGATTACCCCTGCCATGAACACCCGCAATACCAGAGGCATAGCAGATGCGTTGCCGACCTTAGAGTGCCCCCCCCCGGAGTAGGGCGTATGGGCCTCCGGTTACCTGCACTCACCAGGCGACGCACAAGCTTGTCAGACTTCTACTTCACGCCGGTATTCTGTGAGGTCGTGGTACTTCCCCGTCGAGCCGACCCATTCATGCAACAACGAAAGCTGATGCATGGCTCTACCACTGTTATGCAATGTTTGTGCATTACCACTGTGATGCAATTTCTTAATACTGAGGTAAACAAAGGTCTAGACAATTAAGTCCTTTCGTATTAGATTTAAAATCGTATGTTATGCATTAAATACGACCAGATTTTCATAATACTTAAACCACAAGCCTTTACTCAAATATTGTAATAGCCAAGCATATAAACTAATGAACAATCGCATATTATGCGATTGTTCATTAGTTTATATGCTGTAAATTTGAGCGTACATTAGTATGTTATTGTATGTGAATAGCTTTAGATGCAATTCCGTGTGTAATGCCTAATGATGGATCATACCCTGCGGCTATTCGTAACTAATGTGTCTTGAGCAAATCTCGCCAGTTTCATTCTTGTCAAGGCCTTCGGCGCTATACTTATCCTCATTGTATCCAAATAAATCTTTATTATACCTTTTAGAAGATTTATGGTAGCTCGGCGGAGCACTTCCCGATCGACTGATCTAACTGACATTTTTTTGTTATCAAATTTAAACGTTGACATCACCATGGAACTCGGCTATACGCGAAAATATTACGAGAAAATTTGTATGTAATAAATTAAGAATAAATATTTTGTGCTGCTAAAAAATGTTCGAGAGAAACCTTTGCCACATCAGTGACCACTTACAAATTGTTGCTTTACATTTAATACTATTTGAGTATAAGTTCACAAATCCTTAAGTTTTTATTTAATCAGGAGAAGTTAGTTACATTATAGTGGGCGTGGAGTACATTTTTAAACCTTTGATTTTCACTACGTATCCTCTCATAACACCGGCTGATTAAAGGGGGTATATTCTCACGCAATTTTGTAACATACACACTTAAAATCCCGAATAAGTTCACATCAGGACATATGAGTAGCCCTTTTTAATAAGTTTGGGTTTACCATAATCGCCGTGTTAGGGAAACGGATTGGCGATCGCAGTAACAGACACATATACCTTCGTTGCCACTGCTCGTTACAGGATTGCTGAATTTAGTTCAGGATTTCTTCGAGATGATATAGTCGCCAGCTGTCGATCACGAATGACATTTTGCAGCTTTTCACATAGCTACATATTACAATGCACGCAAAAGGAAAAGGGGTGGTACATTCTTACGCTAGTATCACAGAAGAAATATTTATTTTTATAGTTATATTTTTTATTTAATAAAAAATATAACTATAAAAATTTCTTTATTTACGTAAACTCAGAGAATACTGGTGGTTACAATTGTAGATAATTATCTGGTGTCTCTTTTTAAGCAAAACGTCTGTGCAAGGAGACATCGCTTACATCGCTTAATATTAATAATTTAATGATTTCGTATTGTTCCATTAATATAAATGTATAATCTTGTACTATGTATTTTGCTAACTTCCGGCCTTAAGGCATAACGGGACTCACAGAGCTCTTGCAATGTTTGACAGTAATCGCAATAGATAGCTCAGATTTGCCGTCGATCACTATTGTACTGCTATTTAGGTTCGTATTGCCCATTATTGTTATGAACAGCAGAAATACCATAGAAATAAATAATTGTTGTTTGAAATGCGATTTGGAGAGATTCTTTAATTATCTATCTATTAATACTAATGAAACATATTATTAGTACCATTACAAAACGACCTTATCCAAACCATGTCTTGTTTTCTTGCCCTTAAGATATTAAGCACAGTTAGCGTCCAAAATTGGAACTGCGATTGCCAGTCTAGACGTCGATAGATTGATGATACGTGAAACTTAATTATAGACGTAAAAACTTAAGATTCTGTGTCCTAACGAAAGTGCGATACGTGTTATATTTTATTACTTTCTTTGGGCGCGTAATGTTATCGTCACTATTAAGGGCTAAAATATTACCAAAGAAATGTAATAAACAAAATACATAATGGATGCTGGATAAAGCAAAGCATATTTGTAACGTATCTTGTTTAATAAATTCCAAATGCTATATCAGTCGATCATAATAGCTTACAGCATGTGATAGGGCAAATAACTTCGCACAGAGCGCCTTTGGTATACGCATAGTGTTGGGTAATGGGACGCAGATGGGTGAAGAGATATAATGTTGGAATATTGACTCACACAGTCCTAACTATGCGGGGTTGGCCACTCAGCCGATTCGTGTAACTTCTACGCGAAAGCTATTGATACATAACTTAGAAGAAAGAACATATTTTTTTATGAAAAAACATATTTACGTGTTACTACTGACAATGTAAATTTTATTATGTGTAATAATAAAAACATAACATTACACATCCACCCATAGTTGTTTGGCCAAACAAACACAACAACAACAACACAATCTTGAAATCTGTAGAAAGAACAAGTGAAAAGATTCCAAAAAATTTTTATTTACTTTAATTTATATTTCCAAAGTTTTTTAATTATAATAACTTATATTTTAAATAAAATTTTAATACAAATAAATGTGATACACTTGATATAGTCTCTGAGCCTATCTAGCCAATGTAAATGCTACGAAAAAACTTTTTGGTATTGCATTAAATCGATGCTTTCCCACCGATCCAACTAATTTAAGTGGGTAATCTTACGTAAAAATCCTCCTTCCAGCGAGCGGTTTCCAGACTTAAAACAAACCGCGCACCTCACATATGTCTAGAAATATAAAGAAAGAAATCTGTGACGTCAAATATGGGGTAATATATCATAATTTTATTTTATACAACGACTGAATGGAATCAGATTCAGATAGACTTCATATATATTTTTTTTCACATAACTGAAATAAATGGTGTAAAAGTACTGAAATAAATGATGCGTTTAATATATTGATAGTGTGTAATTATAATAGAACGCCATATTCAGCTGTGAAATTGCCACAAATCTTCATTATTCAAAATCTTCACCTCGATAATTTCGTGTGGCTATGAGTAAGCCAGCATATCAATAATGTTATTTCGAAAGCTGCTATTTAACTAGGCCTCCTGTTAGTGCTCAAGCAACAGCCGTCATTGGATATGAAACAGAACTTAATATTAGACTGATTGATGAATACGTAATAACGGCCCGCAGCTGTGTTTGCTCTGCAGCAAACGACAAATTAATTGTACCATAATGACAAGTCGGCTCTGTTGCTTGATGTACTGAAATCTTGTTGCTCGATTTCTATCGCCTTCTTATTGCCAGTGTTGACTTCGAACACTACTAATTTCTCTTACACAACTGCTTTCTTTACTACTTAATTGGATCTGACATTTATATAACGGATTTAAACAGTGCTAGTATATATAGTTTATATCCCCTGTCCCCCTGGACTTAACCCGGTCAAAGATAGCTTTTAATCTTCAAAATCGTGTTCGAATTTACTTTTACTACATTTTACAGAGCGTCGCGCGGCGGTATATGTTTATTGATGCCCCTATAGTTGTCACAACTCACTGTCTATTACAGGTGAACTTTAAATTATATTTTAAAAATATAGTCACGATAGCCGAGTGGTTGTCGGAATTTCGAGTCAAGAGACCCGAGTTCGATCCTCAAGTGGCCGTACCAATGGGTTTTTCTAAAAACCTATGTACAAATTATATGGTTGGCTTGGACATAAATATCTTCGGTGGAAGGTGGCTCGAAGGGGCTTAAATGCCTATACTAGACCTCTGTCTACCCATGTATCGGGATTTGCGTGAAGATATTTTATTTTATTTTTATTTTTAAAAATATAATTTAGAATTGAATGTTTTTAAAATTGTGTGCTTGTCAAATAATATTAGACTTTACTAGTCGTTTGTAGTATAGTAGTTTCAGTTCTTAAACCATTTTACATAAAAACAAGGAAACACCTCATAAATGTCGCTCTAATGGCCACAGTTACCACACTGATCCAGTTTCGCTTATATCACACACGTTCTCCATATATTTTTATCTCGAAATGTTTCACTTGATCGCTAACGAAGACGCTATCTACTTAAACCTTTTATTATGTTTACAGTCATGCCTGTATTAGTAATACAGGCGTAACTATAAATTAAGTCACATAGGCCGAGTGGTTGGATGATCGGAATTCGAGTCAAGAGACCCGAGTTCGATCCCCAGGTGGTAGCCTCATACAAATTAGCTTTTCAAAACTTATATACTTCCGATATATTTTTTATTTCATCTTTAATTTTAATCCAAATTTAAATCTCAGGTCATAAGAAATACTTTATTGCAATAAACCATAAGTTGCAATAAAAAAAACATGATTTTAAACAATCATGTTTAGAATTAGTAACATGGTGTTTTAAACAGGTCTGAAATTCTGCCTGCCCTATGCGCATAATAAAATCTGCGTTGATCCACTATCAGTGTATTCTATTACGATTATTTGTTGCAATTACGTACAATAATTGACGTGAGCGCCCTTAACTTTATTCTTGAAACTAATCGAAATCTAAACGGCTGACAATTCACCGTATAAATGAATTTCAGTTTTATCTTTCGTCGACTGCACCTCTTGAATTATGGATTGAGTGTAAGAACCGTCTTAAATAATATTATATCAGGAGATTAGGTGGCGCGGTTTCCTTGTGAAAGTCCGTAAGTCCCAATTAAATATTGCGAACTTGGAAATTGTGCTAAAAACATCTGAGCTACTATATAATTTGTTATATCGTCAAACACTCAGATAAAATTGACTAGTAATCTCGCCGATTTCTTGAAGATTTTATGAAACGTCTTGTTTTAGTGTAATTATCCAATTATGTTTTATATTATGTGATAGCTGATAGTGAAATTAGTTTTGGTCCCCTGAAAGAAATATTTTAAGGTCAAATTTGAATTCCACGTTGTCATCATCATCATTATCGCGACCTGTGAAAGTCCTCTGCAGACAATAGTTATGGACAAACCAATGGACTTCTCCTGTATAGTTAATTCTCGCATGGGTAATTCATTCCAGTCAATCAGAAAAGAGCGCATGTTTACATGCGCTCTTTTCTGATAAAAGAAAAAACACCTAGTATTGGTGAAACTTTTACAATCTACGATAAGAGACGTAAGAAAATAATGTAACCCGTCGTATATGTTACAACTATTCTATATCTTCTAAAACTTTCGGTAGCCCATTTTAAAGAGTTTCTTTAGTTGCTTACTTTATTTTCTCTTAGTTACCTCTTACAATAATCATAGAAGGAAAGGCGGAAATTAAATTCTTACATCAATATACTACAAGATCGGTTGCAGCCTAAAGCCTGTCTGGATTCGGAACATACACATACCTAATTCCACAAAATAGCAGTGTAACTAATATGTTCCGGCGTGAAAGATATACAGATACCCCCATTTGCCCTAAAAAATTACCGAAGCCGCGATAGCTGAGTGTTGGTATCACAATTCAAGTTGAAAGATCTGAATTCTATCCTCAGGTGGAGGGCTCGAATTGAGGTTTTACGAAACTTAAGTAAGATTTGTATCGTTGACTAGGACACTAAGACTATGTTGGGTTCACCACCGGTCACGTTATCTCTAATATCCAAAAGTTCTTCTGAAATGTGTATCGAAAGGATTAATTTGTCACTACCCTAGTTTTGGGAAATACATTAAAGTAAAAATCTATGCCTAATAATGGTACATTTTTTCCTCACAAAGATTATAGGTGTTAAATGTTCGTCCTTCAACGACTAGTTAGGTTCATTGTTCTGAGACTTCCTTTGTTTTGATAGCTAACATCTAAATGTAACGATATGCGAATTAATCAATCATTTGAGATGCTACTACTTTGACTAACTTCAAACAAACCATTATCGGCAATGGTACAACTAAAAGCTAAGAGATTTATTTTTTCGTCTTCTTGGCTTTTTATTACCACTTTTATTGACGCTTTCATTGTTCTTTCAACCTATAGTAATCAAATTAAACAATCTGACAAATAGACTATTTAAAGCAGTCCCTTGCAAAATAATTTATTACATCCTTTTTATTCGTGAGTGTGGGTGTCAAAAGGTGGAAAAGGCTTTAAAAATAGCAATGACTAATAAAGGATGGTATTGCCACTACGAAAAAGACAAAGTTAAAATTAAGAAGAATTGAAGCAAATTGAAGCAGAAGGTCTAAGAGTCTCCGTTCAAGTTGCGATGTGGTATTGTTATCGCCAACATGCCTACCAAGGGTAGTGATTCTTAGCTTCTCCTTACTGGCTTTAATAAACTGTAAAGTAACTAAGCAATCCCTAAAAGGTTTCATTAGGTGCATATAGTAAAGTAACAGTGAAGGCAGTCGGTGGATGTGGGTATCTAAGAATCATAATATATGACCAACCAACATGGGAGGTGTATGTTCAGCTGTGGACTTATTTTGATAGGCTTACAGCCAACGCAGAAGAAGAACACACTACACCACACACCACAGAAGAAGTAACGCTTTTATTATTACAACTGTATTTGTATACATTGTGTATACATGTATAAATAAGCCATTCAAGCATATTATTTGGGCTACTTAGCAAAGTACATAATACATTATATTCTATCGTAAATCAAAACAACTCTATATAAAAACGTATTAAGTTCGTGATATAATACTATTGCTGTATAATCTGGCCTTTTGCACGTAAATAATCTTGATATAGCTAAATTGCTATACTCTTTTTATTTTAACTTTGTAGTAAGGTTCGATATACACTTATATTTGTGAATAAAAACAAATACTTAAAAGAGAGTGGAGGAGAAGGTGATTTACCTTTAAAAAGAACTTAAAAATCGTATAATAACTTTATTACCTATATTTAAATGTACTAATTAGGTCTACGTACTGGTGTGCTTGAAGTCAGCGCCCAGTGTTGTATTATTTTAATCTTCGACATTTCTTTATTGATTGATCTTTAATCATTTATCGTTAGATATTTTATTACAATTATATTTATAATTATATTATATTTACATTTTAGGCTGTTTTATCGCTACTACTGTCAGATTAAGAGTTGGTTACAATGGGTCTTGAAGATATAAGCTTAAAAACCTATAATAAAAAATTAAAAATAATTCATATAAAAAAGCTATTAAGTAACAAACATAAAATATTAAACCGAATTAAGAACTTCCTCCTATTTTAAAATAAGTTAAAAATCAAATTCTCCTGAATTATTTTTGAGTTGTAATTGAAAATAATGCCGTATAATTTTTGGTACATAAAGGAATGTGAAAAAATTCTACTTAAATTCTATACAAGGTTTATTTTTATACACTCATATAAGAGTGCGGTCTAGTTTTTATGATTTTAAGGTAAAACGAAAGTTCAATGTTACAAAAAATTTCAATAAAAGAGTCAAAATTTTGGAGGAATGTTCCTTAGTTCAAAATAATTAAAAGACATCGTATTTTCATTTAACACAGAATCAGATCGTTGAGGTTGGCGCCGTAATGGAGCTCGTTTTAATGATGTTATAGAATTTATGGGGCCGTCGTGAGTATCAGGGTTATTAAGAAAATTACTGTAGCGGCTAGACTCTTGATAATGTGGTATAACGGTAATCTAGTAATACTGAAATATCAAATCAAATCCATAATTCAATTGTAATAACTTCACTATCATAGGAGACGATGATTAATGCACAACGTACATAACAGAAGTTTAAGAGTAACAAAGAGGTTTATAATTTTTTAATATGCAAGTGGCCTTTTTTCGATCCATGATCCTCACTTGTATGAACACTTTAATGAGTTATTTGCGATTTCTATTCGTAAGAAATATATGCATATCTAAGAAAAAAATCTAAGTGAAATGTCTCGGCTCGAACAATTTCGTAGCGTACTTTTGCCTAAACAAACGTTTTCACCATTAAAAAATGATGTCCTTGATTGAATCCTTGATAAAAGTCTCGACGTATGAAAAAGTAAAAAAAATAAATAAAAATGTACTCATTTTCATATTCCAGTTGAATAGTAACTGGAGCTTGTTTATTTATTTATCCTTTATTGAGACACCTTAAAGTAAGGGCTACAATGGGCGGACATAATGCTCATTTGTACTAAAATAGCAATCTTAGCAATCCTAAGTTATCAATCCATGATCATAGAAGTTCAAAACTTACCCCAACGAATCTTTTCCTTCACGGCTATAGCTTTTTAACAAAGTTGCAAATTAAAAAAGAAAAATTGAGGTAAAATAAAATACATGTTTCGTTTAAAATCACATAGCAGGGCAAGTCATTCTCAAGTTTATTTCTCCTTACCAGTAAAAAAAATAAAGGGTGAGAAACGTGAGAGGCCGTTCAAAGTGACTAATTGGGAAATTGCGGCAACGCCAATTTGACGTCAGTCTGATCTTTAACCTGGCGCATGTGCCGATGGCAGTACATTTTAAAACTCTTTCATTTTCGCAAGAATCCTATTTCATTTAAAGTATGTATATAATAAATGAACCTTATTACTACTTTTTTATTTTAGGATTTTACAAAAATACTTATGAGAACAGAATTATAATTATAACAAAAACTCTCTAAGATAGTTCATTGACTCAGGCGTTACTTTGCGGAAATTCATTGTAAAGTTGTTATTGAAAAAATTACGTATGAGGCGAAATACGTGTCGCGTTTTCGGTGGTGGTATATGTTACCTGGTTTGAGTGTAGTGGTGGTGGTGCATACAGTGGAATTAGTGCACACATCTGTGGAATTAGTGCACGCATCTGTGGGAGAGATGGTGGTGCTCTTCTTCTCTTCGGACCAGGTAACATATACCTTTTTATATTTTCATGCGGAGGGTTGCGAAGTAATTTTTTCAATAACAACTTTAAAAACTCTGTATTTCACAAACGTATAAGAGTGTTTAATTTTATATTGTCGAGTTCATATATTATTTATATTAAAATTTAATTAAACTTTTTACGGTCTGTGTAGTTTTGGAAATATTTTTTTGTATGGTTTATAGAATTATCAACAAATGATGAACAGCACGAAGAGTAGAAAATAAAGATATTCATTAAAGGATTAATTTTTTAAATTTTTTTGAAAGGAAAAATAAAATAAAAATACAATACAAATGTTACTTACACATTTTATTTTCCGCAACACTTCATAATAGTGCTAATATTAGTAGGTCGGTGATGCCAAACACTAAATAGAATAAAATAAATTATTTTTATAAATAAATAAAATAAACAAATATCTTCACGCAATTCCCAATACAGGGGTAGACAGAGGTCTAGTCTAGACAATTAAGTCCCTTTGACCCACCTACCACCGAAGATATTTTCGGGACAACGTGACAGGTGGTGTGCCCGTCGCCGCCTTTATGTCCAAGCCAACGATGTAATTCGTACATAAGTTTTTGAAAAACCCATTGGTACAAGCCTGCCACCTAAAGATCGAACTCAGGTCTCTCGACTCGAAACTCCGACCACCCAACGACTCGGCTATCGTGACTTAATTATTTTTAGGGAATAAAATCCCAATCCCAAAAAATGTTACATTAAAATGTTGTGTGGTTACGTCTCAAGTCAAAGTTTATGAAACCACAAATAGACTGTAATAAGGTACTAACTAAAGTTTAAAGCAGGTTTTAGAGTTACGACCATAAACATAGACAAGAGGACATCTCTGTCATCAGTTTAAATACGAAATTCAGTGTTTAACAATAGCAATCAATCGTTTAGTATAGAGTCTCTTCAACATCATGCCCATTACTACAAAGTTACTTTGTTGCCTTGTAATAAATTGCACGAAAGGTAATGTTTTATTACAAATTAGCTGTTCCCGACTAGCCTTCTCTTAGTTAAAGTCATACTACTTTTTTGTTTGTTTTGATTTTCTCATTTTCATCTTTTTATTATTATTACAATCAATAGCAAAATCACGGTAGCCGAGTGGTTGGGTGATCACAATTCGGGTCAACACACCCGAGTTCGATACCCAGGTGGCAGGCTTATATCTTTGACTTGGATATAAAGTAGGCAGCGGGCGCACTACCTGTCACGTGGGCCCAAAAAATTTCTTCGGTGGAAGGTGGGTCGAAAGGACTTAATTGTTTAGACCTATGTCTACCCTCTGTTGGGAATGGCGTGAAGATATTTGTATATTAAATTAATATGGGTTTCGAATTTACTCTGCCTTCGCGATTATTATAAAGAGATAAATTGTGTTTCGATACTATTCCGACTGTAGATAGGTATAAAACAGGGTGATGGAATATCCCCTAAACTTTACCTTTGCGAATATGTCTTCAGGCTCCCGTATTGAAAAAGATACGATATCAACATCAATGATAAGTTCATAACTGATCTTTGTTTTGCCGTTGATATTGTTATGATACCAGGATCGGCAGAGCACTTAGATGAACATGGCCAAAGTAAAGAATGTTTCATGTCTATATGAGATTCATGCTGATTTTTTACTTGTTTGACAATTGGAAACACTACACTGGAAGTTTTCAATTAAGTAAGTTAAACTTAGACCCAGATGTCAGTAGACGAATTCAGCTTAACTGGGCATCGTTCTAGAAACTACTCCACATCTTCTCGTCTAATATAGCTCAGAATCTTAAGGCTTAAAGCGTATGTAAACAGTGCGTGTTGCCCGTGACTGTCTAATATGGACCATGCACATTGTTTAAATGTATCATAGAATCCGAAAGAATGACATCAACACAAAATTTCGTGGAGTCGATGACGTGTTAGAGATTTTATGTGGATATCTTTAAGAGCGACAACGGTAGATTCTTAATTGGCTCTAAAGGAGGAATATGTAATTAATTTAAATATTAATTTTAATATAACATCTTATAATCCACAATGGCTACACAAAGTCTCAAGAACATACAGATTAAAATGTAATCAAAAGTCTAAACCGATAATTATTATATAAACAGTTTTATGAAATTGAAAGAAAGACGGGAAAAGTCAACACACTGAAGCAGCGTGGCGGATTTTCCCTGCTCTAATCTCTCATAGTATTTTTTTTCCAACAGAGGACATTTACATTCATCAACTTATTTACACTAGACATAATAGGTACTTACCACTATTATAAAATAAATTTAACTACAAAAATACGCCTAACGACATAAATTTTATCATTTCGTCGTCCTACTTGTCACGTATATCATTTACTCGCTCCGCCTTTCTGAGTTATTTGAGATACGATAGATATCAGTGATTTGAAACAAAAGTCAGCTTCGTAACATTTTCATGGAAGTATTAAATAATGACTGAAATGATTTAAATAATATGAACATTGTTTTTTAAATACATACATTTGAAAAATCACACATCCTTTAATACCCTTATAGCTTTTAAAATTCTTACCTATAAATTAGTCAGATTCCATCGAAACACACTGTAAAATACGTTAATTAAAATATATAGTATGTAATATACTGAGTGTATGATGTGTTTTCACTACCAATAATATAGAAATATGGTGACACTAGCGATATATTTCAGCATAAAAATCAATAAAATTACATAATTTATATTTTTGATTTATTTGCACAAATATGTATATACATTGGAGAAAATACATTAAATTCCCACCTATAGTTGTTAAAAATATGTACAGACCCTGAAAGGGTATATAGCAATTTAATTGATTTTTGATGTATATTTCTATAACTATATTATACATTAACTAATGAATCATATTATTTATTTCTTTTTTGTTTGTAGTAATTAATAAACTATTTTTATTATATATAAATTAAATTAAGTGACATAAGTTTTGAGTGAAATGTCTATCATAATATATAAGATAAAATAATTTTTTCTTTATAACATAATTATATTAACATTATTTTACGATGCTGAGTATAAATAATTATTTAATCTGTCCTTTGATCTATTCTTAACTAGTTTTAAAATGACAAGAAAGAGAATTTAAAGGTTTTATGTCTTATTTTAAACAACTTTTAAATTTTAAAATATATTTTATTAACAAGGTTTATTTCATATTCATTGTTTACGTTCTTAGGACCGTGGCGAAGTACTTTATTTACTTACATGACAAATATACCTTACATTATTTGCATACTTGATAAGATTACATCTGACACAAATTTAATTGCGTCTGAGAAGATTTTGGTGACTGGCAACCACTTTGATCGTAGCTGTTTTTGAATACACATTATTTATTTTTTATTTCACCAGTCTTCGTTCTGCCATATTTAATGCTGACACCTATACGTTATCATTAATCATACTTGAATAGGTCAGTTTTTATGCATAATGGGGAACCTACCAAATATAATGCATAATTAATTTTGGCTGTACTAAAGGGTCACTACCGCAGGTAAAAACAGCGGTAATTGATTTTAGCTATATCTGTTTTTAATATTGCTAAAAACTTGAGAAATAATTAAAACAGAAACAAAACTACAATTATCGTATAGCTCTACTCCTTGTGGTATGATGCCAAAAACGCTTGCTGCATTTCCACGTCAAATAGTTAACCTTTTATCGAAAAAAGAACCTACTTGTTACCAGTGGCTACGACCAGTCGGCAAAGAGGTTTCGGTGAATAGTGATTTGAAAGGACTTAGTTATTAATTTAGTTATAATATAGCTATTAGTTATTGTTACATCTTTCTACCCCGTTATTGGGAATATGTATGATTTTGGGATATGTGTGATATTTTATTTTATTTATTTTATTTACTATCTATTTAGAACTGGTAATAATATTCCGATTTTTTTTATTAGTAGCCTTCGAAGCTACGAGTCGCTCGTTTGAGTCCTGCTAGAAGTTAACATTCGTGTGAGAAATATGAATATTTATAAATGATATTTAAAAAAATATTTTTGTAGTATTTTCATTTTGGAATCTAATAAAAAGGAGGAGACCACAGGCACACACAACTGTCACCTATTGTCACAGGTGGTGGCAAAGGTGCATTGACTTGTTCAGGAATCGAACCCGGAACTTCATTGCTAGCGACGTCTTGTATAACAATCTGTACGCCAATCGAAAAGGAAAGAATTTTTTTGCCTATAAAATACACTATTAGCGAATAACATGCGATTTATAAAGTAAATAATTTTACTTTAAAAAAAATTGAGATCACAACGAAAGTTATCAAGTTGGAAAATAATTCGTCCAAAGTATTATAAGTTTAATTTTAAAAAGTTATAATTTGTATTTGTACTACGAAGACTACGGTACTTAAAGAACAATTAACACTAAAAAAATATCCGAAGCAATTGAATTTATTAATCCATCACATAATAACCAGGCATATTGTTATTATTATTTTTATTATTATATTTTATTATTATTATATTATATTAGGTAAATTGATCGCGAGTGTTTCGAACCAGTAATTCGTGTTAGGGGTTAACCCTTAAAACCTTAACTTAACATATGTAATAATTTACCCACATATAAAAATGGACTGTAGAAATCTACAGTAGTAGTAGGTAGAGATAACCCTCTCTTTTCCGAGCAGGAAGGTTTTTCTTAATCGCCAAAATTGGCTAGCGTATTGGCGATCGTTGTACATGACAACTTTTTTTTCGGAAATTACCACGTCGTTTTTATGTCGTGTGGGTGTGGCATGGCTTTCTGTTCTGTTAAAGCAAATGCAGTTTTAGTCGTCAGTGATGACCGTATGACGTAATTCAAAATGGAATTATGTATTCAATCATCGTGAAAGAAATAACACAGCCCGTGTCATAAAACAGTGCTTAAAATCTATTAGGATCAAATAACTCTTCAGATAGAATAAATTTAAGAGTAACTCAATACTTATTTTATAGCGTGAACAAACCTTGTTGACAAGGTCGTAAATAGAGTGTTTCTATAAATCACCTTTAGTCATCGAACCAAAATATAGTATTAATGAATTTTGTAGTCACGATAGCTGAGTGGTTGAGTTATCGCGGAATTCAAGCCAAGCTATGTGCTTTTTCTACCACCAATGGTTTTTCAAAAACGATGTAATGCTACACATACGCCAACTCAACACGAAATAACATAATGGAATATAAACGTGTTTAAATATTAATTAAAACCGAAAATTATTTTAAATATTTCAGTGAAATCACAATAAAATATTTGATAGGTAAAAGTTAAACTTCTTATGGAATTATGAAACACTGTGGTATTTGTTTTAATTAAACACATTATTATTTTTCAAATAGTATCATACAACCAAATATATATATATATATATATATATATATATATATATATATATATATATATATATATATATATATATATATATATATATATATATATATATATATATATATATATATATATATATATATATATAAACTTAAATAAGCATTTTCAATGATTTTCCCTTAATCGACTCTTGGGACGCCCGCAGGAAGAACGATTATAGTATATTTTTACGCCTTAACCACCACGTATAATATACAATCCATCCAATAAAATTAGTGTCTTCTCTAAGGAAACTCAAAATATCGCGCCAAGTATTAACGCATTGACCGAATATTATGGTGAATCATACATGATACTCGCATGCGGTGTTACTTAACATTCCTATAGGATGTTTCTCACATAATTACTAAAATAAATCATTTGATCTCTCGATATCGGTTATTATAAAACGTTGTCTAGTATTTTAATGCGTATAAATATTGAATCGTATAGTTCAAAGCTAATATATATCGAGATGATTTATTACCAGCAAATTGTCGTTGTAATACGTCAATAGCATAATGGTTAAGGAGATGGACTGTAAAAAAATGACGTCTCCGGTTTGATCTCGCCATTTGGCTATTATTATGAAGCATTCAAGCATTGCAGCTTTGTTGGCGCAGTTAAAAGATATGAGTATAGTTACTTAGCGTTGCTAACATTATTTAAAAAAATCTGGTCAGACCAATTTTAATCTTAATAATTAATGCCATGTTAATCTAAATCTTATTCAAAACACCACTAAAGTATAAAAATGTTAAACATTAACATTAATAAAATATTGATTAAAGTATTGAACAGAATTAATTGGTATTCCTTGATTCACTCCGTCTTTGAATGCACTGTAAATTAAAATTCAGAGATTTTGGGTAGCAAAAGAAAAATGGCGGCATTGTATGCGTATTCAGGGACCATGAATTGAGATAAGCTTAAAACAAATTTGTTCGTAGTGTCGTGTGTTAATTTGGGTAAATTCACCGAGATCTCAAGGTTCAACGCGCCACCGTATAGGGCTTGTGATTCTTATATGGATGGAATAAGCTGTAAGACTTATAAAGTCGACAATAAAGTTCTAAGAAAAAAATTACACTTGAACTTCCTACTTTACCTTTAGGCCTTTAGGATAGTTCAAGGACATTCACTAATTTCATCAATAGTATGCAGTATGGAAAAAAGATATAAAAGTGTTTCTAGTAAACAAATTGAACACCTAACCAAATTACAATAGATTTTGTTCCAATCGCCATAATATATTTTACAGATATAAAGACATTAAGAAGAAACCCAAGAATACATTTTCTTTACTTAGTTAAATAACATAGAGATGACAAACGGCGTTACAAACGTTATGAATGCAATCTGTATAATACCATGTGTGGCATGTGATGAATAGAGATAACAACACGACATATACACTGGTAAAATGGGCCAAGAATAATGATGCTTCTAGACTGTTTGTATGCGCGTGGTATCGACTGTGAAAACGTTCGAATTACGTTACGTACGCACAAGAATGATTTATGAGGAAGGCAACTGACAGTATGTTAAACCTTTTATGGGAAATCTTCGCTTTGTAAGCATCGCGACAATGCTCATGCGCAATACATTTTCGGCTTTGATAAACACTGATAAAGTCTTTAACAATGGGTTATTTTAGGCACTTTCGTTTGAAGGCATTTAATTTAAATTTCTATAGCTTTATTTTTGTTATATTCGTTTGTTTTTTATATGTTATATTAGCTGTTCTATTATAATTTTTATGTTATATTAGAATTAGTTGTTAAAGAAGAAGACATGTTGTGCCGACCCCACATAGCATGTAATAAGGGCAGGAAGAAGAAGATTACAATTAGTTGTTACATAAGTTACAATAGCCTTACATGTACATAAAAGACTGTTGCCCGAAATACGCTCTTGCGAAAAGTTACTCGTATTTGCCATGGGGTTTGTGAAAGCTAAGAGAATCACTAAATTGTATGCTATGAACCGATTTCGAAATTTTCTCTCAGTGGAGTGGACATTTGTATATCTGAATTGTCATAATCATCATATATATCATTGTATACATATATATTTATAGAGTCTAGTCTAGACAATTAAGTCTCTTCGACCCACCTTCTAAAGAAGCTATTTTGGGGACAACGTGACAGGTGGTGAGCCTGTTGCCTTCTTTATGTTCAAGCCAAGGATATAATTCGTACATAAGTTTTTTGAAAAACCCACTGGTAGGAGCCTGCCACCTGGGGTTCAAACTCGGGTCTCTTGATTCGAAATTCTCACCATCCAACCACTCGGCTATCGTGGCTTCTACTATTTTTAAGAACTTTATACCACTTTCTGAGGGTAGGCCTTGTTATTTTCAAGACTGTATCCTCGGCCGCGTCTTAAAACTTCTGCGGCATAAGACCACAGAAAACAAAATTTGCAAACATTCGCAATGCAATGAACAATCCCCGAAATTAACTGAATAACAAATTTATGATCAATTTACTTAAAAAAAAAACTTTATAGAGGATTTTCTAAGATTGCGTATACAAATCGTCAACAACTTGTAAATTCAATTAAAGTAAATTATTGTTGGTAATTATCCAAGTCATTAAGAAAGATGGGAAAAATGTCGGCGAAAAAGTTTGATTATTATCACCTACAACCACATCAAAGGATATTTGAGCTCTCGTTTTAAATACACCATTTAGTTTCTAATCGTCGCTCGCTGAAAATCTCATTATGTTGCGAGAGCGTCGTGTTCGTGTTTATTTATTTACAGTGAATATTTTTAATTTTTAATAACAGAGAGCTTCAGAAATATCTCAGTGTCAGCTTCAGCGGCGATGTTGTTTGCTTACCTTTACTGTATTTCAATGCAAACAACATATGTTTGTAGGTAGGCGTAACTCAAATTAATGTAAATATTATTTTTTTTCAAAATCTCTGAAGTTCCGAGTTAAATCGGGTACAAGATTTATATGAAAGTTATGACGCTAATTACCAACGCCTCCGCGGAATGCACAGCGCAAACATTTTTATCAGCCGACTGAGAAGTTGCATAATATTTTGCTAAAACGTTCGCAAATTCAAACAGCAATGTCTTTTTAAGATGAGTGTAAAGTGTGTACAGTGTAAATTTTTACACCGATAAATTTTAACCTCCCTGTTTATTAACTTGGCAATGTACAGTTCATTGGCAGTTTTTTTGTATGAATATAAATGTTATTTTACTTTTGAGAATAACCGTGAGCATTATAACAAAATTTTTAACTCTACACTGATGTGAATAATAATTCGCCATGACTGCTTTTTACTTCATCTTAATAAAAATAAATAAATATTTTCACGCAATTTCCAATACAGGGGTAAACAGAGATCTAGTCTAGACAATTAAGTCCCCTCGACCCACCTTCCGCCATAGATATTTTCGGGACAACGTGACAGGTGGTGAGCCCGTCACCGTCTTTATGTCCAAGCCAACGATATAGTTCGTACATAAGTTTTTGAGAAACTCATTGGTACGAGCCTGCCACCTGGGGATCGAACTCGGGTCTCTTGACTCGAAATTCCGACCACCCAACCACTCGGCTATCATGACTTGTGTATGTCTTCATATTTCAAATTTAAAATTAACGATTTTTATGCTAATATCTTGTCTCTTTAAGAAGATAAGCATTATTTTCGATAACGTGGTATTGTCGTGAGAATATAACATTTTGACAAAAGTATCGAAATAAATACCGTGTGGTAACGGCGTAAGAATATTGACACTCCCTTTCTTCCCGTGGGGGTCGTAAAAGGCGAATAAGGGAAAAAGCCTTGAATATCTTTAAGGCATCCGTTAGATGGCGGGATAACCATCTCTAAAAATATCAGACCAAAATAATGAGACCGGGCAGCAGCGTCTGAAGTGCGAGTGGTCGGGTACTGCCATCGCCAATCCACTTGCCAAGCGTTGCGATAACGGCAAATCCTCCCCATGGGAGAGGCCTATGCCCTGCAGTGGACTTTAACAGGCCGATATGTATGTATGTATCAAAATAAAACAAAAATAAATATAATCGGTTTCTATGTTTAAAATACGAGAAGTAATATTGCGATTAATAAAAAAGCCATGTCCTTTAGTTAACTTGGCATATATAACATTTTAAAAAATCAGCACGTCGAGTTACTTGAAATTTTCAAATATGTAGAGTGAAGGATAAATACATTGTAAGCTTATCGATATTGTACATTGACAAGCGAGTACACATTTGATCACAGTTTACCAGTAGCTAGCAACTACAATTATCAATGGAATGAGATCGAAGTCTTTAGCTTAAGTTTCACAATCTCACTTAGCCACTTTAAATATCAGTGGTAATCTCGAAGGGTATAGTTGTTTACTTCGACAGTGGGCTCCACCTATCCCTTATCACCATGTTTCCATTTGCTGCTAGTAGAGGACTGGTTAATTACAGTTGTCTGTCAAATTCCACTTATCTGTACGAATTTATCGTACTATCATTTTGGAACATTTAAGTGATGCAGTACATGCAGTAGGCATGATATGAGCGATAAATCTATTATTATTTATTACTATAAGTTTTATATAATAGAAGTTATCAGGTATTTAAAAATATTTAGATTCTTCTCATACAGTCTAAACACTATTATATTCCATTTTAAATTTTATATCTACCGTTTTGTGATGATTATCCTCATTAATATGCATCACATCAGGGTATAATTTAATTAACGAATTACATAATCTGTTCACTCCTGACTGCACCAATTGTCGTTGTAATTCGTAATTAATTAAGGTTATAAACGTATATCATATGTATATGTGTGTATATAGTGTATATGAAGTGACCAAATATTAGTATTTATTAGACAAACATTTTAAATATATTAATACAAATTCTTTGCATTTTAACTTGCTAACTAGTTACGTTAGCTTAATAAAACTTCAGTAGTTTAATATCAAAGTTATTCAATATTTCAATGTTAGATTAATATTCATAGTATTCGTTATTAAGGTAAGAATTATTATGTATGTATACTAGTACAGATAGAGGACAAATACATGAACGGCTACGGGTTGACTTCCGTTCCACCTATCGAGAACCTAACCTACCGTAATCGACTATTTACTCAATTTAGTAGTACAGCAATTTATCAGAAATAGCGGTATCAACATAGATTGTAAAATTACATGCAAATCGTAATGCCATCCATCATGTTTTCTCCATCTGCAATCTCTATTAGAAAAAAATCGGGCAGTAAATATAAATATCATTACGATCCCGTTTTCAGCTAGTAAAATATTTATTAATTTCTAGTATGTAGTAACGTAGCCGAGTAGTAAGGTAAAAATAAAATAAAATATAAATATCATTACGATCCCGTTTTCAGCTAGTAAAATATTTAATAATTTCTAGTATGTAGTAACGTAGCCGAGTAGTAAGGTAAAAATAAAATATAAATATCTTCACGCAATTCCCAATACAGGGGTAGACAGAGGTCAAGTCTAGACAATTAAGTCCCTTTGATCCACCTTCCACCGAAGATATTTTCGGGACAACGTGACAGGTGGTGAGCCCGTCGCCGCCTTTATGTCCAAGCCAACGATGAAATTTGTACATAAGTTTTGAAAAACTCATTGGTACGAGCCTGCCACCTGGGGATCGAACTCGGGTCTCTTGACTCGAAATTCCGACCACCCAACCACTCGCTATCATGACTTGTGTATGTTTTCATATTTCAAATTAAAAATTAACGATTTTTATGCTAATATCTTTTCTCTCTAAGAAGATAAGCATTTTTTTCGATAACGTGGTATTGTCGTGAGAATATAACATTTTGACAAAAGTATCGAAATAAATACCGTGTGGTAACGGCGTAAGAATATTGACACTCCCTTTCTTCCCGTGGGGGTCGTAAAAGGCGAATAAGGGAAAAAGCCTTGAATATCTTTAAGGCATCCGTTAGATGGCGGGATAACCATCTCTAAAAATATCAGACCAAAATAATGAGACCGGGCAGCAGCGTCTGAAGTGCGAGTGGTCGGGTACTGCCATCGCCAATCCACTTGCCAAGCGTTGCGATAACGGCAAATCCTCCCCATGGGAGAGGCCTATGCCCTGCAGTGGACTTTAACAGGCCGATATGTATGTATGTATCAAAATAAAACAAAAATAAATATAATTGGTTTCAATGTTTAAAATACGAGAAGTAATATTGCGATTAATAAAAAAGCCATGTCCTTTAGTTAACTTGGCAAATATAAAATTTTAAAAAATCAGCATGTCGAGTTACTTGAAATTTTCAAATATGTAGAGTGAAGGATAAATACATTGTAAGCTTATCGATATTGTACATTGACAAGCGAGTACACATTTGATCACAGTTTACCAGTAGCTAGCAACTACAATTATCAATGGAATGAGATCGAAGTCTTTAGCTTAAGTTTCACAATCTCACTTAGCCACTTTAAATATCAGTGGTAATCTCGAAGGGTATAGTTGTTTACTTTGACAGTGGGCTCCACCTATCCCTTATCACCATGTTTCCATTTGCTGCTAGTAGAGGACTGGTTAATTACAGTTGTCTGTCAAATTCCACTTATCTGTACGAATTTATCGTACTATCATTTTGGAACATTTAAGTGATGCAGTACATGCAGTAGGCATGATATGAGCGATAAATGTATTATTATTTATTACTATAAGTTTTATATAATAGAAGTTATCAGGTATTTAAAAATATTTAGATTCTTCTCATACAGTCTAAACACTATTATATTCCATTTTAAATTTTATATCTACCGTTTTGTGATGATTATCCTCATTAATATGCATCACATCAGGGTATAATTTAATTAACGAATTACATAATCTGTTCACTCCTGACTGCACCAATTGTCGTTGTAATTCGTAATTAATTAAGGTTATAAACGTATATCATATGTATATGTGTGTATATAGTGTATATGAAGTGACCAAATATTAGTATTTATTAGACAAACATTTTAAATATAATAATACAAATTCTTTGCATTTTAACTTACTAACTAGTTACGTTAGCTTAATAAAACTTCAGTAGTTTAATATCAAAGTTATTCGATATTTCAATGTTAGATTAATATTCATAGTATTCGTTATTAAGGTAAGAATTATTATGTATGTATACTAGTACAGATAGAGGACAAATACATGAACGGCTACGGGTTGACTTCCGTTCCACCTATCGAGAACCTAACCTACCGTAATCGACTATTTACTCAATTTAGTAGTACAGCAATTTATCAGAAATAGCGGTATCAACATAGATTGTAAAATTACATGCAAATCGTAATGCCATCCATCATGTTTTCTCCATCTGCAATCTCTATTAGAAAAAAATCGGGCAGTAAATATAAATATCATTACGATCCCGTTTTCAGCTAGTAAAATATTTATTAATTTCTAGTATGTAGTAACGTAGCCGAGTAGTAAGGTAAAAAATAAAAATAAAATATAAAATATCTTCACGCAATTCCCAATACAGGGGTAGACAGAGGTCAAGTCTAGACAATTAAGTCCCTTTGATCCACCTTCCACCGAAGATATTTTCGGGACAACGTGACAGGTGGTGAGCCCGTCGCCGCCTTTATGTCCAAGCCAACGATGAAATTTGTACATAAGTTTTTGAAAAACTCATTGGTACTGCCACCCGGGGATCGAACTCGGGTCTCTCGACTCGAAATTCCGACCACCCAACAACTCGGCTATCGTGACTTAAAGTAAGGTGTAGAGTAGTAAGGTGATTGGAATAATCGGTTTTTAAAAACTTATGTATTTACTGGGACATTAAGACGGCAACGGGCTCACCACCTGTCACATTGTCCCAAAAAGTGTCTCCGGTTTTGTCAATTTAAAAAACGAAATAAAGAGTAAAACGTTGACCACATGACGCTGATTTTAGTAAAAATCAAATCAAATTGTTAGTATTTTTAGTAGCTTTCATAAATCTGTTAAGAGAACATTGTGTCATCATAAATTGTGTCATGTATTAGAATAAATCCCAAAGTGAAAGAATCCTCAAGAGGAGTCACGTGATGTGTCCTGTCAAACGTAATGCTATACATGTTGTTCAGTTCTGCGTCACGCTCGTAAATCGTAAGGCAGTAGATGGGGCGCAGAGAGACGGCGGCACAGTCCACACTGAGAGCGCGCCAGCGCGCCACAAACCGTGCACCTCGACCGATCTTACCGCGCGTTCCGGAAAATTGGCGCGAAAATGCGGAACTGTCAAAACGCTTGATTGGCGTTTTAATTTTGTTCTTGTAAACGGCACGATTTTATTCCGCCATTGGACAACTTTATGTGAAGTGTTTGATATTGTTTTTTAATCTATGTTAAATGTGATTTAGTAAACTAATCCCATGTTAAATTTATCTGAATGCTTCGTTTACCTCTCTATGTTCTTTAACTTTTTAAACCCTGTTTTTCTATATTTTTACATCGATTTTGAAATTATAAATTGAAAATTACAATTTAAAAAAAAAAAACCTTCTAAATAACTTTACAATTAGCGTTTATTGTATAATAGTGTCCACATATCGTATTTTAACTCGTTAAACCAGTTAGAGGACGCAACTTTAAATCGTTTCTCCCTTCTGTTATCGTGTCGTAGTATAGATGATGTAGATGTAGATGTCTACGGTTGGTGAATAATAGTCGTTTTTAGATAAAATTGTTACAAGCTACTAATTTATGTGACGGGTTCATTAACAACAATTCATATATTTATAAAGGTATACATAGAGTGACGTACTAGCAAACTATAAAGTCATCAATGTTTTAGAAATATTTGTTTTAAAATTTCGTTACTTAAAGGAATCTTTAGTCAAAGAAATCCAAAAAACACTTCCGTATTAATATTAAAGTTATTTACTATTAATGCCAAGAAAACTAATTGTTTGCTTAGAATTTAACTATAAAATTATATAAAATCGTGTAATTTATTCTTTTACAAAGCATACATGAATATCCCTTATCTTCGAAAAATTTCTGACGGAGAAAAACCCGGAAAGAAAACTGCACAGAATTTTTTTAGAATATACTTAGAAGCGCGATTATCTCATTGTAAGGTGTTAGTTACAATATAATTTTGTTCTTTTTCTTTAAATTTTTCACTATTACATGTCCTGGAATTAGGATTAAAATTTCGAAAAATATATGTGATCATGTTTTGTCCTTTTTGGCCTTTTTAAAAAAAATCTAATTTCCAAATCAGTAGTAAAGTATCATGTACCAATTAACTAATTTATTTCGAATTTTAGCTGTTTCTACGTAAGTCTAATCTATTATTACTTTTCTAACACAAATAGTGCTCAAATTTCATTCAGATAATAGCATAATTTTGATATCATATTATTCACACTTAGACAAAAGAAGCGTCAATGAGGGGGACTCTTCAGTCCCGCTTTAAAAATTATAATAATATGATTAGTAATGAATGAATTAATGATTAATATTATTATGATTTTTAGTAATGACGCTTTATTGATTATTTTTTTATAAATGTATTTCAAAATATATATGTATTGCTTAAATACTTACAAAAGTTTTACTCTAAGGTCAACTGGATTCAATTTCATCATAGGATAGGCTGTTATCTATCTTGGTAGCTATATTTTTTATCAAGCCTTACCAAGGGGGAACTATCTGGGTTACCAAAACAGAGAGATGCTTGCCTTTAATTTTTTTTTTACTTTTAATACGCTGTTTACTGGAATATTTAGGATTTTTACTCCATTTTATAAATTCTTTAAGATGTCACTGACCAAATTATATTGACTTTTTTCGTAATATTTCAGTGGCTACTACAAATCTTTTTGTTTGTTTTGTATTGTCTTACTTTATAAAGCGATATCAATAATGAAATAATTTTTATCTTTTACATCAAAATAAGTGAAAATAAAAATGTTCTGATGTCTTCCATACATTAATCTACGTAACCTATTTTTTTTAAATCAAGCTCCCGACAAATGGAAACTTTTTGCTGATTGTAGTTTCTTAATAAGATTTAATATCAGCATGTGTATGGGATTTTTAAAATTAAAAAAAACATATGTAGAAAAATAAAACATATACCGGATTTTACCTGAGTATCAAAAAGATTGTTAAAGTTATCGTTTAATATCATGATTACGTTAAGTTATAATTTATGAATATAATTTTCTTAACTTTACTCAATAATATATAACTTATAATTTATATTAAACTTTTCTTTAATATATTTTATATATTTTATATTAAATCTATAATATGATATCTACAAATTGCTGTTGCAACATCAGCCAAGATAAAAATTTTGAAAAAGTGGGATGATTACGAAAAATAATAAACATTGTGAAACTTAATAGTTTGCGTATCGCGACCTCGGTAGCGCACTAGGAAAAACAGTTTACTTACCCTAAATTATTGAAAAGGGACCGAATTTTATCTCTTTATATCAGTTCTGCCACGTTTCGACTTCGGTATAATCATGAAAGAATGAATAAGTCAGTTAGCTACGACGACCTCCGTGTACGGGTGGCTTACACACCGGTTTTTATGGTGTTGCAAATTTTACGGTCCCGGGTTCGATTCACGGCTAGGTCAATGTAAATAACACTTTTTCTACATTTTCTTGGATATTGGTGTTTGTGGTAAATACGTTGTTTCTGATTTCATAAACACAAATGTTTAATCTACTTACATTGGGATCAGAGCAATGTATGTAATGATGTCCCTATCTATCTATGTATATAATATGAGCAACAAGTTTGTCTAAGAAAGTTATTCTTTAATTACTCTTTCTTCATCAGGTTACAAAAATTCTCCATACAGAAATAACACTGAGAACCTAACTCGGCGACAGGCTCACCACCTGTCACGTTGTCCCGAAAATATCTTCGGTGGAAGGTGGGTCAAAGGGACTTAATTGTCTAGACTTGACCACTGTCTACCCCTGTATTGGGAATTGCGTGAAGATATTTATATTTTTTTTTTAACCTAACTCGAACAAAGGAAATTGTTTTGATTTCACTCACGCCACTGACATGATGTACATATGGATTTTTTTATACAACCACTTACCCAGCAGTGTAGACAGATAATATGGAATTCCAATTCGTACGGCTCATCGTATTTAATTTTCAACCACATTCGTTATGCCACCCGTTTTAATTCGACTATTTGTCAAATAAAATTTCTAGAAAGTATCTTTCACGATTAGATTTTACTGGAAAACTTTTTAATGAGTAATATAAATATTTTGTTGTTGTCCCGAAAATATCTTTCGTGGAAGGTGGGTCAAAGGGAATTAATTGCCTAGACTAGACTTCTGTCTGCCCCTGTATTGAGAATTGCATGAATATATTTATTAATAAATATTTTGAAGAGCTACAAAATACTTAGAATTCTTTTAAAATTATTCTTTTATAAGTATTTTAACCATGAGTAAATAATTATTAACTAACCTCTCATATTTATATAGCGAGAGCCAAATATTTTAAAGTTAAAAATAAAATAGTAAAGAATATTATTATACTACGAATATTATCTATATTTGCGGTTCGAAAAGGGTTTCTCTCACTACCACCAATTTAGTGAACGGTATTTTTCTTTTCCTAAAGTCATCTTTTTACTTGCAAATAATTCAGCAATTCAAGTTTCCTCTCCCTTGGGGCAATATTGCATGTCCCTGAGAGACATCTATTTAAAAAAAAATATTTCAACACGTATGTGTGTCAGGTATTAAAACAAATTCGCTATTTTAGCATCTTTGTTTATTACTGGTATCATTTCTAAGTGTAGAGTTAGAAATTATAATTAATTATATTTCTAAAAATTGTATTGGTAGAATAATATATTTAATATCTATAATAAAATAATAATAGATTTTATTAAAAATTACTAACGCAATGCTTAAGAGACAAGAATGCTTAACAGCAACAACTTCCTTTTAATTGGCAGCACAGACGAATTGAGGAGACAGCCCCTTCATTAACGCCTCTTTTAACATTTAGCACTCAGAGTAATAACAGCTTTGCAACTATGTGTAGGGTAAGGTAAGGTTACCATTAAAGTGTCAGTTCTACAAGAACAACTAGCGGTACTGTGTTTATGGTAATGTGGATATTATTGTTAATATCGTAATAGAAACATACATCATGGCCTGTAAAAGTCCACTGCAAGACCTGGGCGTTTCCTGTAAAGTAACATTTTGATCGGTTATTTTCGAGATGATACTACTGTGGTATCGAAGGCATTTCACTTAGTTGCCTATTACAAGATGACACACGTTCTCATTACGTCTCTATGTATATTTTAGAATATCGAAAAACAATTTTTTTTAACCTTTACTTTATTAATTGCTTGAAATAGAGAATTTTTGTAGTAGGTCTGTTTTTACGCCACGATAGCCAAGTGGTTGGTTGCATCGAAATTCGAACGCGGAGACAGGAGTACGATCCCCGGAGGAAGACTTATACCAATTAGTACCGTTGACTTGGAGACTTAGACAGCGACTGGCTGACCACCTATCACGTTGACCCAAATACGATTCCGTAGAATGTGGGTTGAAAGAAGCAAAGGTACTGTACTAGGTAAATCAAAAACGTTTCAAAGCACCTTTTAAATGATTAAAATGCGAATACACTGACGTGTGTTACACGCCATTGAACGTAAATTTATTTTGGTGGAGGTTTTATATATAGACAAACTGGACTGGCGTTTTAAATTACGTCAATGAAAAGTACTACTATTAAATTATCTGCCTTCGAACATGTTAAAGCGGATAGTGTTTAGGTACACTTTTATTTTTGTATAAATAGAAAAAACCAACAGACAATGATCGTCTCTGGAGTATTTTTTCTTAGAGATGTGCGAAACGACATTAAATCATCGAATAATAAATCGTCCAAGGCCTATAAAAATGTTTTATATTTCGTGTCGCTAACATCTGTGGTATTCCTAATCTCTCTCATAAATATAATGTTCTTTTTTCTATCTGTCTCATATCTCTTATCTTCACCATTTTGTATCAGACATTGGACATAAATGTCTAATTTTCATTTAAAAAGGGTTAAATAAAGAGAGTTTAATCATAAGGGCAATAAGTCCGTCAGCCAGCTCGTCGAGCACGATAATTAAGAGCAATCCTTCTCAGGTAGGTCTACGTCATGCAGTGGACTATTTACGTGTAGAGAGTGTATTAAATACTTGTCCGTTGGTTCTCTTGTATCTTCTCCAAGTAGAGTACTAAAAAGATTCCCCATTGAGCTTGGGTTATTTACTAATAAAATGATATAAAATTGAGCTATTAATTTTATAAAGCAATATCACACCAATTCAAGCAAACGATAAGTTTTGAGTCGAAAACAGTAATAAGAACGCGTAGCTTATTCATAAATTAAATTAAAAATAAATTGCCGTTTTATTAAGCATGGACCACACCTATCCTGCCAATCTATTATCATTTCTCTTATATTCAAAAATCGAAGCAAGCAATTAAGATGCCTTAACCAGTTTTTTGTTTCGATAAATCCGTTAAAGAAAAATATACGCTCTATATGAAACAAGACATATAAAAATGTTATCGATTTTTTTTTACCAAAAAACGTTTAATAAATTCTGTTAAGTTAAAATTTTTATGTTATTTTTTATTTTAATACTTCTATTCTTTGAAGCCTCGACTTGTATAATTTTTTTGATTTTATTGTGTCACTAACGTTTCGTATTAGGTCTGATCCAAATAATGTAATATTTATTTCTTTAGCTACATGTTGATCTATGTCACAATAAAAGGCATTTTGAAATTGAATTATTGATTCTATGGATTGAAAATGTACGTATGTAAATGGAGTTCCATTTACACACGAAAATTTTTCAGCCAGCTATTTATACACGCAAATTTTGGAGATCTTTTGATTCGTTGTGATTTGATATTCGGTGAAAGGAAAATATTTCAGGCTAAAGAAACAAACACGTAATTTTATCCAGCATCTCGTGTCATTTGTTCTATATTATTATATTGTACATTAAAATTAAATAATTCTAATGCTTGTTAATTAGTGAATTAGTTATTTTTTTCCAAATACTCCTGATACTCTATATCCATATCAATTTCTCTCGTAATCTAACTCTAAAGCTAACTCGTAAAACACACACACACACACACACACACACACAATCACACAGACACACGCGCGCGCGCGCGCACACACACACACACACACACACACACACACTACTTTTTTTGTATACGGATTCAGAGTTATGAGTTTTACCACAGTACGGAATAGGACGCGGTTTAAAATCCTGCCTGTGTCAGTAGAAATAATAAACATTTCTTTCCCTTTTATTTAATTAAAAAAATTATATTTTATCTCTTGTTCATTTCAAATTTCAATTTGTTTTCAAAAAGTAACCAGCCGTTCAAACGCTTAGAATATCACAACAGAAAACCACTAACTATAGCTTTCGTTTTGATAGATAGATCGGTTAGATTGTAAAACAATTAAGTCCTTTCGACCCACCTACCACCGAAGATATTTTTTGTAAGGACGTGACAGGTAGTGAGCCCGTCGCCGTCTTTATGTTTAAGCCAAAAATTTAATTCGTACATAAGTTTTTGAAAAAAGCCATTGCTACAGGCCTGCCCCCTGGAGATCGTACTCGGATCTCATGTTTCAAATTCCGATCGCTTAACAACTCGGCTTTCGTAACTGTTAGATTGTAAAATTCACCAATTCACAAAACAAAAAATAATCTGTTTTACCGCATTAGTGCTGATAATCATATTAGCAGCCAAAAAACAATAAACATTTTAGCAAGCATTCATGAATAAGCTATTCATGAATCCAAAATTATTGCGATAATACAAAAGAAAAATTATAAAAGCGTAGTAAAATATGATGCGAACAAAGTAATCAACTATGTTGGATCTATGCCAGAAACTTCTCTTTTGTCTGAAGCATTCATTCAGAACAGTCATTCATAGTAAGAAGTAAACGGTAACAAGCGCGCATGAATAAAAATTCCATTGACTACACCAAAGTACCCATTTACGACCAGATAAAATGTCATGAATAAAAACAAGACTAGTAATAACAATAATTATTATTATTAATAATTAATGCGGTAATCACCATCACGTGAGCCACCTGCTCGTTTGCCTCCCTATTCTATAAATCAACCTCTTTAAATAATTATTTCGTTATAAATCTTATCGGTCTTAGTTAAAAACTATGATTGTGCAATGTTCTATTTCGTACAACATGAATGTACGAATAGTTTCTTCGTTTTTATGCAATCTTTATTGATTTTAAACCATATAAGTTACGCTAAACTTTTTGTTATTAAATTGTTATAAAATATTTTGAAAATTTGAACTGACACGGGTGGTCAGTATAAATATTAAAAATTTTTTCTCTATAATTTAATAACTAAGATTACCTTCGTTACTTTGTTTATATCATCACGCATTTCTCAATACTACGGTAGTCAGAGGTATAGACAATTTATAGGTTCGACCCACATTTCACCGGATCTTATTTGGGATAACGTGACATGTGGTGACCCTGTCGTCGTCAACAATCTTTTTCAAAACTAAAAATAAACACATGTGCGTACGCGGTAGATTTCAATGAAAACGTAATCAATACATGCCAATGTATTTGCAGACGATATAAAATTTATTTTCACACTGTTGTAAAAGTAGTTCAGTTATCTGTGACTCGCCCTTGGTATAGCCTACATATCTATTTTTCACCCAACCGGTCGTAGAGAGTTTATAATTTATAAATGAATCTTCAAAAATACCATAAGCAAGTTTATGGTTAATAAACATCCAGCTTACATGAATGGTTGCTACACGTTTCACGGTTACTGATATTACTGAATAGATGTTCTTGATTCGAAAATATTTTGTTTTACCGAGGAATATGCGTAGCGCGACACGCTATCGGTATCTCGTATCTATGTAACTATTATCTTGCCTTCGCTTATTGACACAAGCTCAATGTTTTATTAACATACAGCCTATACACGAAATATGTGCGAACGTGAAACATTACGAAAGAATGCGTCTTTTTTATTCTTTCAATACATGTGAATTTTTAAACTAAAATATTACATCTTAAATAACGTTATTGGATTAACATTATTATTTTGTATTTTATTTTATGTTGAAAGTTAACCACTGATAATTAAAAATATTAAGTGTTGTATAATGAGTATGTTTATTATTGTTTATTGAACGTCAAAGTAATAAAAAATACCTCATTGAGAAGTTAGCATTGAGACTTTGATTTTCGCACATCACTTACTTGAAGATTAAAGAGTTTTTGTCCGTGACACCATTCCTGGGAAACGTTACAGTACAAAGCGTTTTTAAATAACTTTCATATGTAGGTTGCCCTTATTCATTAAAGCTCCACATAACAGATATCCACATTGAGCACACTGAATATTCGTTCTCGAGAAGTAAGTTGTACGGCATTAGAAACTCTGTTTCAATCTGTCCGGCTTACGTGATTTAAGCAGAAATAGATTAGTTGACAAAAATTTGCGTCGAAGTATCTGCAATTTAATTTTTTTCTTTATAAGGAAGCACAATTATTCATTTTTTCAAACTCCGAATCAAACGGAAGGGCGTCATAGCTTTACCATGCATACAAAAATATCTTTGGCATATTTTTTTTTTAATCAAGTTTGGCATATTTTGTTTAGCCTTTCAAATAACATACAAATTCCTTCAGATATCTGAAGGAATTTGTGTGTTATTTGAAAGGCAAATTGATACGGTGTTTTAAGGGACGTCTCAAGTATAAGGTACTGTAGATCAAATTGAGTTAAAATTAGGTTTCCTATTTTTACATTAACACTTATTTTCAAATCTATGCACTAGGGTAAAAAAAAATTAAAATACAATCTACTAAAAATATCTAGCTATCACTTACAAATTTCGAAGTGAATAATTGGCCATCAATAATTTAATATTCATTTTTTTTTTTTGGTTCATATTATTAGTTTAATATTATTCAAAAAGAAAAAAATATACAGACAATGTTTAATACATCAATGACAAGTAACTGATCCGATCGGGTATAAGTTAGATTTTTTTTTTGTGATGGCTTAAGGAATTAATTTGTCGTTTCGGAGCTAGTGGCTTTAGAATTGACATTCGACAAATGAAATTTATGTTCCTTTGCCGAACATTATTATTTTGCTTTGATTTTAAAAACATCATAGTATTGTATCAAGTATATTTTTATTTATAGTGCAAAGTACATATGTAGAATATAATAGAATACATAAATAAACTATTTTCATAAATAGTTCACAATAACGCAAGTAAAAACTTTCAAATATACGATCATGTGTAATAAAAACCGTATCAATCCCTGTTTTTTACCACGTTTTAATAATATTTCAGGGTTAAACTGCCGGCTTTAACTCAAAAATACTAGAAGATAGACTAATGTGTGAGAATGCTCGCGATATTTAATTAGGAACTTCATTCTAATTCCAGTGTAAAGCGAGGTTGTTACAACGAAATCATTCATCGATTAAAATTTACTAAATAATAGTTTGGGTATTTTTTTTAGTTTAGTTGTTTAGGACACTGAAGTCTTTGACGACTGTTTCCACAGTAAAAAAAAAGTCGAAAAAGTTGAAAAAAAAAAATAATAAAATTCTTAAAACTATTTTCAAAGAAATTAGTTACATTAATAATTGTACACAATCGGATTCCAGGATTTCTTTAACATACATACAACGTTGTTGACTATTTTCATAAATTATGTATTAAGTTATTCGTGAAGTATTTAATTTATATAACTAATATTGTTATTTTATACTATACTAACGGGGAAGTACTATCGCTATTCAAATTATTATACTTTTACTTTTGTGGTATCTGCGTAAAAATAATATTACCTCCCTTCTTCCTGTTGGTTTCGTTACAAGCAGTCTTGAATATCACAATAGTTAAGGCCCTAAAGTGGGATATCTATATCGAAAGCTACTTGGGAAAATTTGGCCTAATCTGCCAACAACAAGCGTTTATCTGGCACCTGCTAGGTTTCGGGAATTCCGTTTGCCAATATGCTTACCCAGTGTGGCGATTATAATATATCCTCGTCGTGAGACATGAAGAACTCACAGACCGTTACGTTATCAAAATACATCTCCATACAGTTTTAACCAGTAGCAGTTCCATACAATTTTGACTAGAAACTATAACAAATATTTAATACGCCCAAAAATTGTCATATTTGTTTATTATTAAATGTGATGGGGGTTCTATGTT
Source organism: Sericinus montela (assembly GCA_029286605.1). NCBI lineage: Eukaryota > Metazoa > Arthropoda > Insecta > Lepidoptera > Papilionidae > Sericinus > Sericinus montela. The sequence continues at coordinate 721,015 of JAGSMR010000073.1, read as the reverse complement.
TTGAGACTCTGAAAACAATGTTTGATATATTGCTGTTAATTACTCAATAACGCGAACCAAGTATGGTACTGATACATGCATATTGATAATTTATAGCCTAGAATGGCACACAGGATACTTTTAAAGTAGGAACAATGCGTGGTCTCTAACCATGTATTTTCCTATCTAATTGAATGGAGATGATTTTTATAAGGGATTTTATATTATGTACTATTTGTCACTCTTGAAAAAACTCCTGAAAAGTCACGATAGCTAAGTGGATGGGTGATTGGAATTCGAGTCAAGAAACCCGAATTCCATCCCCAGGTGGTAGGCTCGTACCAATGGTTTTTTTTTTAAACTTATGTACGATTTTTATAAAGACAGCGCCAGGCTCTCCGCCTGTAACGTTGTCCCAAAAAATAATTTTGGTGGAAGGTGGGTCGAAAGGACCTCATTGTTTACACTTCTGTCTACCCCAGTACTGTCACTACGAGATAATGCATAGACTATGTCACGGGTACAAACTAGTATTATAATAAAAACTTATCAAAACAGGAAGCATTCAGATAATTTTCAACTGAAGGATAAGAGATTCCGTAGATTACTCGAACAGTTCTTTTCTTGACAAATAAAAATTTGTCTTGTTAAAGAACAGAAAATTGTGTGAAACAGAAAATAAGTGACGTATCAAGATGGCGTTTATTTCAACATTATATCTCTTGATATTTGTAACGGTAAGTAAAACATACCAATTTAAGATCTCATTACTATCATTTAGTTTTAATATAGAGTCAAGTAGAACGTTTTAAATCACTGTACGTGTAAATTATTGTAAATTGCAACGCTGTCTAGACGCTCAATTTTCAATGATTGTGGTCACCTAGTGTTGATTAGGAAATTTGTGAATGCCATGACACTTGTCACAGATTTTGTCAATTTGGGTCACATGCTTTTTCATTTATAATAATTCATCACATCGATTTTGTAGTCCACCTATTTGTGCTATTCGAATCTTTTCTTCTACTTTACTTTTTAGCTACATTCTTTTTTTCTACTTAATTTTTTTAAAAAACTGTAAAAACAAAATTTGTTTTCATTCTTTTCTTTACACCTGTTATGTAATCTTTGTTTTAGTAACAAAAGAGAATAAATTTTTAACTCCGAAATTCTTCTGAGAAAAACCAAGCATTAATATACGTGTTGCCTCATTTGCTTGTCGTAAAGTTTGACATTGAGATTGTTAGTTCATTTTTAGTATCAGGAAATGAACGTTACCGTCATCAAATAGCAAGATGGGTTCTTTAGCATTATTCAGTGATGGTTTTACGAGCGATGAGTCCCTTGTTTTGACTATATTACCTGCTTGCTTAATAAATTCTAGTGGCGCCATGCTTGTTGCGAGATTTATTTGTATTTCTCTGAAGGATATAGCGTCTAAAATGTGCTCACGATTAATCCAATTGTCACGACTTTACACATGCGTAACAACTATTTCTGTATACTAACCAACAAGATGTAAAGAAAATGTTTATTACATTATGATACAAATTTTATTCTACTATTGTTTCTTGACTTTGTATTCTGGTCTATAAAGGTCTACTGTAGGAAGCGTCTCCAGTACAGGAGGGTTTGTCAACATGTTAAGTGATAAACATCCAAATATATGTTTCTTGTGTGCCGTTGTTGCTCTCGAAGAACCCAAAACTATCGAACTTTCGATTCTTTTTATCACGTGTTTTTTTATTAATAAATTGCAAAATCAACTATTTTTATATTCCATATACATTATATTGTATAGCTGGTTTTGAGAATACTCTTATAGAATTCTCTTTTCAATACTATCTTCAAAGATGACTAATAATTTTACACCGCGAAGCGTGACCGGGTTTAGCTAGTGTAATATATTACCAAAACAACCCTTTCATCGCAGTCGGGTTAAAAGATAAACATTAACTAAACCGCTGGTGACAAGAGGGCTGGTTCTTTTCTCACTCAAAGGTTAAGTTTCACCATTCAACGTTGAAACGCAGCTAGAATTGTTGGCAACATGCCAAGTTGCAAGCTAAGTAGGGCTTTACGATCACTTTAATATTTATTTTGTCAGAATTGTTAAAATAAATGTTATTCCGTTTGTATAAGTAAATTATTATGATATAAAAATTATTAAAGATAAAAAAGTCACGATAGCTGAGTGGTTGGGTGGTCGGAATTTCGAGTCAAAAAACCCGAGTTTGATCCTCAGGTGACAGGCTCGTATCAATGGGTTGTTTTCAAAAATTTATGTACGAATTATATCGTAGGCTTGGACATTGAGACGGCAACGGGCTCAACACCAGTCACGTGTTGAGCCCGTTGCCGTCTCAATGTCCCTCCCAAAAATATCTTCGGTGGAAGGTGGGCCGAAACGACTTAATTGTCTAGTCCTCTGTCTACCCCTGTATTAGGAATAGCGTGAAGATATTTTTTAATTTAATCTAATTACTTTAAGCCATTTGAATAAGTATCGATTTTTTTTGGTTTTCGTATTAAGTCTATAGTTTTTATATTTGGTCTATATGTTATAGTTTACATTAACATTTGCAATATGTGTTATTGTGTTGCACGATAAACACGATGCGACCCAGTTGGCCGACGGTAGCTGCATATGGGTGTTTGCATAGTCGTTTCGTCGCACTGCCGAGCCACCTTTGTTTTATTTTCCGACTAAGACTGAATGGCTAATTTAGAATTCCACTTATCTGATTCAGTTGTTCAGTCGACCTGAATATTCGGATACATAAATTTCATGCCCGCGTCACTGTCGAATGGAATCCCATTGTTTGTTCTAAAAACTGACATTTTCAACATCATCATGCTTTATACGAGAAACAATTAAAGGTAAAAATACTCGTATCAAGGCCAGTTACTTACTTTGAACCCAATTTTAGATTTAATCACATCTGTACATATAGTATCAACCAAAAATATAACAAAAATCAATGTTCAGGCCTATTATAAAATTTTGGGCCCCACGGTATCCTAGGTCCATCGACTGTTTTTCAATATTTGTTATACCAAAGCTAACTTAGGAAATGATAAATTTTCAGAATATTAGCTCCAGATAATCATACTTTTATATTGCGAGAAACTCGCTCAAGCCTCAAGCCTTTCACATAGAAGAATCGAACTCGAGTGTTTTGATTCGAATTCAGATAATCCAATCATTCAGCTTATCTTATCTTGGATAGATCTTGTTTGAAGTGGGTAGAATTTCAAATAATGCAACTTAATTTATAATGGTATCGTGTAATATAGATAGTGGGAAAACTATCTCGAAAAACGAAAAACAAAGTATAAGAAAACAGACTGGCAGTAGCGCCGAAGGTACGAGTCGTCTGGCATGGCGTTTGCCAATTAGATCGTTTAGGGTGGCGTTTAAATACTGCTTACGAAGGAGTGATAATTAAGATAATTTTTGTAGAGAATTTCACGGACCGATATATAATACATTTTCATTCATTTTCAATGGCTAGAAAAAACTAGTTTTCTTAAATTTGCAATTTGAACGTTAATCTGTTAATCTGTTTAGTTTCAGTTAACAAGTAGGTGGGTTTTATGGGGGCGGCATAAAGTGCTCTGTTTTATATATGAGTTTCGATTCATTAAAAAACTGGTTTACCTCTTAGCGCCATTTAATTTAACGTGCCTTAGCTGGTAAACCAACAAAGGTAATTTTGATAATTTGTCAATTTCATTCTGTGTGGTCATCATGTCTAAAATGGGCTTAAAATAGATTAAACCGTTATAAGTCTACTACTGGACAAATTAAGATTTAATGGTTTGGTCTTCAGGCACTGTTTTGTGAGTCAGTAAGTAAGTAAATTTAAAGTATTATTTATTTCAGAGGAGGAAGCTGTCCAACTAATATGAACTCTAGTTGTGGTTACTGCATGGAAAAAATAAACAGAATGCTACAATTGCGTTTACAGTTTATAATAATAAAAGATACCTGACTTAAAAAGGCTAATATTGCATTTTTGAACTACTGAAGTTCCACTCCAGAAACTCCCTGAACAAGAACCAGATTATAGATATCAATGATATACAGTTTATGAAATTAGCATCTGGAATAAATATGACGTAATAAATGTGTCGAAAAATAACTAACGTAATGGAATATTTGTATCAAACATTTCTTTCATCCACACCACATTCACATCATTCACATTCTTCACTCGTTAAGCAGACACATTCCGATTTCAAGTAATCATCACATTATTACCTCTACCAACTGAAATTTACTTTCTGTATTGTGTTTCTATGGAAGTAATTGATGTTAAATCAATTACAAACAGTCTTTAATATAAGAGAAATTGGACGCAAAATTTAAGGAAAATTAATTAGTATAAAAATTAACAAAATTAATAAAATAAGCATATTTAAATATAAAATGTACATTAATTTAATTATACACGTGTGTATAAATAATTCGTTACGTTGTTAAAATAATTTGCGGGAAATACTTTAAGAACCCCGACAGGTTTCTTATACACATGTAGTCAGAATTCAGCGCGGTGTATGTTATTCTAAATATAATTGTAGCTTATTGCGGTAAAAGAAACAGGTGAGGAGAGAGGTAAGATATCGTTCTCTTATCATCAAAGTACTTGCTAAAAAATCTACATAAATTTTGAAAAGGTCATTGGTACAAGCCCTTCACATGAGATACAATCAAGTGTAAATCTCTTGAATCGGATTAAAATTTCCTAACCAACACCATGCCTCCTTACATGCTCATTTAAAAATAAACCAATACACGCTGACGACAGCAGTAACAGATGTTAATATTTGCCATTACTCACAAAATTTTCAAATCAATGAAAGAAAAAGAAACAAGTGCGGCATTAGCTGAAAGCCAGATTCGTTACTTCATATGAATCATAGCACTCTAAAAAAATAACACGGTTCCCTCGCATTTGGCGATTGAAGCAATTCCTGCGCCGCCCAATGAGAGATTTAGACGTCGTTATCTCATTGCAGGCTCATAAAATTGACATTACCATTCACTAATGTTCGATTCGCATTAGTGTCACATTAATCGTTCCGAAATGATGTAAGCGTGCATAATATATATGCTATAAAATTGTAATATTTAAGATTCGAAAAAAATTATTAAAAAATAAAGTTAAGCTTTTGCACACAACTTCGTCTGTGTAACATGCAGGGCACGCAGCACATTCCGGTTTGTCAGTATTAAAACCGTATTACCTTATAAAAGACGTATTTATATATGTGTTGAAGAATGTATTTATCTCATCCCTCCGTTTTAGCCATTATTATAGTTTTTGTATATCATAGCACTTTAATTTGAACTATTATTAAGTTACGTGTGTAATTTTTTAAATTAACTATAGTTATGTTGTTATTATTTTATTAAACAGTATAATTAACTTTCGATGCGGTCGTATAGTATCGTATAATTTATCAATTAGTTCGGCTTAGTAATTGTGATGATAATCACACTACTGTGTTAGTAACAGCATTCTGAAATCAATATCCTCTTTTCTGATTAGTTATTCTTTTAAGCAAACACCTTGAAATATTTTCACGCTATTCCCTAATACTGGGGTAGGCAGAGGTCTAGACAATTTAGTCCTTTCGACCCACCTTCCACCGAAGATGTTTCTGGACATTGGACAACGTGACAGGTGGTGAGCCTGCTGCCATCTTTGTGTCCAAGCCAACGATACAGATCGTACATTACTTTTGAAAGAACTCATTGGTACGGCTGCCACCTGAGGATTGAACTAGGGTCTCTTGACCCCAATTCCAATCACCCAACCACTCGGCTATCGTGACTTTTTTATCATAACTTCAAAAATTTAGTAAGGTTAAAATTTGTGTACCTTATACGTGCGTACCGACCTGTGAAAGTTAACCGCAGTATATAAGGCTTGGGAGATGAATAAGCAAGAGCAGTAGCACTACCACTTTAGCAAATACCATACACACAGCTTGTACCTTAGATGCTGCTACTATCATCCTCTTTACCCTAAATCCTCACTTACGACATCTACAGGAATAAACTGAGTAATATAGGATATATTACGCGTATACCATACATCACAGTTCGAATTACGTGAAACAAAACAACATTAAATGTAACCAAACACATTCTATATTTAAAATTGATAAATTTTATGTTTTTGTGTAAGATTTTGATGTAGATTAGTCTCAGACTCAGCGATAGTAATGTTATTTACCATACAGAATTTTAATGAGTTGATTTTACTAGAGCTTATGTTTCTTTCTATCAAATCTCACGATGACTGAACACGCTAATCTCTGAAACTACTTAATCAACTATAATATACTTCTTTACATATGTGTGTCATTATACACTGAATATAGATTTAGATCCCATAGGTAAATGTTACGACAAAGATTTTTATTACTCTAAATTTTATTTATTCTCTATTATATCTTTACAGTTTTCACGTCTAATTAAATCTTATTGCATACATACACATTACCTATAGTTATAAATCTGGCCATATTTATTTATACATTACATTAGGCTGTATGCATATTCCTGTTTGATTCACCCACCACAGAGTAGCAATTTCTAAGACTATCCATTATAATCAAGCTATACGTGACCCTTATCTTACACCGTCTGCAATCGAGCAAATTACGAAAGCGATTCATTAATTTTCCCATGCACTATATCTTAAACAGAACATTTACGATAACGACTTTTACGACGTAATTGAGTTACGATTTTCACAGATATCATCATCATCATATCTTCAATATGTACACAGTCAGGTCATAAGTATTGTCACATATTAAAACTTTTCTTTTAGAATGCTGAACACAAAAAAGTTTATTGAATTTGAATTTCGAATTGTTCATGAAAATAAAACCATGAATTTTTTAGAATTTTACTAATTTTTAAATATGGAGTGTTTGCTTAAAGAAAACCGTGTTGCAGTTATTGCGTTGCATCGTTGCGGTTACGCGCCAATTCAAATTTTTGACATACTGTAAAATTTGAATATAACCAAAAGATTCATTTATCGTACCATCAAACGATACAATGAAGACTCTTGTGTAGATGACAGGTCAAGAAGTGGTCGCCCTCGGTCTGTTTGGACTCCAGAGATAAAAGCTGTGAAGGCGCGAATTCAAAGATCTCAGAAAATGTTGGCCCTTCAGATGAGGTTAAGCAGCACCACGATGAAAAGGGTGTTAAATGAAGACTTAGAGCTTCGGGCTTCGGGCATATCGAAGAAAAACAGGATATCGTTTGAAAGCTCGTTTAATGGACCTGAGTCTGAATAGATGCCGCGCTTTGTTGAAGTGGTACGCGGGAAAATATCGGGTATTTCTTTTTTCTGATGATACAATTTTTACCGTAGAAGAGAGCTATAACAACCAAACTGATAAGGTGTACGCACACAGTAGTGAAGAAGCGAGCAACCATATTCCGCATGTCCAACGAGGTCATTTTCCATCCTCGCTCATGGTATGGTTGGGAGTTTCTTAGTGGGGCTTAACATAGGTACATTTTTGTGAGAAAGGTGTAAAAACGAATGCAGTAATGTATCAAAATACAGTCCTGACGAACCTTGTGGAACCTGTTTCTCATACCATGTTCAATAACAGGCAATGGGATTTCCAACAAGATTCGGCACCAGCTCATAGAGCGAAGAGCACAAAAGGCTGGCTGGCGGTGCGTGAAATCGACTTCATCCTGCACGAAGACTGGCCCTCCTCCAGTCCCGATTTGAGTCCGTTAGATTACAAGATATGGCAACACTTAGAGGAAAAGGCGTGCTCAATGCCTCATCCCAATTTGGAGTCACTTAAGACATCCTTGTTTAAGGCAGCCGCCGATATTGACATGGTCCTCGTTCGAGCTGCGATAGACGACTGGCCGCGCAGATTGAAGGCCTGTATTCAAAATCACGGAGGTCATTTTGAATAAACTTTAGTGTCATAAGAATCTATGTTTTGTTAAGTTCATTTTGGTATATAAATGGTTACATAATGAATAAACTTGTTTCAATTATTTTATATTAAACATGTGACAGAATTTATGACCTGACTAGGTATAATAAGTATCGACGATCGGATAGACAAGTTGGTAGTGACCCTGTCCTTGAAGTTAAGGGTTTCGGATTCAAATCCCTCTTGGGGGCAAACATTTTTGTGTTCAGTATGAATGTTTGAATAATAAAATCTTAAGTGAATTAAATATATCTAGACAAAATTTATCAGCATATGCGCATTATTGAAAAGTGCAGTCGCTAATGAGAGAAATAGGGGAAGAGAGAGAGAAAGAGAGAGAGATTAAACAAAAATTAAACAATTAAATTAAAATAAATTATGTATTATAATTTGACAAAGTTGTATTGAAATCAGAAACGGTAACATTTCATTAAGTTTCTGCCGCGGACTTCAGTTGTAGGAATCCAATTAACGTAGTCATTAAAATGTCAGATAACATCAAGCTCTATAAATAGACAAGAGCAATTGAACTCCCAACACAAATATTTCCTTTGCAGTTGTGTCTATTTATATTTATGGGTTTCATTGACATATTTTTTATAATATTAACGATATTGATGTTGATCGAACTCGTGTCTCTTGACTCGAAATTCCGACCACCCAACCACTCGGCTGTCGTGACATGATAAATCTAGTTAATTTTATCCTATTTCTATCCTAGTTTTTTTGATAAACCTCGACCCACCTTCCACCGAAGAAATTTTTTTAAGGAAGTGATAGGTGGTGAGCCCATCGGGGTCTTTATGTCCAAGCCAACGGTAATAGTTTTAGAAAAACCCCATTGGTACGTATTCATGTCATTACGACGAGAACGAAACGGATAGTATGGAAGTATTTCGACGTTCTTTTCCACACTCAGTATTATGCGACATCCGTGTAATATTCTGACATCTTAATCCGCACAGTGCTATCCCTGACATAAAACATCTCATGGGCTCGAATAAATTTGCATGACTAATCTAATAATGCGTGTTATATTAACGCTAGTTTTTTTAGTTGTAAGAGGCGTAGTATATTGGCTTATATAGATATATTTGTTGAAGGTACTATTTTTATTACTGCTGCTATTGATATAAAAATAAAACATAAACACGAAACAAGACACCATTCCTTCCTTTATATGTTATATAAGACAAAGCAGGTATTCTATATTTCAGTAGCCATATTTTGCAATTAAATTAATGAGAAATTTACAATTTTATGAATGTTACAATTTTTAAAATTTCGTGTAACATTTAAAAAACCAAAACTATTAGTGTTCTTCTCGCCGATTACGGCGTAACACTCTTTTCATCTCATGGGCGTCGTTTTCTTTTTAATAAATTTATTTGAAATTGGCTAGGATGGTTATCCTGCCATCTATCAGTAGATAGATGGCAGGATAACCATCCTCCGACTAGGTACAGGGTGTCTGGTATTGCGACTGCCAATACGCTTACAACGTGGATAAATATTTAATTTAATTTTATATGAGTAGTCCTTAACTCCGTATTACATCAAGAATATTTTTTGTGTTTCTGAAGGTTGTCGGTCGTGAAGGTGTTCTCGCGTCTACAACGACACGAGAGATGCGCTGTGGCCGGCGCCTTGTGTCTGGTCTATTCTCTCGTCCTCGCCTACCTCTCGGATACTCATATGTGACCACGGTACCCCGTGGAGCTTGTCGTCTCAATGTCTCCGAAGTTGTATCCAGCGACAATTATATCGGTATGTAGAAATAGAACATTCGAGATCCATTTTTGACGTGCACTGAAATATTAATTTTCATGATTGGTAAATCAAAAGTATTTTAGTGAAGAAAGTGTACAATTAACGCCTTCTTCGACTAAAAATTAATTTTACTCTTTCCTATCAATGTTGTAAACTTCCGTGCCAATATTGTTATATTAATAAACTGATTTTGTTCGTAAATAGTAGGTCATCGGAGATCTTAATAGGGAGATGAAGTGCGCGCTAGTGCAAAGATCGATGTCGAATCGATTAATAGGAATTGCACACGCGCACCGCCGAGTTTGCCGGCCCATCTTCTCAATAGAGGCGCCTACGCCGCAAATTGTGAGATAAATGGAGATAGCCGCTTTTGCAATTGGTGTTTAATTATATTCATGACGCATACGTAACAGCTTTATATAACGCATCAATTAACTGTAAATTCTGTGATTAAATATAAATTGTTTTTGCAATTATTATTTTTAGCGTTAAAAGTGACGAATGGCTCGTACATAATGAACGGCGAGTTTGCTGTAAGCGCGCCTGGCACGTATGAAGCGGCGGGAGCACGCTTTCTGTATTCACGATCTGCTGGGCTTGACAACGTTTTCGCTATGGGACCTATACACCATTCCATCGATATTATGGTAATATTTTCTTATCATTCGTTGTTACAAATGTCTTCTTAAAAGGAATAACAATTTTTCTCTTTTTTTTTTTCAACTTACAGGTCCTGTACACACAGCCGAATCCAAACATAAAGTACGAGTACTTAACTGATACAACACCCGATGATTCGACCAACGATATGCCGACCGTGAGCAACGTCCCTATGCATCATCAAACAGCCAGACACCATCGTCACCATAACGTTGAATCGCATACCCGAGCTCTCGAAAATTCTAAATTCGAACCTTCTCTATCGAAACAACCAGATTTTACATCAATAGAAAGTCAGTTACAGATCGATAGTAATGTTATCGGTGACAGGAAGTTCATGTGGAAAGTGCTGTCGTTTACGCAATGTTCTCGAACTTGCGGCGGCGGCCTGCAAATAGGAAAGTTCAAATGTGTCGAAGTCGGCGGGAAGGATGATCGTGAAGTATCTCCAGCACATTGTTCTGGAAGCCCACCGCCTTCACGACGCCGCCGTTGCGGCAGCGCTCCCTGTCCACCACGATGGAGAGCCGCTGCATGGGGACCATGCCCCGTATGCGGTCCCGCTCACCGCACCAGAATAGTAGGGTGTGTTCAGGATCATGCTAGAGGAATAACTAAGGTTAAAAGTTTTGTAGTTTGAATATCAACAATAATACAACATTCCGAATGTAAAACAAATAATTAATGTTTTTTTCTTCCTACAGATAAGCGATCAAAAGTGTCCACTTCCAATGCCTCCAAGTAGCGAACTCTGTGACATACCGAATTGCGATGGCACAGCTGTTATTGCAAATTCCGGATCCCGGCTTGATTCTAGACGACAAGTGCGACCCAAAGACCGCACAGATACATTCCGGGAAGGGCCAGTTATTTCACTAGCTGCCAATGTCACAGACAATGATGTCAGTACGAATGTGGAGCCATCTTTCAGCTATAGCGCTGCTGGGGGGTGGTTGTATACTGAATGGTCAGAGGTAACGGATTTTTTTTTAATTTAAAACATTCTTTGTTAGGCACATTAACCAGCTAATAGACTGACTTTTTATACATATTTGTGAAAAGTGATACCTATTTTAGGTGCGATTAATAACATCTACCGGGTCTTATATGAACTCTGACTAAATGCCTAAAATTTAATAGCTATTACATTTTAATCGATACATTTTCATTCTTAACTTCTTCTAATAAATTACATTCTATATTTAAAAAAAAGAATTTCTTAAAAAATCTTCAAAAAGCGTTCGCGTGCATTTGTTTTAGTTTCAAATAAAGATAAAGATTGTTATTATTATTTACTTTTTTTAACTTTATTCTATTTGTAGTGTGTTGGTTGGTGCGTCGGAGGTGGAGTTCAGTCCCGAGGAGTGCGATGTGCAGATCCCACCGGATGCGCTGCTCACCGGGCGCCCCAAGCTTCACAGACTTGTTCTCCGAGGAAACAGTGCGACGCTCAGTGGTTTACAGGTATTTTTTTTAAATTGGAACGAAATGTAACAGCTGGTACGTGAATCACAATTGCAATTTATATCGATGCTCGTATAAGCCTCCCCGATACAAAACAAGGAATCGTTAATGTTTTTCTTTAAGCTGTCCAGTTCAAAAAAGGTGAAGTCATTGTGTTTCCGCTCTGTTCAACACATTCTTAATTAACAATTTAATTTTCTTACCAATAAAAAATATCTTCACGCCATTCATATCTTCACAGGGGTTGACAGAAGTCCAGACAATTAAGTCGTTTCGACCCACCTTCCACCGAAGATATTTTAAGAAAAACGTGACAGGTGGTGAGCCAGTCGCCGTTTTAATGTCCAAACCAACGATATAATTCGCACATAAGTTTTTGAAAAAACCCATTGGTACGATTGGTACTTGGGGATCGAACTCGGGTCTCTTGATTCGAAGTCCGACCACCTAACCACCCGTAACTTTTACTTTTACTTCTTGACAATATATTTATGTAATATAAGTATCAGATAGCTTAGGACCTTATATAAATGTATTTATTTACCCTTCGTCCTAGAAACCTAAACATATGTGAAACCTGTCGAAGCTTAGCATCAAAGCCAATAGTTTAAATGTTGAATAAATTTAAAAAAAATGTGTATATGAATAAAATTGAATGAATTAAGATCACCCAAGAATGTAGCTTGATTTGACATAGTTCGGTAAATTTTGATACAGAGACAGATAGAACCCAAAGACGGTTGTATGCTTATCTCGCCCGCGTAAGCATTTGTTAGTAACTGTTTTTTTTTTACCAGTTTTCCCATTTATAGAAGTAAACTCTAGTCACTTAATTACATTAATTTATTCTTACTTACATTAATTACATTAATTTATTCTGCATAAAAAAAATAAAAATAACTTAATTGACGACCTTCTCGACGAGTGGCGTACACACAAGGTGTCGCCATCAAGAGGTTCCGGGTTCGATTCCCGGTCGGGTCAATGTAGAAAAACCACTTCTTCTACATTTTCTCGGGTCTGTGGTGCCTTCGTTGTTTCCGATTTCCATACATCAAGTGCTTTGGCATCTTACATTGGGATAGGATCGTATGTGATGTTGTCCCTATCTATATATGCATATGTATTTTTTTTTATTAAATGGTATTAGAAATAAAAAGGTTACATAAACTTTTATGTTGTTCAGGTGAATGGTCTCCGTGCTCAGCATCTTGTGGAGGTCGTCAAGTGCGGGGTGTAGTTTGTATTGGAGGTAATGGAAGAAGATTAAAGGACGGTTCATGTAAATCCCCGCGTCCGGAATCTGAAAGAGCTTGCGGAGGGACATGCGCCCCATCGTGGTACCTCAGCGATTGGGGAGAGGTAAGTGCTACAGATAAATAGTAATTCTTACTTACTTCACGGCCAGTGAAACGTCCACTACGGGATGACATCGTATGACCATGAGGGGAGGTTGCAATAATCACCATTCTTTGCAAACAGACTAGCGATCGCAGAATCATGTACCTCGCTCCTAGAGATTTGTTGGATATGATAAGTTTTAGTCAGGTATTTTTAGACGTCGATATCTGTTGCTAGTCGCTAACGTTTTAGGACTGTTTCCTTGAATGAAAGTATAAATTTAAATGAGAAATAAAGATTCCTAAACCATAAATGATAGCATAAATATCGAAATAAACAAAAAATTAAAAAAATAAACAGAACAACTTTAACTATCAAAATTATTTGTTTTAAATGCTTTTTAAACTATACATATTTCATTGAAAATATTAAAATAAATTTTAATAGCATATTGACTTTACTTTTACTGAATACTTAGAAAGAAATTTTTGTGTATTGAAAAAGAACGATCGAGTGAATAATTTGTTCAATTTTAGTTACTTCGATTTGTCACAATTACAATGCTCCCCAGGCTATGTCCAGTGTGGACCAATAGAGTAGCCTACAAATTAGGATCTTTTCCTTGACCCACTTTAATAACGCATCGATATAAATTGTCCAATACACAATTGTGTTGAAAGCTATTGCGTTTGTATATCATCCATCGTATTACACTTAACAATATTACAATTGGAATAGAGCACCTGTTTCGTATCCCGCTATCGAATACCAATTTAGCAGTTTGTGTATAATCAAAACAATTGATTATATCACATACATCTAGTCGGCCTAGCACGTGAGTGTGTAAATGTTTTTCCTGACCTGACTTATCCGGGAAACATTTATAGTAATTTAAGAATCGATTTCTGAATTCGATGTATAGTTTAATTTTTTCTTCATAGTTACTCTGCCACATGAAAAAGGTTAACAAAGATTTAAGGTTAGTAAGGGCATTATGGAAGTAGTTACGTATTTTTGGAAGTTTCAAAATATTTGTTTCTACATCCTGTAGTGTTTTAACAAAATATTTTGAACCATCTTTTTATCAGAACTGTATGAACGAAAGCTGATGGTATTTCGTGATTAATTAGTTATAGTAGACGGAACAAGCACAGGTGTGTGCTATGTACATAATCTAACTCTGCTTTAAGACATTAGGAAATTCTGTCTAAAGCTATAAATCTCACTAAGCAATTTGTTTTGTAAGACCGAATTCTGGTAATAGTTTCGGTAAAGTCGGATATTGAATTTAATAAATTTTCCGCCATTATATGTGCTCTAGACCTTCAGAGTTACTTAAATGCGTAGATTTATTGAAGATTTTCTAATATGCATCATATAGGACAAGCAGGCGGTGGGTTTCAATACCTAAACCCTATACTGTCCATCACTGATCTCTATAGATCAGTGATGGACAGTATAGGGTTTAGGTATAGATGCCTATGCATGACCCGTGGTGTGAGTAAACCAAATGAACCACGATTTGGACAGGTTGATTTTTTTTAAATTAACGCTTGTGGGAAATCTCATCGGCTCCTCAGACAGAAATCGTTAATTGTCCTCGCTAATCAGACAGTATGCGACTTTATACCGGTATTTTGCGAGATCGCTTACTCCTGGTCAGGTAGATGGTAGACCCATCTAGCAACAATGAAATGCAGCCTCTCAGTTATATTACGTTTCAATATGACATTCTTAACAACTATGTGTGCTGTGGTGTGGGCATAAGAATATATCATCCCCATTCTTTACGTGGGTTTCATAAGAAGATCAAGGCATCAATATGAATGGCTACCGACTGATAAGGGGATAACAATTTCGAAATAATTCCAGACCAAAATAAATCAGGACGTTGAAGAGCAGCAGCGTCTAAGGTGCAGGATGTCTGATACGGCGTTCGCCAATCCGCTTGCCGAGCGTGGCATTTACAGCAAACTCCTATGGGAGTTTGCTATAATAATAACTATGTCGATGACCAGTGTCTCGGTCCCTGCGAGGCTGGAATCCAAACGCGCACGGTTTGGTGCGCTCGGGGCGGGGCGGCGGGCGCGGCGGGCGCTGCGCGGGACTCCGACTGCCCCGGTCTGCGCCCCCTGGCGAGGCGCGCTTGCGTACCGGCCAGGTGTTCCACGAAACCCGACGTGAAACCGGCTGTCATCAGCCCCGTGGCTGCTGGTAAGTTGGGCGTTGTTTTCGGTTAAAATGCATCAGTTATTAGCAGGTAGTAACACAAATGTTAATCGTTATATATTAAATAGAGTAACGGCTATAGTTTATCACTCGTCACGTTGTTATATATTGTGAAAGACTCTGCCTACCCCAGTACAGAAAATTATAATTCAGCTCAATTTTTTATATAGAGATTTACCTAAAATATATGTTATTATATTCTGACTTTCTTGTAGTAGTAAAAAATAATAAATATCTTCACGCAATTCCCAATACATGGGTAGACAGAGATCTAGTCTAGACAATTAAGTCCCTTCGACCCACCTTCCGCCGAAGATATTTTCGGGACAACGTGACAGGTGGTGAGCCCGTCGCCGTCTTTTATGTCCAAGCCAACGATATAATTCGTACATAAGTTTTTGAAAAACCCATTGGTACGAGCCTACCACCTGGGGATCGAACTCGGGTCTCTCGACTCGAAATTCCTACCACCCAACCACTCGGCTATCGTGACTTATTAATAATAGTAAATTGTTAATTGTCTTGTAATAGTAAATTTATGATTAATGATTAATGTTTTATGAAATGTTACAGATTCGCAGAGAGTGGCCAGACACCAAAGTCGTAACTCACAAAACATCAAAGAGCGACCGTCAGCTGGAGGTAATTTTGATAAAAACTAAAACATTGAAACAAATTACTAAATTTCTTAAGTAATTGCATTTCCAGTAATATATTTTTATTTGCAATAACGTAACTCATAACGTATATTTAACAATAATACTGCTGTCATAACATAAGAATACAATGCAACTAATATCTAATTTAGTAGTTTATTGTAGTCTTGAATCACCCCGGATAACAGAATTGTACATCAGTTGGTGTGATTAAAAGAAATGTTTTATTAATATAATCAGCAATTAGTTTCTTATATAATTAGTATTATATATTATTAAAATTATAACGAAATGCCTTAAAATAATATTAACGCACGGGAGATATTCACTGACGCAAAGAACTCTAATGGTAATAAGTTGCCATTATCTTCACAAGCAGAATGATAGATGACTGAACAAAAGGACTGGCTTTATTATTTTCATTTTTAGTTTATTAATTTTTATTTAAATTAAAGATATTTTCACAAATTTATACAGGTGCATGTGTGGACAAATTAAGCAACTGTATGCTAGCCGTACAAGCTCGCCTTTGCCACTACCCATACTACGCTGATTACTGCTGCAATTCCTGCCATGGACGATAAGCTTCCATGGTCATGGTATGATATTAAAATTAATACAACAATTACTACACAATACTACAAATAGAACTTCCTAAATAGCCTATTTTATTTAGAGTAGGCCCAAAAGGCTTCTGTGAGAGGTAAATTGTCTAGACCTCTGACTAGTCCACTATTAAGAAATGCAGATGATAATAGAAAGAAAACTTAGAACTGAATCTAGCTATTATTTATTTAAAATTTGTCATGTATTCGTCCGGGTTAGTATCACACTCAATAATATATTTGCCAAAAAAGAATGTAAAAACTATTGTAATCAATACTTGCATCCCCGTTTAATTTTTAATTTTAATTTCATATGATTTATATGTTAAGAATTTTCTGTAAACTTACTTGGAGTTAAATTATGTTACTATCTTTAATTCAGCATTACATTTCGAAGGTAACCTAACAAGCAAAGATCAAGGAAGGCAGCGGGTTAGTGACTCGTTACTCATAGTATTGTGATACATAACGGACGCATAGTGAGAACAAGCATTCAGTAATCAAAGGGTCGTCGGATTTAGGCATATACACGTAAGGAAGCAGAATTCCCTACAACTTGAGGCGCTTAATCAAGTTTATGTGTTTTAACAATGCGTTTAATTGTCATAAATATTTCGTAATGGTTCTTAATGTACTAGGAATCTTTATGGAACATCGTTGAGCCATGTAACATATGTTATGCTTATGCTATTTATCGTTTTAGTCATTCACTGATCTAAACTACTTATGTAAGCTGATTTTATCTATAATAACGTTAATAGAGTTTATAAAAGTTAACGCATGTTTAATTTCTTAAGAGAAATTGATATTTAAACATTTGAGATCTTTCCTTTTTTAAGTATTAGAAATAGTGTCGTGATCTCCAGAGTTTAGTTGTGTTACAAAGTAGATCTGCGAATAATATTTTAACAAAAATTATTTAAATGCTAGCAACAATCCTTGTCGTCCATTTCAGCCCTCAAAGGTTAGAAAACATCAAATTGATATCTAAATATTTTTTTAGTTGGAAAATATTCGTAGTGGATACTATCACATGTATTTTAAGAGATTAATTAAAAATTGTATATCATAAAAATTGTATTCGATAACTGCATGAATGCTGTCAAACTTTATATATATATAAACTTAGGCTATGTTATTAGATTAAGAAATGATAGTATTCCTTAAAATGGTTATTAAAGAAACATTGTAAGTTTGTATAATGTGTGTAATTTTTAGAAAATATGTGTTCATGATTATTTATTTACGCCGATTTCTAAAAACAAGAATTAAGAATCGTACCTACTGTGTAAAAAGTTATTTTATATGTATAGTGCATTTATTTGCCGGTTGTTAGTTAAGCAATCGGCAAAAAATCAGTCAGTGTTGTTGCATCACAAGTATATTTTTTCACTTTAATTATAACAGTTTATTTACGATTTCATTAAATATATCTGTACTAATAATGCATATAACATCGTACAAAAAATAAAAAGCTTTAAACACTAAATTTGTTTCATTTATCTACTAAACTATTTACTAATTTAGAGATTAGTGTCATTAAACATTTCATTTCAATGTACACTAAAATTATAAAAGGAACAACTTTAATTTAGTGGAATTGTATGCTGTGTTATCGGCGTAAGAAATTGCCACCCCTTTTGTCTGCTTACGATACCTACGGGCAGGTATCGTAAGCAGCGACTATGGTAAAGTTTGGAAAATGCCACATGTATTTGGTTGCGGACGGATGCCCCGAAAAATACTAGACCAAAACAAATTAGACTTATTATGACCATGTAAGGTGCTTTCTGATTCATTTGTAGAGATTAAGGCATATCCGTCTCATATAAAAGCCTGTGTTGGAGAAGATTACTATAGGCCCTGTATGTATATGTATATTCCCATCCTATAATACTATGTATATCCCCATCCTAATAAATACTCTGTGCAATTAACTGTCTAGCTTACTTTTCGCAGGAGACACCGGACACTTTTTGTCATTAGAGTTTTTCCATACTTACAAGATACAAAAATCTAATGGATTTTCATCGAATACTTAGCAAAAGCTTCAACTAATAAATTAGAGAAATTTGCACTTTGCTAACGAGGAATAAATTAACATTTTTGAAAATATCTAAAACAAATAAATATCTTCACGCAATTTCCAATACAGAGGTAGACAGATGTCTAATCTAGACAATTAAGTCCTTTTGCCCCACCTTCCACCAAAAATATTTTCGGGACAACGTGACAGGTGGAGAGCCCGTCGCCGTCTTTATATCCAAGCCAACGATATAAATCGTACATAAGTACGAGCCTCTCACTCTTAACTCGAAATTCCGTTCACCCAACCACTCGGCTATCGTGACTTTGAAAATATATCTTTATTATTTTCAAACGTGCGTATGTATAGTGCGTGTATAAAACCAATTGATGTATCAGACGAATAGATATTTCTATCTTACTTTAGTCTGAATGATAACATCACGTAATCGATAACGAATAGATCAATGAAGTTTTCGGTATAATCAGACACAATGAGTATCTCTCTAGTGTGGATGAGAATAAATTACTTAAAATGACTTTAATTAATGAATCCCAAATGTCGGGGAATACCGAACAAAATATTAATCAACAACGATTACCTTTTGTAATTTTCATGAATGTAAGCAATGCCTTAACAAATATTTTCCTTGGTGCAGTGACTTTTAGTGCAATATATTTTGTAAATTTATTTCAAATGCCTAGTACCTTAAAACAGCATGTTTACTTATGCGTCACAGGGGTGAGTAATTGACTTAATAAAAAATACTGATAAAACCTTGGTGAGAGTGAATAAATGTGGTGAAAAGTATTAGCCCTCAAATAACCACTGATAGACAAAAGCCTTAAAATAAGTTTCGAGAAACTAGAGTTCCGAAAGGTTTAGAAGGTTTGCTACGTCCGGGTGGAATTTTGATCAGTTTTGCATACATACATACATAATTAAGGGCCTCAAAAGTTCACTGACATTGGCCCTTTTCCGATGGGGGATCGCAGAACCAGATATTCCGCACCTTAGACGCCGTTGCCCATCACCTGTCTGTCTGTCAAATTTTGTACCACCATCTTTCGGTAGCCAATGATATTTCCTAAGCTTTTCCACGCCTCTTACGCCATTTACGGAAAAAAAGAGGATAGTATATTTTACGCCGTAGCCACATCGCAAGGCACAGTTTTACATAATATTAGGAAATTGAAAATTGATGCACTTAATAACAGCCTTGTTTTCGATTTATTAAAATTCGACAGACTTCATGCAGACAGATTATCAGAGACAAGGCCTGGGTTATGGCGTTTCTTTATATGCGAGTGACACAGGGTTGATTACCAGGTCAGCACCATTAAAAGCAATTTTAAGTGCTAAATTTACTACGTGCTCAGTGAAACGAAAAAATCTTGAGGAAACCCGATAAATAATAAAAACACTTCGACTTCTTGTGTTCCATGATGCACTGGAACAACATGGCAATCGTACCCCAACAATGTGAGAAAAGATAGTAACTAGAATATAATAATATAATAGTAACTACAGATAACCAGCAATGAACATTTCAGACAGCTAATTAATACTCTTCTAAATGCATATTAAACAAAATGCTCATAATCTGCTCCAAATCATATTTGATTTGCTATAAATATTATTTAGTGCAGATTAATTTTGAGTACATTTGATAAGGAGCTACTATAGCTATATTACTAAGTTATACAAATTTTGTTAAATGTTATTTTTTATAAAATCACGATAGCCGAGTGGTTGGGTGGTCGGAATTTCAAGTCAATAGACCCGGGTTGGGGTTTTTCAAAAACTTATGTACGAATATCGTTGGCTTGGACATAAAGACGGCGACGGGCTCACCACCTGTCACGTTGTCCCGAAAATATCTTCGGTGGAAGGTGGGTCGAAGGGACTTAATTGTCTAGACTCTCTTTTAATTGTCTTGACTTAATTGTCTAGAATTGTCGACCTCTGTCTACCCCTGTTATGGGAATTGCGTGAAGATATTTTTATATTTTTATATATATTTTATATTGTTATTTTTTATCCACGCTTTTGCATCCTTTGTGGAGATATGTCCGAGAAACGATGTCTGATATTCTTGTATAAGATATATTCGTAAAAAAGGGTACTGTTTTCAAAAACACTGTAACATGTTTCTATTTCAGTACATAATTCTGATGAGTCAAGCTATTTTGTCCCTCAATCCTTACACAGGTTGGGCTAAACATTTTAACTACGAGGATAAAAAAATAATTCATTGGGTAATGCAAATCACTGGTTCCATTTTGGCAATAGCTGGTAGTATTATTGCAATGACAGACGTACAAAATAATTTTAACACAGCACATGGTGTTCTAGGCAAGTTTTTGTCAAAGATTATGGATACAATAATTATAATTAATATGTAAATTGACAAGTATAACATCACATATTCGAGCAATTTCTCAGACCCCAAAGTAAGTAGCTAAAGCAAGTGCTTTAGTTACTTACTTTGGGTACTGGTATGGTAAGGGTCTGGTAGCACACTTGTGTTACAGAATCAGACTCGAAAACCATTAACACCCAGACCCAAGACTGTACAAAAAGTGGTTTCTACATTTACCCGTCCGGGTATCGAACCTACGAACCTAGAGCTGGAAACATCTTGAAAGCCGGTATGTACGCCAGTCGACCATGCAGGTCGTTAAAAATTTAATAAAGGATACACCAAACTAATAAGTATTTCATAAAGTCGTTCACGATTTGTCTCTAGAAAAGATTTCTAAGTAGTGGTCCGAGGAATACTGATAATTTCATATAAATACTAATTATTACTACTTATGTTGTGTATAGTATATATCTACTATACTATTAGTATGGATAGGATATTATAAGATAATAAACACTATTATAAAGCCATCACTAACACGTCACTACCACTATCACTTTACTGTCTGTAATTGACATTCCTTATAAAGGAAAATTTTATGTTAGCACAAATCTTCCTTATGTCTGCTTCCCGTGGCTGGATTATTTTATAACATCTTTATGACAGTTATTCAGTCGTTTATCTCAGATAGTCTTAAAATCTCAGATATCGAATGATATCCATCCGGCATTTATCTTTCTTAACGCCACCTCTATTTTATATAATTGTAACACTTATCTTAGAACGAACATTTAAAAAAATTATAAACTTATTATGTTTCGATATTTAAAATTTTGTTGTTGTCACACAGTCACGTTCTAACCAAGTTTTATTGGGATTTATAAAAATTGGTATACAGATACATTAGAACCTGTATATGCGAGAGATCTGAAGTTTAATTTTGCATGGTGCAAGAAGCATGCAGAGGATCCTAGTTGCTCTAGGATCCTCTGCATGCTTCTGTAAAAATTGCGTATTATCCGTAGACGAAGTCGCGAGCAGAATCTAGTTAATTACATACCTAAAATTTAAATTAAGAATAAATATGTTTTTTCTTTCAGGACTTGTTGCTTTGATTTTCACAATTTTAAGTCTCATCAGCGGAGTGATCAATTTATTCTCCATGACATTCAGAAATAATGTAAATTTAATAAAGATAGCCCATTCCGGTTTGGGTTCCCCGGCTGTGTGCACAGCATACCTGTGCCTTTGCTTCGGTTTTCACAATACCTACCGAATGATTTTAGGTGATACGAATGCCAACCTATCGATTGCGCTCTCCTTTCTTGCTTTGTTGGGTACCTTGATTTCTGCATGTATAAATACGTTCAAAAGAATATTTTATTTGTAGAAAATGGCGATTATCCTGTATAGTGCCTTTCGAAACTCATTCATGTTATATTAGGCACTCTAAAGCGGGTAAGCTTTTGAGCAGTGTACTTGAGTACGAAGTTATTCCAGCAATCTTTTGTACTCGTAAGGGAACAAAATGTATTGTATAATTATTTATTTTAAAAGATTTGTACTTATTTTATTATAAGTATACTTTAAGCGACAAAAAACATTTAATTAAAAATAAACACATTTTATTTTCAAAGTATTTCATTTAATCATGTATATACATTACTTAATCAGTACATCTTTATTCTTATCAATATAATGCAATCCTATTGTAAAATACTACGATTTTCGATATGTCATATATTTTATAATCAGTAATTATTAGTTATATATCACACAAAAGTAATTAATAATAAGTGCTATTATGTATTAATTTTTTTGAGATGATGTAAGTACTTTATTAAGATATACAGTACAAGACTTTAATATAAAAGTTTTATTAAGATCTTAAGATCTGCAGGAATTACAACAATTCTGAATATAATAGTTGTAGTGACAAAGACGAGCTTGAACAGCCAACGCACAGTTGCTCAGCTTATCTTCACAGTCTGTGAAAAAAACAACATTAAGGATTAATTTATAAATCCACGATAACCGTGTGATTGGGAGATCGGAGTTGAAGTCAAGAGACACGAGATCTATGACTTGGTTGTAGGCTTGTACCAATTTGGTTTTTTCAAAAACTTATGTACGATTTATATCGTTGGTTTGGACATACAGACGGCGACAGGCTCACCACCACCTGTCTCGTTGTCTCAAAAATGTGTTCGGTGAAAGGTGGGTCGAAAGGACTTAATTGTCTAGACCTTCGTCTAGCGTGAAGGTATTTTTTTTTTTCAATAACTTATCTTTAGGCTTAGAAAGGGTACGAAAAAGCCACTTTTTTCATCTCCATCATAAAAGACAATGAGGTGTAGTCAGACGCTTATTAAACAGTGAAAAACTATGATCTATCAAAAGATTTTCTTAAAAATTTTATAGAATTATAAATAAAAATTAAATATTCTTATCTCCGTATTATATGTGTCCCTGAAACATTTGGAAGTCTGTCGGATAAGATAACATATTCAGATAATATCCGGAACGTTGCTCCAATACGATTTTACAGATTTCACTTCGTCTTCCAGATACTATGTATTATTGTATCTTTTTCCGTTCTCTTTCTTTCTGCTAAAGAAGTGGCCAGCATCACAAATTTATTATGTATTTGACATTTAGTAGAAAATACATAAAAATCATAAAAGAAATTTACAAAAACACATCAGCAAATGTCCAACTTGAACAACAAGGAGAAGAATTTAGAGTTCAAAAAGGCATTAGACAAGGTGATTCACTTTCCCCAAAACTCTTCACAGCACTCTTGGAAAATATATTTAGGAACTTGGACTGGGGACAGTTTGGAATCAATATTAACGGATTGAACCTAAATCATTTAAGATTTGCCGACGACATTGTAATTTTCGCTGAGAAACCAAGCATACTACAAACTATGCTACAACAATTAGATATTGAAAGCAAGAGTAGTAAGTAGAGCGGCAATAGCCTGATGGTTTAGGGTGCGGTCTGCGAAACATGACGTCGCAGGTTCGGGCCCCGCCATTCGACTATTGACGTAAACCAACTCCTGACACAAGCATTGCAGCTTAATTGGAGTGGTTAACAGGAATACTAGTAATGTTATTCGGCATTGCTAGTATTCTTTAAAAAAAATATTAAAAGCAGGAAAGCGGGTTTATCAATGAACCCAACAAAGACTAAAGTAATGCCGTAAAAGAAAATATAGTAATAGCACAAGAAATCATAGAATATATAGATGAATATATATATATATATATATATATATATATATATATATATATATATATATATATATATATATATATATATATATATATATATATATATATATATATATATATATATATATATATATATATATATATATATTTAGGCAACTTATTTCAATAAAAGACCAGTACTCCAAAGAAATATATAGAAGAATATGCAACACTTGGAAATGGTATTGGTCTCTTAAACCAATAGTTAAAAATGAAACAATTCCCATGGCAATGAAAAGCAAATTATATAATACATGTATTCCACCATGTCTTACTTATGGATGTCAAACTTGGCCTGCAACGCGCAAAAACTATTAGTTTGTCAACGCGGAATGGAAAGAAGCATGCTAAACATAAGACTACTGCATCGATGGTCATTTTCAAAAATAAGGAAAAATACAAAGGTAAGCGACGTGATACAAAAAATAAGAAAACTTAAGTGGCAATGGACTGGACATGTAATGAGGACTAATAAAGAAAAATGGACTAAGTATGTAATGGAGTGGTACCCAAGTACCGGGAAAAGACAACGAGGAGGTCAAATCAAAAGATGGGAGGACGATTTACCAAAAGGATGGAGAAGGCCTGCAAAGCATAGAGAGATGTGGAAACAATTATGAGAGGCCTATGTCGACGGACAACCTAACCAAAGTGGTTGCTAATAAATTTATCATCTATAGTTGCTATATAAATTAGATTTAAGAATACTACTGTTTCATAAGAATAGCATGTAAGCTAAAAAGGTCAGCGAATAAAGGCTTTTATTATTATTATTATATATCTAAATCTAGTTATTTATACCTGTTGTACCCATATGCTTGGTAGTACTCCTTTGTGTGCTAGTGCTTGGATTTTCAATTTTTTGTGACTCTGTAACAAACAACACATACATTCTATAAATTATATGAAGTAATCACTATCTAACTTTTAAGTATTTTTTTTAAATCCTTTTTTACATAAGCAATATTACATTTATATTTACGATACGTATAATTTAAAAAAAAATATAATGCAGCCACCAGCAAGTACTTCTTATTGCCTATACCTGTTACTTGATCCTATTCCTCACGGTACTTGCTGCTGACTGCATTACCACGTTTAATATTTAAACTTGACTATTGAACGAGAAAAGAACCAGCCCTCTCGTCACCAGCGACTACGAACTGTCGCGGTTACAATTCAAACTTTTTACAATATCATAGCGTAGGCGCACACAGTTATTTTGTGGCTATAATCATATATATGTATCTGAAGCACCAGATGCGTCAAATTAGATTTTAGTCCATTTTTTTTAAATTAGAATTTTCCAGTTCCTGTATTAATTTAAAATATTTTTACGTCTAATATTTTTATAATGAAGCGCTTCTACTCCTGACTACGTCACGTACCAATAGTAAGTCCAGTAGCGCTGGTGGTGTTGCAGCGCGGCTCGCAGGGGCGGTGCGCTTGCGGGCGCGGCGGTGCGCACTCGCCGTCACGAGCGCCGTTACTTCCGCGCGCGCACACCACAGTGCGACGCTGCACGCCCGTGCCCAAACTGCAGTTACCTACGCACTACGTAACCAAATCTACGTTTATTTTTGTATTTCTTTACTATAAATGTATTCCTGAGTGAGCATTATCCTTATCATAAATGTTTAATAAGTCACGATAGCAGAAAAATATTAGCTACATTATAGAATATATAAGAGTCACGATAGCCGAGTGGTAGGATGGTCGGAATTTAGAGTCAAGAGACTCGAGTTCGATCCCCAGTTGGCAGGCTCGTACCAATGGGTTTTTCAAAAACTTATGTACGAATTACATCGTTGGCTTGGACATAAAGACGGCGACGGGCTCACCACCTGTCTCGTTGGCCCGAAAATATCTTCGGTGGAAGGTGGGTCAAAGGGACTTAATTGTCTAAACTAGATCTCTGTCTACCCCTGTATTGGGAATTGCAACTAGACCTCTGTCTACCCCTGTATTGGGAAATAAAATGTATTGTCAATAACATTTGAAATGTTTGTATTCTTTAGCAAAGTTATTAAAGCAAATGCGGTATAATATACCACTTCTAGAGCAACGTTGTAGAATCACGTCGCCTGAGGCGGTGCGCGGTAATCACTAATCTCTACTTAATTTTCTAGACTAGACCTCTGTCTACCCCTGTATTAGGAATTGCGCGAAAATATTTATTTATTTTATAAATATTTAAAAAGCCCCAGTTTTCACTACTTTCATAAAAGATTAGCAATGTTTTCACTAATTTTAACAACAGGCTGCCACCGCGAATCGTACACAATATGTAGATACGTATATATGTGGACGACGACGGGC
Organism: Sericinus montela; assembly: GCA_029286605.1. Classification (NCBI taxonomy): domain Eukaryota; kingdom Metazoa; phylum Arthropoda; class Insecta; order Lepidoptera; family Papilionidae; genus Sericinus; species Sericinus montela. The sequence goes on along the minus strand of JAGSMR010000073.1, from coordinate 694,328 downwards.
TCACCACCTGTCTCGTTGTCCCAAAAATGTCTACCCCTGTATTGATAATGGCGTGAAGATATTTTTTTATGCAAACTATGAAACTGCCACGATAGCCGAGTGGTTGGGTGGTCGGAATTTCGAGTCGAGAGATCCGAGTTCGATCCCCAGGTGGCAGGCTCGTACCAATGGGTTTTTCAAAAACCTATCTACGAGTAATGTCGGTGGCTTGGACATAAAGATGGCGACGGGCTCACCACCTGTCACTTTGCCCCGAAAATATCTTCGGTGGAAAGTGGGTCGCCGGGACTTAATTGTCTAGACTAGACCTCTGTCTACCCCTATATTGGGAATTGCGTGAAGATATTTATTTATTTATGAAACTGCCACGTTGTCCCATTTAAGATCCAGTGACATGTGCGAAAGGCTTAATTGTGTAGATCTCTTACTGCTGCAGATGTGATATGATAATAATGATAAAGATGAAAAAAATTAGCGAAAGAATATTGTGGTGTGAGAAAATATTGCACACGATTTATTAATACTTCATATGAAATAAACTGCATAATAGTTTTAAGTGACCAGTTCAGAGATCCTGCACCTCCCGTTACCTTATCTACTAATGGAGTCTGCATAATGTATCTATTACTAAGTAGACACAAACTCGTTACCGGCTCTGGTGAGTTCATTGTCTCGTACAAGGTTGTACAATCTGATTAAATATACATATTGATTAACTTAAACCTGATTACGTGATAAAATAATAATACACAAACTAAAATAACTATAGATAAGAAGAATATTGGTGGTACGCTGGTAATACACTGTATTTTTCCCCGGAATTGGTGGAACAAAATAATCCTGAAAATGTATGATTCTTTTTTAGTGCTATGACTTCTTTCAAATTAGTATGTTATTAAATTGATGTTCAAACTTTACATATTATTATGTTATAAACAATATTTTTACAAGCTGTAATGTTTGTTTTCGCCGACGTATTTTATAATTTGCGTTAGCGTATTTTGGTGTAACTAGTAAATTTACCTGACTCCATTCACTATAGTACCAAACAGGTGGACACTCTCCACCACAATCTCTTTGAATTTCTGGCTTAGGATCTTTGCATGCTGAATCTCGAAGATGTCTTCCAGTTCCGCCAATGCAAAGGACTCCTCGAACTTGTGTACCACCGCACACAGATGAGCAAGAAGACCATTCCCCTAGAAACAACGAAAAATATTAGCTACATTATAGAATATATAAGAGTCACGATAGACGAGTGGTTGGAACGTCGGAATTTCGAGTCAAGGGACCCGAATTCGATCCCCAGGTGGCAGGCTCGTACCAATGGGTTTTTCAAAAACCTATCTACGAATAATGTCGGTGGCTTGACATAAAGATGGCGACGGGCTCACCACCTGTCACGTTGGCCCGAAAATATCTTCGGTGGAAGGTGGGTCAAAGGGACTTAATTGTCTAGACCTCTGTCTACCTCTGTATTAGGAATTGCGCGAAAATATTTATTTATTTATGAAACTGCCACGATAGCCGAGTGGTTGGGTGGTCGGAATTTCGAGTCGAGAGACCCGAGTTCGATCCCCAGGTGGCAGGCTCGTACCAATGGGTTTTTCAAAAACTTATGTACGAATATCGTTGGCTTGGACATAAAGACGGCGACGGGCTCACCACCTGTCACGTTGTCCCGAAAATATCTTCGGTGAAAGGTGGGTCGAAGGGACTTAATTGTCTAGACTCGACCTCTGTCTACCCCTGTATTGGGAATTGCGTGAAGATATTTATTTTATTATTTATTTATTATAGAATATATAAGAGTCACGATAGACGAGTGGTTGGAACGTCGGAATTTCGAGTCAAGGGACCCGAATTCGATCCCCAGGTGGCAAGCTCGTACCAAGTGGGTTTTTCAAAAACTTATGTACGAATTATATCGTTAGCTTGGACATTAAGGCGTCGACAGGCTCACCGCATGTCACGTTGTGCCAAAAATATCTTCGGTGGGAGGTGGGTCGAAACGACTTAATTGTCTAGACCTCTGTCAACCCCTTATTGGTAATTGCTTGAAGATACTTATTTTATTTATTTATTATAAATAAATAATAATTATTATTTATTTGTTGTTATTGAATATACGCATTACAAATATAAAAATTCAAATATTTCAAAGGATACACAAAATTGCAGGCAAAGCTCATACTAAATAAATTTAAAAACTAAAATCTTAGACGCTGCTGCACATCACCTGCTGAATGTTGTTCTGGTATTTTCGAAATAGTTATCCCGCCTACCGTCGGCCAATATATTTTCAAGGCTTTTACTTAGTCATTTCTGCCGACACCCACGGAAAGAAAGTAGTTGTTACGTTCCTACACCGTATCCACACGACACTAAAATAGTTATAAATAAACAATCGTAAATTTTACGCTATTGCTATGGTGTAAACCACTATAATACCTGTAAACCAGTGTCCATCGTGTGGTTCGCAAGATATTTTCGGAGTACAATTTCGCGATGGCTCTGGAGACTTTTGCGGTAAACAACCAGACGGATCACCGCACCGTATACTTCGAGTTTGCATTCCTCCGCCAATACACCATCCTACGCACTGTAAAAACTTTTTTTTATTGATTGGCTTGAAGAAATATATAAGTTTGTTAATAGCCATGATGATGGTTATAGAAATGATTGTACAAACTACTTTCATATCCTTTGCCATATTCAAGGCACCTTAGCCACTTTTAACATTCGACATTCATACGAAGAAACACGAATAAACCACTCATCATCACAATCTAATAACTGTTTTATAATTAATAAATAACTCTGGTTATTTAATAAATAACTAATAAATAATATACTGCAATTATACAATGTAGTCACGATAGGCTAGTGATTTGGTGATCGGAATTCGAGTCAAGAGAACCCAGTTCGATCCTCAGGTGGCAGGCTCGTATCAATTATTTTTTTTTCAACAGTTATGTACGATTTATATCATTGGCTTGGACATAAAGACGGTGACGGGCTCACTTCTCACTCACCTCACCTTCTCGGTCACCTGTCGCTTTGTCCCGAAAAAAATGTCTTCGGTGATAGGTGGGTCGAAAGAACTTAATTATAATCATCTGTCTTCCTCAGAATCATTAATGACGTGAAGATAAAAATTTGCAATAATCATAAATTATTTATGTGCCAAAATTTGGTTTTTATCGTTATTTATTTTCCATAATTCATTATGTTGCTTTCATATGATAAAATTACCTCAGACCAATCAGTGTAAAGCCAACCAGCAGTCACACCACTCAAAGTATACTCCGGTCCAACATCGACGTCAGAACTATTGACTGTTATTGTATAGACGGGGCCTTCTCGGAAAGTTTCTGTGTACTCATGAGGTCGGATAACACGTCTTGTCTCAATTTGTCTCACTTCGCCTGAATTAAATTCGGAACAATCTGGCACATTGCACTTCTCAGACGTAGACGGTTTTGGGGCGGGACACTTTTGGTCACTGACCTAAAACCGTATTTAACACATTATTAAATTGCTCTAAATTTATAATGTAGACTACTGGAACTAACATCAGTTACTCAGTTACTACTTGATGAACATCTTTGTCAAATTTCTATATTAATGAAGTTCAATAATTTTACTTGACGGCGACAGGCTCACCACCTGTCACGTTGTCCCGAAAATATCTTCGGAGGAAGGTGGGTCGAAGAGACTTAATTGTCTAGACTAGACCTCTGTCTACCCCTGTATTGGGAATGGCGTGAAGATATTTTTTTTAATAATTTTACTTAAAACAACATACATAGTAAGTAACTAAGAATATTTAAGTAAATATTTTAAGCGCAGACGAGTAAATGTTATCCCATTTAAATAACCATGTATTATAGAAGTAGAAGTAACCTTTGTAATGCCCCTTGAGTGATCTTGCACGCAACCAACGATTCTTTGACGAATAGCTGGTCCACATTGGGGGCACGATGACCAGGCAGCTGCTCTCCATCTTGGAGGACATGGAATATTTCCGCATCGACGTCGTCTAGTAGGAGGAGGAGATCCTGTACAGTGTACTGGTGCTATTTCTCTATCAACTCCATCAGCACTTTCTTCAACACATCGATATTTGCCAACCTAATAGTAATTAAAATATTTTGATTTCAATACAAGGCCTTAAGAATTCAAGAAATTTTTAAAATAATTAATAAATTAACCTGCATGCCTCCACCGCATGTTCTGGTACATTGTGTGTATGATGTAATTTTCCAAAGAAACCTTCTTGCACCAACAACATTCTCTTCCAGACTATTTTCCGAACTTAATATATCTTTATTCAAACCAATCACATCTGGATGCCTAGTATTTATACCGGATCTAGAGTAACCGTCAGGACCGTGGTGTCTACGCATGTGTTTGGTAGTGGATGTTAATTGTATATCGGGATGACTCGAAGTAGTAATGGACTCGATATCAATCTCTCCAGGCAGAGATTCAGTTAAATACTCATATTTTATGCTTGGATTTGGTTCTGTGTAAAGAATCTGAAATACATATCTCAACTTGTAGTAAACACGGGAATTATCGATAAATCTTATTATAATATAATGGCGTACTTACCATAATATCAATGGCATGACGGAGGGGTCCATGGGCAAAAACGGAGTCACGTCCAAGTGCACGGGAATATATGAATCGTGCACCAACTGCATCGTATGTACCAGGTGCACTAACAGCGAATTCTCCATTCATTATATACGATCCATTTGTTACTTTGAGTGCTGAAATTAATAATATAAAATTAATGGAATCTCTCTTTTACTTATTCTCGAATGCAAATAAATTTTACTTTTCTTATCTAATTTCCAGTCTTATTTCCAAAGTGTTGAAATATAAATTATTTTTCGATAATCTGGCTAAATAAATTTATTGATGGTGCAGAGAAATAATTAAAATGTAGAGTAAATTTAAAAAAATCAACTAGCAAGAGTCATGTGCACCGTGCGAGGACCGTGAGTTAAATTCGTTACACGCCTTAGTACAGCCATTAGCGGATTAATACCCTCATTTCACTTTTTAAAATCTATTATTTACTGTGTAATATGAAGACAATTTAACGTAAGACATATAATTTATGGTGTTTGTGTAAAAATTTGTAAGAGTAGTAATGAAAAATAGAACTCACAATAAAACTTTTCATTGGCAATATTAAAAGCTAGACGTCACAGAACAACGTAGGCGCTGCTATTGTAGAACATCGCGAATGATTTACGATTCCATTTTATCTACAACTGATTGATAAGTATGACTAGCCGCATGTTCGCGGATCATTTGCCTTCATCAAAGGATCATTCAGTACCATGAATTAATGAATGAACGCCGAGTAAAATAGCTAGCTTATGTCAGCAAGGGTTCATCCATACACTAGCTGAGATAATCTTTAGAAACTAGTTTACAATTCTATGAATAACGCATATATGAACGACTCAGTCATAGAGCTATGTATGTATGGAATATATTTAACGAATCTAGTGACAATAGAATTACCAGATGTTTTAATTAATATATTTTTTTTTCGATTACAATGTATTCCCTGATTATCATAATATCTTTGTGTGAGGATGTTTAACAAATTGCAACTAACTGAAATTAAAATATGCATTTGCGTTTCACATAGAAAACAATCACCAGAAAAAAGCATTTCTTATGTGCGAAGCAATAAGATTTATCTCTCACCTTATGTATAAAGAACATATCTATTTATTATCAAGAACATAGGGATACGTATGGATGCTTTTAGTTGTATCGAGTTTAGATAAATTCGTTAAACAATGAATAGTGTGAAGTTGATATTTACATTATAAATGGTACTACAACCATCTAAATAGGGCATTAGATTAAATACACTTTAATAAATTAACAGATGATCCTTTAGAAAAATCGTTGAGGCGGAAATCGCACTCTGCTGTGAATGCTAGGTATGAAATTATTACTTCACTTAGACAAACCTATATAATTATCGTTGGGAACAATTTCCGAGACGTTGAGTCGGCAGGCGCCTCGCGGCACTGTAGTCACGTAAGAGTACCCCAGCGGCAGACGCGGCCGGGCAAACAGCCCCGACACGAGGCGCCGCCCGCATCGAATTTCGCGGTTGTCTGCTAACGCGAGAACGGACTCTCGTCCCACCACCTGTGTATTAAGATTTATTAACAACTAAAATACAGATACATCTGTACTTAAAAGAAAGAAAAAAAAATATGTTATAGAGCTCGACTGTGGCAATAGGTAAGGTACGTAATAAATAATAGAAAAAAAGAAATAGTCACACAAATAAGTATAAACTCTCTCGAAAAACTTTACAGTAGTGTTGCGTGTTCTTTTGCATTACATAACATTACCTGGCATAAAGTAATACTGTTGTACGTGAAATTTATGAATAATATTTTAACATATTACACGCCATTTTATTTGAAGCTAATCCCATATTCAACACAAATGTACTTCTCGTAATCTATAAACAATATAAAAAAATATCTTCACGCCAATATCAGGGTTAGACAGAGATCTAGATATAAGAAATAACATTGAATTATCTGCAATTACAAAAAAATAATTCGTTCTATCGAATTTTAATGCGTTCTATCGAATCTCCACGTTTGGCAAGCGGGTTGGCTATAGCAGTACCAGACACCGAGCATGTAAGGTGCTTCTTTGTGGCCATCGCCAGTCCCATAAATTCTGTTTTGGTATTTTTCATAATAGATATTCGACCATCTGGTACTCTATGTAAATTAAAAGCTTTTTTTTCTAATACCGCTTACGACCTATACCAATAGAATAAGGCTTATATATTCTTACTTCGATACCAATCGCCAAAACCAGACGGGAGGCCTATGTCTCGTAGTAGACCTTCATAGACCCTTAAGTATGTATTTATTAGGAATCAGTACCTCATTTACTTCCATAATAAATTTTAAATATAGCTTCGAATTCGAACAAACGTTAATCAAAGTACAACAGACGACAAAAACTTTGTAATCACACTTAAGAATTTTCCAAATATGTACGTCGCTTTTGAAATAGGGGATCCACCGAAGCCGAATACCGACATTAATCAACTACTAACATAAATAAGATACATAGAAGGGAAGTCACAGCACCAATTAGATATCAGAGACATCTTTATGGAGCTATGAGCCGACGCTATTGATGCCGGTCGTCGACAACCAAAACACAATGCTCCGTAATATTAATGGGTTTTGGTACATGCATTGTTCGGTGGCTGGGTCACAAAACTTATTTTTGTATCGCTTGTATGTACCTACTTATTCAAAGATTATGACATCGATAAGCATTTCTAAGAAACAAAAGAAAACGAAATATTTCAGTTACAACACAATGACATATTAAATATAAAAATAAATAAATCAAAAAATATTGAAGAAAATGTAATAGACGAAGAAGCTCCTGAATAATGTTTTTTAGAATCTTGATATAAACGTTTACATCCTTACATCCTTTATAAAATATATATTTGAATTGCTTATAGAGCATTTTTTATTATTGAGTTGCCTAATATTAATGTATTTCCAAGACGAAATACCACTACAGTCAGGAAATAATGAACTCAGAGTAAGAAGCAAACAGATGATTAAGAGATTATTGAAATTTTTGCTTATTCACGAAACCATTACGTTAGCGGCGCCATTGCAATTATCTCACTTAACACCCAATCCTATTCTGATGTTTATTCTTATTAAATAACAAAAAACACAACATGGCTTACATGTTTGAAACGTTTACAATAAATATGTATTCATAGTTTGTTCTACTTGTACAATGACGGATAAAAGAAATGCAACCGTTTTTAATTGTTTAATTTATCCTTTAATGTACAGAACTATTTCATTATTCAATAACATATAAGTATAAGTCACGATAGCCGAGTGGTTGGGTGGTCGGAATTTCGAGTCAATAGACCCGAGTTCGATCCCCAGTTGGTAGGCTCGTACCAATGAGTTTTTCAAAAACTTATGTACGAATATCGTTGGCTTGGACATAAAGGCGGCGATGGGCTCACCACCTGTCACGTTGTCCCGAAAATATCTTCGGTGAAAGGTGGGTCGAAGGGACTTAATTGTCTAGACTCGACCTCTGTCTACCCCTGTATTGGGAATTGCGTGAAGATATTTTTTTAATAACATATATTATATTTAATTAGTCAATATAACTATTGTCACTTGGTAAAAAGGTCAAAATCAAGATGTCACTTCTACAAATTTATTTTGATAATTCAGATATAATGAAGTCACATGTAGGACCTAAGCTGTACTCGTAATAAGCTCTAACTTTATGCATACAACTAAGCTCTCACAAACACATCTACAAATCGAAAAAAAAAAACATATGCGAATATCAACATTTAGCTATTTCGCACCAGCAGCCAATTATTGGCTTATCTTATTCATTTAAATTTAATCACCATGAAGCATCATTTACATATCATTTTCGACGTACCAGATCATACTCACGTATTTTTATTGTATCAATAAACATATCTGTATCTCATAACATGTACTTAGCCGCTGTATGTAAATGCACCCACAGGTTACCGGTGCGAAACTATTCGTAATGTCTAATAAACCTATCGAATTTATTGAAATACTAAAGCCATACAAAACATATTTTCTACCATATCAATTTTTTCATTAACACTGATGTTATTTATGCACAATTATTTAGTAAAAGCATGTTTATTTACATTTTTTATAACTCTTTCTAGACAATTATCTGCAGACTTAATCAGAATAAAACTCTATACCGCTGTATATAAATTCAGGTGGGAAATTAAGTTTACTGATCATTTGTTTTCTTATAAAAATATTGATCTCGTCACTTCAATCACAGCACAGCACAACAATTCCGCGAGACTGATTCAATGATATCAGTTCTTGGACGACATGAGATATGGCGATCAGCGAGCACGCATCGCTGTGCAAAAGGTAGCACTTCCGCTCCACAATAGCAATTCACAATTTATGCCAAAAACAAAATAAAGCTTTTGCTTTATTTTGTTTGAAAAATTTGAAATTTAATTACGTTAATTATCCTTAGCCTCAGTCAGATACGAGATCTCTGTTATGAGATGTTATGTTATCAAGTAAGGGTAATATTTCCAGCTCCTAGTGTAAACATTTATAAAAAAAAAAACGAAAGAAAAAGATAAAAAACTGTCTACATGAATTTTGTTAACGAAATTCTACTAAACTCATGTTAAAACTTATATTACATAATTACTCTTTAACAGCTGAACAGATTAGAATGAAATGTGTACCAAAAATGTCTTATAATCATTATGTTAGAAAAATATAGGGTTTTCTGTCTCTGAGAAAAATGGTTCAAAAATTAATTACAACGTTATATTTGACTTCATAAATCCAATATTCATGAACTATAAAGTCCACGTTATTGTTTGAAAACAAAATATTTGTACCATGTTATTAAAATGCAATTTGAAAGAATTGTTCAATATGAACAACAAACAACGTTTGAAAATGAATTTGGTAATTTAGTAACATTAATGTCTATCTAATATTGTATTTTAAAGGTCTGATTTAATGTGGTTTTTATTATCATAACATCTTTATTTTCTCAAGCATATGCAACTTTATAATTCTTATTATCATTCTTAAGGACCACCGTTTTTTAAGGACCACCGTAAAAGCATGGGCTGTGTCTATTTATATCTAATTACTTAATTCATCCATAAATCAAATTAATAATTGCTTTTGCATGGCGACGTTTACCAGTACTTTTATGGCGCTTAGTTAATTAAGGTAATAATGTCAATAAAGTCAACATCATAGTTAATTTATTTTAAAGATGCTCTAACATTTTTTTCTCTCTTGTATGCCGTAAATATAAACGTCTTCATTGCTGTTTAACTTATTCACTGATAAATATGTTAAGCAGCTGAAAGAAATGATTGCGTCAAATGCATAAATAGTTTACGCAAGTAAAGAAAATGTATGAAGAGACATTAAAAAAAAGATATCTGAGATCTGAATAAGACGAAAATGCGAATACGACGAAAAGATGAAAGGTCCTTGATTAAGTTCAGGATATTTTGTGTATTTAAAAATATCCAACGTAGCAATAACTTTTATGCACAACACGCAATTATTCGTTGCTATTAAGACACTCATGATTTTCTTTGTTGACTTCTGTTTAATTTGTTCAATGAAGCATTGAAAACAGTGTTTTTGAATACACCTCTATTACATTTTAATCTTTTATTTATGTAATCACAACCAGCAGTAGACTGATCACATTGATAATACTTATCTGATTAAAATAATCTATGTGATCATTAATCAATGAATTGTTAGTGAAGTATAGACAAATAAATCAAACGAAGTGGTAATTGAAAACGTCTACTAATAGCCTATTAATTAGGATTAAATATGAGTTAACGAATTACCTGTCATTGAGCGGTTGGAATTGGGTTTGAGAGTTCGATCGTAGGGCGGTCTCTATAGATGAATATAAATTGGTTTATAATGTAATTATATACTACTATATTAAAAATTATAACATGTACATTAATGAGGCAACTCGTTTGAAAAAGCCTTAAGAAAACCAAAATATTGCGTATAGTAATTTCATATTGTGAGGATACCAGAGTAAGGTAGGCCTGTTAATGCTGGGCAAAGTCTTACTCAAATATTTCTTGAGAGAGATTACAGCAGTCTAATGTCCATGATTCTTCTACGCAGTGCTTAACAATACACAGCACTTAAAATTACTATTAACAGTGACACCAACGGCACAGGGCATTTAGTTTCTAAATTAAGCATCATTACTACTAACCGAACATGGCTCTCTGGAACCTACGACAAATAATATTTATATGAAAGTCCTTCACTTTCAAAAAGTCATCTCGGTCAGTACCACTCTCTTTTGTTCTACGGCCAGATAGCAGCATAACAACGGTCGCGTTCTGATTCGAAGATACAGAGAACCAATGGAATTACAGACATAGGGTTATTTCATAATATCCCTCGGGTGTACGAACGCAACTGCAATTGTTATGTGGTTGTCGTTAAGTGGACTGTTAGGTGATTTTCCAATTTTACTTTGTACTTTGATAAAATAATAATAATAAGGTATTCTCCCAGTCTTTTCTTACGAAATTGTAAGAAAATAATAAAATTGAAGAGAAAAAACGTTTTTTTTTATTTCAACTGACATGGACAGGATTCGAATTTGGCTAATCGTTTGCCACGTTTCGTCAAAGGTCGCGATATATAGATAAAAATATTTTTTTCTCTTTAATTTGGTAACAAAAAGTTCAGCATAACTTATACGCTTAAAAATAAATAAAAAATTGCGCAATCAAAGAAAATAATTTGTATGTTCTTAGGCCTATACTTCCTATCAGTTAACTGCTTAAATTAAGATTAAGGAAGGATATTTTTAAAATTAAGTTGTTAGTTATTTTCCATGTATAAGTATCGAAAAAAATTATTAAAAATATTATCCAATTATAATATAATTTAATATATCTACATAATATATAATATTTATATACACTTCAAATCGCACATAACAAAACGCAGATACACACTGAATGCATATAGAAGTTAATTATACATTTAATACATCTTTTAAGCTTAAAGGGATTAACGTGAAAATATCTTTTTTCTTGTGGGTTACGGGGCGGGATGTTAACTGAAATCCGATGTAAATCGTGAAAGTGAAAACATGTATATACATAATACAAATGAATATTATGCATTTACATTACGACGTCCTGCTGTGGACTTTGCTGGTCATTATGTATATATGTTTGGATGACTTATCATAATATTTAAAAAGCATGAAAACACTTACCATAACTAAACATAATAATGTGACAAGGAGGAAAGAAGATATCATCTCTGTGGCGACTTCAATCTTCATTTAATATTGAATAATATATTACACAGTTTTCACTTGAACAGACACTAGCGACTGATAAACATCTTTCATTTTATATCAGTAACTGAAACTTTATAAATCTATATAACCATACATGTTTTAGTACAACAATTGAAAGCGAAAATAATTTATATCCCATCAAAAAATATTTAAAGAACCATAACATTAGCGAGAAACGTAAAACTGAGCAATTTGAGTCATAAATCAAATTAATACGCGCGAAGGTTGAACCGGCGACTGAGAAAATGCTCCGACTACAAACTGATGCAGTTATTCCCGACGTCGTTGTGAGATTGCTTTATTGTTTGCATGAATCTTAAGTGCTGGCAGCAGTAATACCCCTTTGATCTCGTAACGTGAATTGAAATGAGTAGTTTGCGTTCAAATCCCTATTGATATTTTTATAGTACAACCGCAAGCCGTTCTAGTAACGTACGCCATTAATATTCTCATTGATTACGGGTTCACGATATTTGCGTTATAAATTTATCATATTTCTATCCCTAAGACACGATTATCATACATAATGCAGTTATGGGCACTGTTGTTGGTACACGGTGTCAAGGACAATTTTATCCTTTAAATAGATTTGAAAGTTATAATTAACAACAATCAACATGTATCTAGATTTTATGTGTTTCACAAGTCCTTTTCTGCCTTTAATGATAAAACAAACAAGAATGTAAGCTTAAATCACGATCATACGTAAATAAATTGTGACGTTAATCTCCAGATCGCGTTAAAGCTGAAAGTTGGCCTTTACTCTGCTCGAATTGTCAACCCGTGTACTGAGGCGTTAAGCCGGCGCAATCTGTAATCATCACATATATCCTGACTGTTTTGATCGTATAAGCCTTGTTTATACGTTTGCAGTGCATTCTAAACGCAGCGCGACGTTGTCGTGGATGAAATTTCTCTATGATCATAAAATAGGCTATGGCCAGGAGCCAAGCTACCAACCGAGTTTCATCGAAGCTAACTGCATTTGTAACGTGGTTATAATCCTAAACGGTTTACATTTTTAACTGTTCGTCTTTTCACTAAATCCTCTGTTGCTTCCGTCACTTTAGTGTACTAATATTGTGCGTATGTAATGTTCAGTAGCATTTTTTATTTTCTTTTATTTTTATTACACACTATGCATTTATATGTATGACAATGCCGCCAAATATTGTTGTATATATTAAGTAATGACAACCTGATTATTAAATCATAGTGTTATCATCGGTGTAAAAATAATACCACCGCCTCTCTTCCTTTGGGTGTCATAAAATGAAAAGGGATGTTATTTGTAAATGGCAATGGTTACCGAAAGAAAGAGGTATACAATTTCTAAATATTACACAAAATTACGCCGGACCAAAATGAAACAAACCAATAATGAGCAGTTAACGACGATAGATATACTACAGATAGTTGGTAGACACGACGATCCGTTCACCCAGAGTTGCGATTATGGCATAGCCTCCTTAAAGAGGAGGTTTATGTATTGAAAAGAACTGCTCTGTTTCTTCTTACTAGACCACAATAATGCTAAGCGGAGAATGGCAGTAGCGTCTACAGTGCGAGGTTTCTGGTACTGCCAATACTGATCCATTTTCCAATGCATTATTGTAATCCTTCTTGCAACCTATCTCTTGCAGTGGACTTTTAAAAGCAGCTAAGAAAGCTAAATAAATTTTTAAAATCATCCTTATAAATACTAAACAAACTTGGAATGTAAATACTATCAAAACACAAAATATTGTCCAAATTACAAGAATAGTTTCCAAGATATCAATGTATAAATTGACGTAAACAAAATATTAGGTCAGGAAAAGTAATAAGATTTATTACGGTGACTATATTATGAAAATATAAACGCGCTGTAATTATTTTAATCTAATATATAAAAATAATTTTCATAAATACTGCACATGTAAAAAATGGTGGTAAATTATAAGTTGAATGCTCAGTCGTTTAAAAAAATTACTTGTAAAAGGTCACAAATCTATTGTACGCAGCTAAAAGAAGATATAAATCGGTGCACAGGACCACGGGTCATAAATTTACGATGTTTTGAAACTAGACAGCTGTGTCGTAACTGTAGTTATTGTAGTACAATAAAGTTTAGTTATTTGAGATCATAATCAAGAAATAGACTTACGAGTACATACGTTTACATCTGTTTGCATTAATCATCAATGAGTTATCAGGACAATTTATCGACAATTTATTTAAATAGCGTCGCATTTTATTTTAGAGAAGTTCAGTAGAGAATCTGGTGGGGATAACGCATTAATGTCATTTATCAAATCAGAGCATTATGTTCTTTTTTTACTCTAGTTGGTTACAGGCGTTGGATAGTTTTTTACCATGCTTGCATGATAAAGAGTATTCAAAGCACATTACTTTTATTAAATAAGAATTAAAAAAATACAATTAAAAGTATGAATAGCAATTTAGCTGTTGTTTCTGCCTTATAAAAACATTAACTACATTTCGAATAAGGGAAATCGATTAGATAATAAATTGCCGGTTACAATATACAATTAGGAAGTAACCATAAATTGATTTTTAGAAAGATTCACCCCAATTCAAATTAGGTTCTATAAATCATGTCTTGAGTTACCTTTTACCTGAGGTTTACATTTTTTCGTTAGCAAAAACCCTAAGGCATTAAAGGTTTCGTTAACGATCCTTTCAGCAACCTCAATTTGGTTTAAGCTTCTTTAAAAGCTTCGTAGCGGGTCTTTAATAAACTCTTAACTATAATTAATACTGACAGTGAGGCAAATGACACTGCTTAAATTATAATCAGCCGGTGATTAACATTATTAAACCAGTGGCTTAGTGATTAAGCTTCGCTTGATGAAAATGTGATGGCACTATAATACGGTTTTATAACATATATGCATAACGGTCTGTAGTAGTCAATTTCTGGGCATAGGCTTATCCCGTGGGCAGGGGTACCATAATTGTCACGCTGGGCGAATTGGTGATCAGCACGAATTGGTGATCATTGGTTAGCAGTATCAGACCTTAGACGTTACTGCGCGTCACGGGTCTGCTAATTTTGGTCTAGTATTTTTCTATATGGCTATCCTGCCATCTGTCGGTAGCCATTGGTCAAGGCTTTTCTCTTAGTCTTGTATTTCGGTTCACTTTCTTCCCGTAACAGCGTGCTAACTACTTGTGCTGCTATTTCCAATCCGCTTGTCAAATATTACGATTATACCACATTTGGAAAGTGAAACAATAATACTTGGGCACAAAATATTGTCCAAATGGAGTGGTTTCTGTGATACCTATGTACAAATTTATAAACTCGTATTTACAAGATTAGGTCATTTAAATTAAAAAGATTTCTTGCTTTAATTTTCTAAACTAAGACCATTTTTGTACAACAGTGGATAACTTACTATACAAATAAATTTATTATAGCTTTAATAAAAACGTAGTTACGAATTTGCAGTTTCTATTTCTATTCATTCTCTATTAATATTTTAATTTATCTATTAATATTCACTTATTTTGTGGGCAGTTTTCTTTTTTTTAATAACGTAGTCATGAAACTGTAAACTGTAGTAGAATTATTATCAACACAAAATTACTACTACACTATCAATAGTTACAAGACATACGCAATGGTACTGTTATTATTAAACTGTTCTTTTGTTTACTATATCATACGTAGATTCGTTAATTAGTGCGTGTCTGACACGCACTTGGCCCAATTTTCCAATTAGCGTTGTATCAGATGTGTGTTAAAACTAAAAAAATTGCTTGATTGTATACTGTATACCGTGTTGTTATAGTGTAAAATACTTTTCTTTCACTGGATACTGACAGATATATGGATATCTTTCTAGTTAATAACGAGAACCAGCAACTTCTGAGGCGCCAGATGTTCGGTAAACTTCAATCAACAATTCGCTTTTCAAGCGTCGCGATAATGACAAATTATGTGCCAATATGCGTCAAGATAAAAAAAATATCTTCACGCAATTCCCAATACACGGGTAGACAGAGGTCTAGTCTAGACAATGAAGTCCCTTCGACCCACTATCCACCGAAGATATTTTCGGGACAACGCGACAGGTGGTGAGCCTGTCGCCGTCTTTTGTCGTATGCATGGTGATATAGATTTATTATTATTTATTTAAGGAAAGTTTATGCATGCTGTATTCAAAATATTTGTCTAATGTTATCTTGTATCTTTAGATTGCAAAAGTAGCAACAGATGTAGCCATCCTTTGATACATATCACCTTTCGACCACATTTTGCTAAAAGAAATTTACGAAATGTCTAACATTTTCTAAAACATCGATAGTTTCGTTTTACAAAGTTACTTAATAACGTACATTAATTAAAACAACAGAATCAAATGAGACTAAAATAAGACAAATCAATTAACTCGTCTAATTAAAATGAAACAACTTGGCTTGTGAGACTCATGTTACAACCTTCGGTTACGTATTAAGTAGATTCAATTGACAAGATTAAGCATAACATTTCAAGGGCTTGGTAAATTGTTAAGGTTCTCATGGAGCCCTAGTTACTTCATGAACATTAGTTTCCAAGTACCTAATTTACATATGAGTGATATTTGTACTTAAGTAATCGTAAACACTTCGCACGAAGATTTCAAAATTGTTTTTGCTGTAAATGTCTATTAGCGTTTTTTAAATGCATACATAGTTTAAGTATCTCTAGAGTTGGTTTTTAATAGCATTTTAATATAATTACTGTTTACGAAACATTTTTATTGTTGTACATTCCACGTTGTTACATAAATTTATACATATACAATCCAGTACTTGATAGGGATTGCGCATTCTCTCACTTTATAGGGATTTAGTATATATTTTTATTAGAGTCGTAGACACTCATAGGTATATATGAAAATTTATCTATGTGAACATATAGCTATATTATTAGTTGTATTTTTCTTATTATATTGTTCTATTTTATTATAATAAATAAATAAATATAATCTATCATCGGCTTGGACACTAGAGAGTTCACGTAATTGCCCAATACTGGCTGAGGCATTAACAATGAAGTTCTTCCGACCCACTTTTTACTAAAGCTTATTTGGGACGACGGGGCTGGGGGTAAGATCATCGCCATATTAGTATTCAAGCTAGCGGTAAAATATACTTACATATATAATTACATAGATCATTTCATACATATATAATTACATTACATTACTTACATATATAATTACATAGATTTCGTGTAAAAGTTATTTTTTGTAAATCTGCAAATTGTTTCTAAAGCTCTCAGTCAGCGCATTGGCTACATTGTTCAGGGTTTTATATTAAAATCGATAGATGCAAACATTTGTTACTACCATCCTGTTTTATTGCAACAGCTACTTCCGAGACTACCAGATACTACCAAGAAACACAAAAAATTATAATTACAATAATAATTACACGGTCTTCGTCTTTATAAAAGTAGAAAGTTTCTAGTTTTATGGAGATGAAGGACAAATTAAGTAAAATTTTAGATACGAAAGTAACAAATAGCTACATGACTTTATAAAAAATTCCAAATTACTGGTGTAGATGTCTAATGAACTGAGGATTTCTTATGATTTTTATTCAATTTCTAAGTGCAGTTTAAGAAATGACTGTGCCTACATGGTGCCTGTCTGTTTTTCCCATTGAAAATTATAAAGAGTTTATTTAATAATGAATTACTTTGAAACCATCCATTTTCAAGAATTTGTTAGCAGTTGTCCATTTGGATGCAGTAGCCACTTACCAACGTACACCTTCAGCTTACTATAATATGTATTTGTGGAAAATTTATTTATCCATGCCGTAATGTAACTAAGCCCCCTTGGCGGCATACTACTGGTGGCAAATTAACATCGGATTGTCATTGCGTGGCAGTTACATCACTTAGCACGTCCGCATAGTATAATTGCCGATACGACGTTTTTAACGGAAATTAAATTATTGACTTGCACCTTGTACCCACGCCTTTTTGTTAAAGTTTATTACGACTCAATTCTTTCAAAATAAACATATACAATTTATATATACTGTAATAGTATTATAAAAATCGATGTATGAAGCATCTTGTGTTTCCGAAGTTGTTGATAAAGCAACCCTATTTCACTAATTCCGGAACATGATCTTAAAACTATTACATTTACGATAAGGAATAGATATTATGTGTTGGCTGTTTTCGCGAGTTTTTAATAATAGAAAATTTTTGCGTATCTTTTAAATGAAAATTAATAATTATCACGGTTTATTTATTGTCAACATTGTTTCCATAATGCTTTATAAATACAAGCAATTTTATATTTGTTTATTATTTATGTTTTTTTTTTCAATTAAAAATATATGTATAGCAAACTTATTTTACTTCACAAAGTTTTTCTTTTTTTTAGTAAGACGCGTATTCCGGAAAGATTGCGCGTTGGACCCGCGCCGCGCGACTGTGCACTACTGGCGTGAAACTTGCGCCTCCCGTACGCTCATATGTATGTGGAAAATCCACTGATAGAATGGAAGCCATTGCACACCAAATGGACTTTCACACAAATGTATAATAACGTAAATTTTATATTATATTATTCAAAAAATATCTTGAAAATTTAAAATTATTTATAATATCTAAAATCAAATTATATTAAGTAAGCGTGAATATTTTAAAAGTTCAAATTTTGTTATTTAAAGCATTTATAAAAATTAAAGTATGACCGTATTACTAGGGTGGCAAGAGGTTAGGATAACTTAGTCAACTGTCACTATATTATTATACCACTCTATTATTATACTTAATAATATTACTTTTATATTTCACAGGTATTCTGTGAGGTCGTGGTACTTTCCCGGTCGAGCCGGCCCATTCATGCAACAACAAAAGCTGATGCGTGACTCTACCACTGTTAAAAGGTCTAGAAAAAGGAATCTCTATCAACCCACTGCAGTCAGGCAATTTTTGGGACAAGGTAACTTGTAGGTTATATTATCTAGGGATTCGAACCCGCAACCCTAGCTTCGAGGAATCACTACTGACTCTGATTTAAAACAAACATTTATTATTCTAATGGCCATAATTCATAATTAAATTTTAATAAAACAAAAGATTTAGTCATTGCTAGAATATAAAAAAAGAATTTGTCGATTTTATTTTAAACCCAGTTAGAACTAGATGAAATGAAGAATAGAAGAATGAAATGAAGGAACGAAGGAGTATTTTACTTGAGACATGTGACTACCAAGAGGGTTATTTATACCACCTTTTTAAAAAAAAGGTTTTTTTCTTTTTTTTAAAAAAATACTAGCAATGCCGAATAACATTACTAGTATTCCTGTTAACCACTCCAATTAAGCTGCAATGCTTGTGTCAGGAGTTGGTTTCCGTCAATAGTCAAATGGCGGGGCCCGAACCTGCGACGTCATGTTTCGCAGTCCGCACCCTAAACCATTACGCTATTGCCGCTCTGATTGTTAAAAAGTTTGCAAGGTAGCAGTAATGATTAAGAGTGTGAAACTCAGTTCTAAGGCAAATAAGGCTTGCTTGGAATCTTGACGTAGGTTCAGGGCTGAATAGATGCTTAATGATGACGGATATGGAGTAATATACATAACAGTTTACAAGGTTTCACACGGTTTCAGTTTCCCTTTATTCTACTTTGTGTCGGGTTTAAGTTTTTGTGGTACCTTCATGGTTTCCGATTCCATAACACAAGTGGTTTAATTACTTACTTTAGGATCAGAGTGACGTATGTGATGTTGTTTCCTATCTATGTATTTATTATAAATAATAATACTCCAATTAACACATTATAATAATGAAGGTTCAAATTATAATGAATTAAAATTATAATGGAATGCTTTCAGAGGGTTAAAAGTAGGTTTTTATTTAAAGATTTAACTTTTATTTATATTTCAAAGTAATTGATACTTTCCTTTTTTGTACCTTTTATTATATTAAATCGCTTTATACTACTTTATAACAATAAGAGATAAAAAATTGTGATTAAGAAAAATATTGGATAATTATTGTTAACATTTTACAATAACTAATTGTTAAAGCTGCAAATCTTCGCTCTCAATGCACCACCATCTTTTATTTATACAGAATACGGTGGACGAATTCAGATTCAGTTTCGTAAAGCCCGAGTTGAATCGGATAACATTCTCAATTGAATACGCCGAATTTAGAATGACAAACGTTTAAATTTATCTCTAATGTTTTCAGTTATATTCCCATAAAACTTAAAGCTAATGTCGGCCAAGTACCATAGGCTATTAATAGCTTAATTTCCATATTTTATCCTTTCTAGTCCTGTGTAATGATTTGCAAGGAAAATAACATTAAGCCGCTTAGTATTTATTAAGATATCAATTCTGACGCTCGTGAACGTAAATCCTTACTGTATATTTATGCTCCTAGGGTGTCAATATATTAAAAGTGTCTTAACCATTCGTTTTCGTATAGCATTCATTAACAATGCCGAGTAAGAACCGTTACATTGGTATATTAAGATTTCCCTATGCGCAATCTACGTTGGTTCTTGAGATACTGTTTATAGTTATTAAATGTACTATTTATTAGATGTACTGATATGATAGGTTTATCGCGATGGACGTTCTCGTTCTCAACTTTTAAGTAAATTCGTTCACCATCGGTTTGTGAAAAGCGCGAGAAGTTATTTGTGAGTGATTATCATTTTATCGATTAGCTATGAAATTTCATACAAGGAGCGAATTTTTCTCACTTTTCCGACGGATTCGTTAAAAATGTTCTTTCATAAATACCTCAAAATAAAGAATACAATAAGAATCAATAAGAATCAACATTGGTCGCGCTGAAATCATTTAGTTTGGTAACATGCAACGCACTTTACACACATTCCAAAAAATATATATTACATAACGCACAAGTGGTAAGCCTGTCGCCGGCTTTATATCCAAGCTAACTATGTATTGTTACTATGTATTGTTAAGATAACGATTTATACATCGTAATCCTAATCGTTTGCGCAAAAAAACGTTTGTAAGAGCCTACTACCTGGGGAGAAAACTCGAGCTGTAGACTCAAGTTCCAATCACCCAACTTTAACTTTATTTTTTTAACAATTAAATAACATTGCTTAATTTTTGTTGCATCAAATGGCGTCCGTTCAACATTCAAATACCGAATGACGTAGATTTTATAGGTCAAGATTAGTAAAAGTAATAGGTATTGAGAGCAGTGCCACACACGAAACACTATTTATTATTTATAGTCAATCGTAAAATGGTTAAATCAAAGGCACTGACATACAAACGGTTCTAAAATACAGTCTCAAAAACATCATGATATATCCAAACGACCTCTTGGTTATCGTCATGAAATATGTTGAAAACCGCATTATATGCGTAGTGTAGCCTAATTATACGGAAAAATTTGAGAAACATTAACAACCGTTTATTCATATTTAAATGTTTAAGGAGTAACTTCAAAAAGTATATTTGTCAAAATTTTACTGAGTTTGGCAGTACATAATTATGTTTCAAATATGTGTGATCACTTTACTTTCGAGATTACTTTACTTTATCATCAGTAGTTACATATGTAGGTACATATAAGATCAGTATGACTGAAAACTGAATAAGAAACACATTATTGATATATTTTCTTTATATTATATTACACAATAACCGCTACCAAACAAAATCACAACAAAAACAAACCAGCACATCTGTTCAATGACGCACGTTTCGGGTGTCTGGATGCGTTTATTATTCTGTTATTATTTCCCTTCAAAAATAAACGAGAAGAGGCCTTTTCCCAGCAGGGGTCATTTACAAGTCGCTACTCAACTTTTTTGTATTAAATAATGAAGCCTAACCTAATCAGTTGGTGGATTTTTATCCGATTTTTGGTATTTTTATTTATTATTTTAATTATTAATTTATTAGCTATGTTTCTTATGGTGATGCGAGTGTCTGGAACTTATTGTTCTTATTTAAAACGTATATATTATTGTGTGTTTACGGTGATAGCAGTCTTATACAACGATCGACATTCTGCATGCTGAGCATGGTGGTTATGGCAAATCTCAAAACAACTTACCAAATAACAGTGTGCTACTGTAATATTTCAGTTCGAATTCGGAGAGGCTGAGTTATTATATTAATTTCACTGCATCTATAACTTTCTTTGTTTAAAGTCACTTCCATGTGGCTGTTCATGTCTTCATTGGCCACTTTTCATTAGTCAGACAAGCAACAATATTTACCAAC
Source organism: Sericinus montela (assembly GCA_029286605.1). Lineage (NCBI taxonomy): Eukaryota > Metazoa > Arthropoda > Insecta > Lepidoptera > Papilionidae > Sericinus > Sericinus montela. Next base: position 672,107 of record JAGSMR010000073.1, on the reverse strand, counting down.
ATATATATAAAAATTGTTAACATTAAAATATTCAGTAACCGGAAATCACAACAAATTCTTTGTACATTTAAAGTATTTTTCGATAAATGATGTCATTCCCTGTACAATACATTTGGTAACAAAATGTATGTCAAGTATGTAACGAATGTGTCACTTATTTTAAGCGTCGATGATTTAAAATATGCTAACATGCAATATATTGGCATTTAGAGCTCCACGTCTGATGCCAGACGATGACCTAATGGGACTATAATTAAATGTTACTGATGAACTGAAATTTTGTTGTGAAGTATAACACTAGTCGGTAATGTCTACAAAATTCAAATCCATCACCATCTTTACCGAAAAAGAAAAAAAAATTGTAAATTTTGCGTATATATGAGGCATAGATTTTGCCAATATTTTTATCAGGGATAAATTAGGAATACTTGAAAAAAAAAATGAAAAACTTGAAGAAAACTGAGTGACTTTAACTTATTTTATAATGTTTATGAAATTATGTTCTTACGATAGAAATTTTGCGGAATATACTTGTGACAGTCAGCAGCGCCTTAGCCTATCGTCAATCCGTTCGCAGAGCGCGCAGTATACGGCAAAATTTACCGTAGAGACCCTTATCCGGCAATGGACTTATAGGCCGGTAAAATGTAAGAAATATCTCAATTTTGTCTTATTTTCTTAATTTTTTTTTGTACAAATTTGTAAGTTAGTCCTCGGGGTCAGTATCAAACTATAACATATAAAAGAATGTGGGTGGCTAGATCTTGCGTTAACAAACTACCGTGCTAATCAATTTTTATTCGCACGGGCGCGTGTTTGTGTTAGACATGTGTAAGAATGTGGTACAAACGTATACAACATCTAGGCACACCTGTAATGTTTATTTATTCGAGGAAGAATTAAACAAACAATTTCTGCCATATACAATTGAAGTTGACAAGTCAGTGAGTAAAATCGTATTACAACTTGACTTGTACCGTATTATTTAAAACTGGTAAAATTATTTAAAACAAGAGTATTGCTTTCTGTGTGATGTTGAAATGTGTTTATTCAAAATACGTGACATTTCAATTACATTTAAATGTATGTGTCCAAGAATTTCGCGATACAGTGGTTGCCAAAAAGATCCACGGATTATAAATTCTGTTTTTATTATAATTGTAAATTTAAATTTTTAACTGAAATGTATGCAAAAATTCAACTTTGTTATTTTATTACTTTCTCAGATTATTTTATTCCGTGAGTTCGTATGTGTTTCATTTTATACTGTCAATTTAATTTGTATTACTTAAGCGGAGTACATTACATTTCTCCGTAATGCAATCTCAACGTTACATTCAGTTGTATTCCAATCACGGCTAATCCTGTCTGTAATCTTTAGGCAAACTCTTATATGGAAAATAACAAGGAATGTCGGAATTTCCTTCTTTCCCATCTGTCACTCGCACACAAAAACATCTAGAAGAGAAAATTCTTTATTTATTTAGACTAAACTGTTAAGATACATATAAATAAATAGATAAATACATACATATATATGGACAACATCACATAAATTGCTCTGATTCTAAAGTAAGCAGCTTATGCACTTGTATTATTAAATCATATATGACATTATACACACGTGTTTTATTAATCAGTGCACCTTTGAATACTCCTGAGTCCTTAGTTTGAACCCCATGATAATGCTATCCGTTGTTTGCAATTACAATGTTTATTCATACATAGTCAGACGCCTGTAAACTCCAACGCGGAACATAGATCCTCGTAAGGATTTGCCATAATGGCAACGATTGGCATGTGAATTGATGCCGGACATTACTTAACTTATATGCTGCCCGTCATTAGTTCCTGTTACTTTTAGTCTCGTATATTTTTAAACGGTAATCTCGCCAATGTCGGTGGTCAATGATATTTTCAAAGATTATATTTTAATCCCACTATACGACACCCATAAATGAAGAGAAGAAGGCGGTATTTCTTACGCCGTAATCGCACATTTTAAAAGTAGGGTATGCATACCTGCATACTCTACCTTATCAATAACAGTATCAGTTACAAAGATAATAACATCTTAATTAATTAAGAAATTAGGTCATAATCGATTTATAGATTTACTGTTGAATCCAGATATCAGAAACAGAACCTTCAGTTCACAATTTACCGGTTTTGAATTTTGGTCAACATTCACACAGTTAAAAATAAAAAAAAATTAAAGTCACGATAGCCGAGTAGTTGGGTGGTCGGAATTGCGAGTCAAGAAACCCGAGTTCGATCCCCAGGTGGCAGGATCGTATTTCTTCGTATTTATTATTATTTAAATAATTATTTATAATGGGTTTTTCAAAAACTTATGTACAGATTATAACGTTTTGTCAATAACATTTGAAATGTTTGTATTCTTTGGCAAAGTTATTAAAGCAAATGCGGTATAATATACCACTTCTAGAGCAACGTTGTAGTATCACGTCGCCTGAGGCGGTGCGCGGTAATCACCAATCTCTAGCGCACACCGCCCAGCGCGGCCTACCAGTTTTATCTTAACCTGTCACTATAGAATCCGCACGTATCTAAAATAAATCATCACGATGTTAACGAAACCCCAAGGCGTTTATTTATGACCTTCCAGTTGTAATGTGTTCAAATTGCTACGTTTTAAATCAAAATCGACCATTGAGAATTTTCCGGTGACGGTCAATTTATTTACGATCAAATTTTACGTTGGTTTTTTAAAGTTTATTTAAATTGGATCTTAATTATTCGTTTGTTGAACCTTTGCAAAAAATACCATTTCGATAAATAAAATTATTAACGAATAATGTCAAACAATTCAAAACAATTAAAAAAAATAACCGCTTTCAAAAAGAAACCAAAAAAGCAAAGAATAACGTTATTAGCTAAACTCATTATTTAAATATTTATATTAAATATTCTCATAAAGACTACTTATCGATGATTTTTGAAGGCGGTTAAATTGAAGAAAGATGTTTATTACGATTTTCGTGTAGATAGTCGTTTGTACGAATATGTAGTTGGTGAAACCGGTGTTCTTAATGAAAATCAGTATGAATACATAAACGCCCAATTCGTTTCTTATCATTATCTGTAAAAAATATTGTACCGGGCAGTATCTGTAAAGAAATGCCGTTAAGGAATGCATGTAGCTTTTATCATCAGCTCAGCAACCTTTTATGATCATCTCGTAGATAAAAAGAAAAAACGTGATTGTGAAGTACTTAAATTATTTATAAAATTTGAGGAATTTTCTTGATTTACTTAGGATTCCATCATCAGATTCTAACATGGAAACAATGTGACCGAAGAATAACTTTTGAAACAAAAAAAACGATATCAATTTTAATCAAGTTATTAGGTAAGAACATTGAAAAAGTACACAACTGAATTGAGAACCTTTTCAAACAAAAGTCTTCAAGACTTTTGTGAAGTTTGAGTCTTTTTTGGCGATTATGGTAAATCTTTCTTTACAGTAGAGGCCTATGTCCTGCAGTGGACTTTACAGGCTCCTATGTATGTACCATTAGATGTAATGGTTAGGGCGCATGAATTATCAGTAAATTAATCACATAAACATAAACATTCTGAAAATGTTGCGGAGGTCTACATTTTAAAAAGATACTCACTGGACGGTATTTAATATATTCATTGTAGGAGTTAATTGCTATAATTGAAAATCGAATTGGCGATAGCAATACCAAACAACTTGCATCAATGACACATCACAAACAATTTGGTATTTCTAGACATTTTTATTGCTATTTTTAAAAGCTTTTCTTTTCACAGTTGTACAATATACACATATTATAAATATCTTGATACGCTTATAGCGAGGTAGCTCAAACAAATAGAATTAAACTCGAGGACAGTTTATTACAATTTTCACGATCATAATTTTGGTTCAAGCATAGCATTGGTTCAAAGGCGGTGCCATGAAGTCGCCAGCTTAGCATACAAAGCAATAATTTGAACTACGTGCTAAACAGTTACGCTGAGATAAATGTTATTAGTTTGTGCATAGTACCTTTTATGGTAACAGTGACTAATTTTATATCGGTGCAATTTGTACTTGCTTAATATTATAAATGTTGCCCTTTTCCTATAAGAGCTTTTGGTATTTAAGCTCATACGGTATAAGGAACTGTTGAAGTGCTATTTTGTTATAAATATCTATTAGGAATTAATATAATAATTATACAGATTAAGATTTTACTTAAATACTAAATCTTCTAGAATTAGAACAATCTTATCACTCCAATCAGATTATTCTAATTCTCCTACGTTAATTAATCGTGGAAGATGATGACATATCTTTAATATGAAAAAAATAATGAAAGATTTAAATAGAGTAAGCACAACAACGACGGGTTTAGGGTCAAAATTTGGATGGGGCAATTAAGAATTGTCAACTATCTATCTCGTCGTTTCAATATCAATTAAAAACTATAAAGCATGCAAAAACTAATTTAAATAAAATATAATATTAAATTTGTTCGCCCCCTTTGCGTTCACACATCGTACATCCGATTGAATAGAAAATTGGCACCATATTTTTCATTAATCTGTGTTGGTTAATGAAAAATGTGGTGGTTTCTGGTATAGTTAAATAATTATAATTAAATAATCGGATTCCCTTCAAACATTTTCCAATTAAATTTGTTTTTTTTTACATTATTAACTTTGACCCGAAGAGTTTCGGTAGATATGTCGATTTATCCTTGCTTACTATCCTTCCTGTTATAAATTATTATACAAAATATAAATAAAAAAATGGCTACAAGTTATAAAACGCCTATAGAGATGAAAATGTATATGACTGAAAGCCCGATCAAGAACATTTTCTAGATCATGAAACCAGTGCACTTCGACACAGCCCTATTGAGTCCAATGCGACAATAAACTGTGGACAAGGCGAAACTATCACGTACCAACTAACAATACTTTAAATAATTTACGATTACGAGGTACATGTCCTTGCCGGCATATAGCTGCAACGATTGAATCGTTCAGAGCAGAGATGCCGATTCATATTCTCTCAATAGACAATTTGTTTTATTGCAGCTGCAAATAATGTAACCTACCTACCTACATGATATAATATACGCGTAGAACACTAATGCTATTAGGAGGTAAAGTAGTCACGAGGTAGATATCTATATTTTATGTGTTCAGAGTAAAAATATAAATGCATTGAGCCTCAGGGTTTAGGGGCTGGCAGAATAAACACGGTCAACGGCGATACATTCATCAGGAGTCGCTTAGGTTAAGTTAGGCTTCTTTGTCAGAATTCCTTGGGTTGTTTTTTTCTTCAATTAATTGAAAAGACGTACAATAGTTTATATTTTAGAATTAAAACGACGTCGTCAATAGAAGCTTTGAAGATAGTAATCTGAAAAACTTTTTTTTTTTTCATTCATTAATGATAATGTTAATAATGTTGTAATTAATTTTAAAAACAAAAAGCAAACACAAAATAAGCTTTTCTTTTCATTGATTCTGTCATTATAGCAGCTCGATGGAAACAAATTCGTGTGAAATGTATGTAAATTTTAGATGCCTAGCAGTGAGTGAAATTATTCCTAAAAGAATAAATACATATGTACACGTCGAACCAAGAAAACAGAAAAGCATAAACATGTAATGAGAATATTAAACGTAAATTTTGTAATAATACTCAGTAGTTAGGCTTTCCAAGAACTTCTATAAACGGCGTATAAGAGATAGGCACAAATGACATGTATTTAATAAACACGATTCTCGGTAAACGACAATAAATCGGAAATGGTGAATAAATGACTACGCGAGGTTAACTGCAGTCAACTACTTAATTACTAAGTCTAGAATTAAAAACTGTAATAGGAGAAGACCTGTTCCGCTAGCTACTTCTCCTAATCGTGAGTTATTTACACAGTAAACGTACCACCGCGCTTATAAAATAGTTTGATTGGCGTTAATTAATAACCATGACACTGCTTAGTTAATAAATTTTAGTGCTGTACATGATCTGATATCCTAAGTCGCAGATTGAAGAAGGACGCTTCCTATTTAGTTTAATAATATTATTATGTTACCTCAATCTTAGGAGACTTAATTGATTCTCAGCAGGCTTTATTACGTATGTATTGCAGTACATATTTTATAACAGTGGTAGAGCCACGCATCAGCTTTTGTTGTTGCATGAATGGGCCGGCTCGACCGGGGAAGTACCACGACCTCATAGAATACCAGCGTCAAGTAGAAGTCTAACAAACTTATGCGTTTCGTCTGGTGAGTGCGGTAACCGGAGGCCCACATACCCCCACTCGGCAGTTTAAGGCCGGCAACGCATCTGCTATGCCTCTGGAGTGAGAGCTTCCTTCTTCGTGAACGAAGGTATCGGGCCTCGAGGCGTACCTCATTACCCGGACGTCTTCTCAGAGGGCTGCTGCTCCCCCGGTCCTGGGTACCGCTTTCTGCGGTATATTGTAGAAGTGTTGCGTATTATGCCTTTGGTATTACGGGTGTTCATGGGCGGCGGTAATCACTTACCATCATGTGAGCCACCTGCTCGTTTGCCTCCCTTTTTTATAAAAAAAATGTATATCTCGTTTGATTAGTCAAGTGAATCGCAATATCGTTTCTCATGTCAATTATGTAGATCGAGTAAATCATCAAATTAAGTTGATCAATCACAATGTAGACGTCCTGTCATTCATAGATTATTTTCAGATTTAAAAAACTACTCTTTAACATGCGTTGAAATTAGAATGGTTTTATTTTGAAAGATGTTAGCATTTCCAAAAGAAATAATGATATGGTAATCTTAAATTTTCTTATAAGTTTATCGCGTATATGTTACCATGGTATAAATTAATAAAGTAGCTATCGGTGAGATATCATTTCTGACAATCCTGACGGACACGAAACGCTCTAGCGTCATGATTCTATTACAAACCAGAAAAACTTTAGAAATATATAGTAACAACCGTATATGGAAACGACGAAACAAGATTGTGTGACGCCGTCGATAGACTGATGCTGACGTACTTCGGCAGCTTGGCAACCAGATCATATTGAAATAGTACCTTTTTGGATTGAAATTTTGAAAAACGATAGGAAATTCTACCAATAGAACAATTTACATGCTATAAAATATTTATCATACCTTACAAGTGCCTTGGACGCAAATTGCTCGAACACCGGGCTTCGTACAGGGAGTGCCATCAGCAACTAATGCCAGAGAAGCGTAAAATTGCTGGCCAACCGGCCTACAGTTTAACATGCAAGGCGCATTACCTGTTAAAAATTTAGCAAAATTAGTAACCTTTAAACTAATTAAATACGAATAATGTTACTATATTAATAATATTATTTTCCGCCAATCAGGAGTCTTCTGCTAAACATAGGCCTCCCCCAAAATTTTCCACAAAGAATCGTCCTCTTCCACCTGCATCCATCGGTTTCCTTTTGTGCAGGTCGTCACTCGACGTCGATGGATAACATTAGGTGCAAATATTTTATTTTATACAATTTTTAATACAAAACAAACACAAAAGACTATTTAACAGTAGTGCAAAACAAACAACCAAACATTGTGAATTTGACACATTTGTAAAAACTTATAATGACTTTAAGCTGAGCAGTCCTCACTTTATTACGATACCATACTGCAAAATTGTACCATTTATTTTGTGTTTTTATTATTAAACAACTTCCAACTTAAAAAAATCTTAAAAAGTGAACACACAATGTGATACACAAGTGATCATTCCATTGCTATCCACAGTTACATTGATATATAAATAATAACCACTATAAATAAAATTTTCTTAAGGAAGGTAAGAACTTCCTCTAATTTGTGTTGGACTTTTGCTTAAAGTTGAACTTCACTAATCTTTGATGAGCAATAAAATTTGCTATAAATACAAGTATGTCACGATAGCCGAGTGGTTGGGTGGTCGGAATTTCGTGTCAAGAGACCCAAGTTCGATCCCCAGGTGGCAGGCTCGTACCATTGGGTTTTTCAAAAACTTATGTTCGAATTATATCGTTGGCTTGGACATAAAGACGGCGACGGGCTTATCACCTGTCACGTTGCCCCGAAACTATCTTCGGTGGAAGGTTGGTCAAAGGGGCTTAATTGTCTAGACTTGACCACGGTCTATTATTGTGTCTGTCTAATGTATTGGGAATTGAGTGAAGATATTTATGTATTTATCATAACATGCATGAAAATTTTAACTAAATGCGAACAAAATGATATTATTAATGAATTACCCCATTCGGGTATCATACGTCTTGACAACTGAGTAATTTTGCTCCCTTTTGACCACCGAAGTTTATTTATTATAAAGCGACAGATAGTGGGCGGTCCAACGCCTTCTTAGTAGCCAAGCCAAGGGTAAATCAATGACTCGGGTGCTAACATTCATATTCATCACTACATTTCACGCGCCTCTCACGCGATTCGAACCTACATTTAGTTTAAGTTTCGAAAGCAGGTCATTAACTAATCTACCTGGTCATCATCTATCCATTTTCAAAATATATAAATAACGTCATTCCCAATACTGGGCTAGACAGAGGTCTAGACAATTAAATCTTTTTGACCCATCTTCCACCGAAGATTTTTTTGGGACAACGTGACTGATGGTGACCCCATGGCCGTCTTTATGCCCAAGCCAACGATATAAATCGAACATAAGTTTATGAAAAAACCCATTGTACGAGCCTTCCATCTACGGTTCGAACTCGGTTCTCTACACTTGAATTCCGATCACCCAACCACTCTGTAATCATTACTGTATATTTTTTATATTCACATTATATTCATAGTCTTGATAGTCTACCTATTTATTCAGATATAAAAAATATACAAATATAAATTGTATAAGTACACGTCACCCTCAATCCAGGGGTAGATAGATCTCTGTCTACCCCTGTGTTAAGCTGGTTGGAATGGAATATATTTTTTAATAATTAATAAGTAAAATAAATAAATCTAAGGAGTTTCTTTTATGATAAAGCTAATAAACCTTTTGAGAATATTTGAGTAGAATGCAACAATTATAAATTTCATTCCTTCGACGCAGATTGTAATTTTTTATCTTTAGTAAGTTTATATTTTATGAAATCAGACAAAAATAACATATGCAAAATTCATTTATTTGTTTTTTGTGAGATATCTCCTAAACCACTAAACTTAATTCAATAATTCTTTTACGCATAGAAAGCTACATTATCAGCGAGTAACATACGCTATACGTTTTAATTAATATACCCTAAAATCGTAGATCACAGTGTAGCCCTAGGTATAAAAATGTTGTCCATAAAAATCTTTATTTGACGTGTGCTACCATTTTGGTTACTATGAAGACCACTTTGAGAGTTAATTAACTCCAATTTCCAATAAGTAATCTTTGGCGGTCAGCTCACAATTCGATTAATTATAGGCATCAGCAGTTTTCATTGCTTCGAGAAATAATTATATTGAAATTTTATATACTATCTAAAGATATGGTGATGAATTTATCTAAAGATGTGGTACCCCGCCCCTCAAAAATCAGAGGTTGCTTTACAAAAATCGACATAAACAATTTTGTGGAGTTGTTGTATATTAAAGAAAAATATTATTTCAAGGACAGGTGTAGTCCGCAAACATGCATTGGAGCAGCGTGGCGGACGTCCCCCTGTGAGAATCAGTGGGCATGTGCAGGCTGTTACATGGCTTTTTTATGTGATTACGAGATCCCTAGGAATTTTACGTTTATTTTTATAAGTCTGTATTTAGTTCCTTGATTATGAGTTTCCATATATTTTCTTTTATTATTCTTATCTTCAGCAATTCAAACATACCTTCAATTACAACAAATGAGATATTTACAAGCACTACCACGCAAATATTTACTGCATAATAGTTTCGGCGCTATTACGTTATAAAAGTAGTTATAGTACAAATTACATGCTAATAAAAACTATATAAATGTTAATTACTTTATAAGTTACATGTTATACTACACTGCTTGAAAGACGTGAGAAGCGGTGTATTTAATTATGTTCCACTAGCGATATTTAATAGAAAATAAGTAAAATCCACACAAAAATTATCAATACTAATATAACTTTTTTTAAATGAAATTCACTTATCAAACTTAGTTTTTCAAACAAAAGAATTTATGTCATGTAGATACTATGACAGTGGAAGTAATATGTCCGCGATAACAGTTACTTTAATAATTGTTACTTTAATCATTAATAGTTGTAAATTTTTACGTTATTATTGCAATCAGAAACTTATTATTAACTCAATTAATTACCTTCTACTAACGGTGCGTGTGACATATATTAATTGCTCTAGTAACAGGTTAAAACGACTGTCTGATTTAAATTATTTCTCTACTTCACAAATTAAATAAGGAACATTCTTTGCAACCAGCAACATTATTCGGAATAACTTACAGTTGTCGAACATTATATAAATGAGCTACATATTTTCATTCGATGACTCTAACTACATCATCAATCTCAGTTAACCTTTTTTATATTTCAGTGTACGTTTTATCATTTTAGTGCTTAAACACCATCTTTAATTTATTATTCGCTAGTTTCTACCAACCACTTTGTTTGCTATCGTCATGATTCTCTTTAATTTCCCGGAGCATAAAATTACCTATGCACCAACTTGAACACTCTATTATTTATTATCTATTATCCTTAAATAATATACCTAATAATTATATAATATTATTACAATAATTATATAATACAAATACATACCATCCACGTAGGGTACCCAATTGTAGAAACGACCGCGAAACGGCCGATGATCATAAGCCGCGCATTGTTCACTTCGAGAGTCACGCTCCACCAGAGAACACGGCTGAAAAATAATTGAGTTTAAAATTCCTGATTATAAATCATTCTTTAAAGTTTTACTTGTTCTAACCGGTTAAAATTATAAAACAGGAGAACGTTTATTCAGCAAGAAACATTTTACTAAACCAACATAATTTTGTCTTCCTTTACAGCTTATCAAAAGCCCATTATTGAACATAAATCTCCGCCAAAGATTAAAAATCTTAGGCGCAATCAATCGACTCCCTGGAATATTATGCAGGTCATAGATGCCAAGTTTTCCAGATGCCAAGTAGCAGTATAACAACAGTTGGGTTCAGGTTTTAAGGGTGGTGTCACGGATAATGGCATGGAGGCATTCCATCTTAGTTCTTAGGGGTAACAATGAATATGTCTTCTTTTGAAATAAAAAAAAAAGAAAATATATTCACGCAATTCCCAATACAGGGGTAGACAGAGGTCAAGTCTAGACATATAAGTCCCTTTGACCCACCTTCCATCGAAGATATTTTCGGGACAACGTGACAGGTGGCAGAGTGATCTTTATGTCCAAGCCAACGATGAAATTCGTACATAAGTTTTTTGAAAAACTCATTGGTACTGCCACCTGAAATTCCGACCACCCAACAACTCGGCTATCTTCTTCTTCTTTTGAAATGATTGTCATTTATTTCATTTTACATATATTGTCAATGCAGAACATTTTAACCTTAATTATTCGGTAACAATTGAGTGATAATCTAACCGAAAAATTGAAAACGGAAAATAAAAAATAAATATATTTTATTATTATTTCAAATCTTACAAAAGTTTTTAAACCGTAAATTTATACCGATCCATTTCCCTACTTTCATAGCGTGTACCATTTACAAAGTGATTTATATTAAGTACATCCAAGTTGTATCTATCAGTACGGATATCTATAAATCAATAAATTAGCAAAACAAACACAATAAAAATCTATGATCCCAATTTTATTGGATTTATATGGATACTATATCCATAACTTTTGCCAGTTGGACGGAACAATACTAATCACAAGAACATTTACGAGGCATGAGATCGTAAATTAGAAACCATTTGAGCGAGTGGATTGAGCACTTTTATACTTCTACGCCTATTTTACGGAGCGCGACGATCGAAGAAATCATTACCATTAATAATCGTGTAAAACTATGACTTTACTGGGAAGAAATTTTGTGTTTTACAAATAAAACTTTTAACTCTTTTTCATATTCACCAGTGACTTTAAAATTCGAATCACCAAAGTGATGCGCGCAAACATCGAGTCACATGAAGGACGATAAAGATATAAGACGGCTAGCTGTTTCCTGTAACGTTCGCATGGCCATAAATTTTCATAATTTAAAAGTTGTTATTGAGAAATTACTTCGCACCATTCCGCATGCAAATATAAAAAGGTAAATTTTACCTGGTCCGAAGAGAAGAATAGCACCACCCTCCCTCCCGCATATGCGTGCACTAATGCCACTGTATGCACCACTACCACTACACTAAAACCAGCTAACACATACCACTTTAATTTTTTTTATAATATTCCCATCCAAAGGACAATAAAGGGCTTAAAGTTTTATTTGTTTAAATTTTCAAAAAGAGCTCACTAATTATATATTTTTCGTAACTCACTTAACTTAGTAATAACCATTATCATTTTAGCTTCTCGCGTCATTCGCTGGCAGGGTAATAAGAGAGAACAGATCACCAAGCGTCACTATTCTACTTATAACTACTCTTTCCACCTATAAAAACTTATTGCCTATGACAACCAATAAAACATTTTACGCTTCTTTTATGTGTGAGTTTTATTGTCAAATCTATGTCGCTGTACACCTCCGTGATTTTACTTTTCTTCTGTCCTACTATTTTATTATTATAATACTATAAATGTGAAAGTTTGTGACGTTGTAATGGATTTTTGTTGTAACTCTTTCACGCGAAAACTACACAACGGATTTTGATGAAACTTTATAGTAATATAATTTATACATCAGAAATAACATAAGGAAAAATTTATAAACTTTTTGTGTAATCTGACTATAATATTATAACAAGTATTAAGTATGTCGGAAAATAAATGTAGCGCATACAAAGCTGGTTAGTACTATAAATAATTGATAGCTCATGGAAAGTGCATGTGAGACTGCTGAGGCTTTAACGGCTTAAACTATTACAAAAATTCACTAAATTTTATGAGCTATTTTTTTATTTTTTATTTATTTATTATGTTACTAATTATCGTAAGGTTAGTCACAATTGCCGAGTGGTTGGGTGGTCGGATTTTCGAGTCGAGAGACCTGAGTTCGAACCCCAGGTGGCAGGCTCGTACCAATGGGTTTTTCAAAAACTTATGTACGAATTATATCGTTGGCTTGGACATAAAGGTAACTATTACGATAGCTAACTCGGCTATTATTTTTAAACTAATACATTAATTTTAGCACATACATTAATTTTTACACTAATTTTAGCAAACAACGAGTCACATGAAGGACGATAAAGATATATTACGGCTAGCTGTTTCCTGTAACGTTCGCATGGCCATAAATTTTCATAATTTAAAAGTTGTTATTGAGAAATTACTTCGCACCATTCCGCATGCAAATATAAAAGGTAAATTTTACCTGGTCCGAAGAGAAGAATAGCACCACCCTCCCTCCCGCATATGCGTGCACTAATGCCACTGTATGCACCACTACCACTACACTAAAACCAGCTAACACATACCACTTTAATTTTTTTTATAATATTCCCATCCAAAGGACAATAAAGGGCTTAAAGTTTTATTTGTTTAAATTTTCAAAAAGAGCTCACTAATTATATATTTTTCGTAACTCACTTAACTTAGTAATAACCATTATCATTTTAGCTTCTCGCGTCATTCGCTGGCAGGGTAATAAGAGAGAACAGATCACCAAGCGTCACTATTCTACTTATAACTACTCTTTCCACCTATAAAAACTTATTGCCTCCAAAGGACAATAAAGGGCTTAAAGTTTTATTTGTTTAAATTTTCAAAAGAACTCACTAATTATATATTTTTCGTAACTCACTTAACTTAGTAATAACCATTATCATTTTAGCTTCTCGCGTCATTCGCTGGCAGGGTAATAAGAGAGAACAGATCACCAAGCGTCACTATTCTACTTATAACTACTCTTTCCACCTATAAAAACTTATTGCCTATGACAACCAATAAAACATTTTACGCTTCTTTTATGTGTGAGTTTTATTGTCAAATCTATGTCGCTGTACACCTCCGTGATTTTACTTTTCTTCTGTCCTACTATTTTATTTATTATAATACTATAAATGTGAAAGTTTGTGACGTTGTAATGGATTTTTGTTGTAACTCTTTCACGCGAAAACTACACAACGGATTTTGATGAAACTTTATAGTAATATAATTTATACATCAGAAATAACATAAGGAAAAATTTATAAACTTTTTGTGTAATCTGACTATAATATTATAACAAGTATTAAGTATGTCGGAAAATAAATGTAGCGCATACAAAGCTGGTTAGTACTATAAATAATTGGATAGCTCATGGAAAGTGCATGTGAGACTGCTGAGGCTTTAACGGCTTAAACTATTACAAAAATTCACTAAATTTTATGAGCTATTTTTTTATTTTTTATTTATTTATTATGTTACTAATTATCGTAAGGTTAGTCACGATTGCCAAATGGTTGGGTGGTCGGATTTTCGAGTCGAGAGACCCGAGTTCGAACCCCAGGTGGCAGGCTCGTACCAATGGGTTTTTCAAAAACTTATGTACGAATTATATCGTTGGCTTGGACATAAAGGTAACTATTACGATAGCTAACTCGGCTATTATTTTTAAACTAATACATTAATTTTAGCACATACATTAATTTTTACACTAATTTTAGCAAACAACGAGTCACATGAAGAACGATAAAGATATATTACGGCTAGCTGTTTCCTGTAACTACCTTCGCATGGCCATAAATTTTCATAATTTAAAAGTTGTTATTGAGAAATTACTTCGCACCATTCCGCATGCAAATATAAAAAGGTATATGTTACCTGACCCGAAGAGAAGAAGAGCACCACCCTCCCTCCCACAGATGCGTGCACTAATTCCACTGTATGCACCACTACCACTACACTCAAACCAGCTAACATATACCACATAAATTTTTTCATAATATCCCATCCAAAGGACAATAAAGGGCTTAAAATTTATTTGTTTAATTTTTCAAAAAGAACTCACTAATTATATATTTTTCGTAACTCACTTAACTTAGTAATAACCATTATCATTTTAGCTTCTCACGTCATTCGCTGGCAGGGTAATAAGAGAGAACAGATCACCAAGCGTCACGATTCTACTTATAACTACTCTTTTCCACCTATAAAAACTTATTGCCTCCAAAGGACAATAAATGGCTTTAAGTTTTATTTGTTTAATTTTTCAAAAAGAACTCACTAATTATATATTTTTCGTAACTCACTTAACTTAGTAATAACCATTATCATTTTAGCTTCTCACGTCATTCGCTGGCAGGGTAATAAGAGAGAACAGATCACCAAACGTCACGATTCTACTTATAACTACTCTTTTCCACCTATAAAAACTTATTGCCTATGACAACCAATAAAACATTTTACGCTTCTTTTATGTGTGAGTTTTAATGTCAAATCTATGTCGCTGTACACCTCCGTGATTTTACTTTTCTTCTGTACTACTATTTTATTTAGTATAATACTATAAATGCAAAAGTTTATGACGTTGTAATGGATGTTTGTTGTTACTCTTTCACGCGAAAACTACACAACGGATTTTGATGAAACTTTATAGTAATATAATTTATACATCAGAAATAACATAAGGAAAAATTTATAAACTTTTGTGTAATCTGACTATAATATTATAACAAGTATTAAGTATGTCGGAAAATAAATGTAGCGCATACAAAGCTGGTTAGTACTATAAATAATTGATAGCTCATGGAAAGTGCATGTGAGACTACGGAGGCTTTAGCGGCTTAAACTATTAAAAAATCACTAAATTTTATGAGCTATTTTTATTTTTATTTATTTATTATAATACTATAAATAATTGATAGCTCATGGAAAGTGCATGTGAGACTACGGAGGCTTTAGCGGCTTAAACTATTACAAAAATTCACTAAATTTTATGAGCTATTTATTTTTTTATTTTTATTTATTTATTATGTTACTAATTATCGTAAGGTAAGTCACGATAGCCAAGTGGTTGGTGGTCGGAATTTCGAGTCGAGAGACCTGAGTTCGAACCCCAGGTGGCAGGCTCGTACCAATGGGTTTTTCAAAACTTATGTACGAATTATATCGTTGGCTTGGACATAAAGGTAACTATTACGATAGCTAACTCGGCTATCGTGGTAAAAAATGTTTGTATATTAATGTTTTTAAACTAATACATTAATTTTAGCACATACATTAATTTTTACACTAATTTTAGCAAACAACGAGTCACATGAAGGACGATAAAGATATAAGACGGCTAGCTGTTTCCTGTAACGTTCGCATGGCCATAAATTTTCATAATTTAAAAGTTGTTATTGAGAAATTACTTCGCACCATTCCGCATGCAAATATAAAAAGGTAAATTTTACCTGGTCCGAAGAGAAGAATAGCACCACCCTCCCTCCCGCATATGCGTGCACTAATGCCACTGTATGCACCACTACCACTACACTAAAACCAGCTAACACATACCACTTTAATTTTTTTTATAATATTCCCATCCAAAGGACAATAAAGGGCTTAAAGTTTTATTTGTTTAATTTTTCAAAAAGAACTCACTAATTATATATTTTTCGTAACTCACTTAACTTAGTAATAACCATTATCATTTTAGCTTCTCACGTCATTCGCTGGCAGGGTAATAAGAGAGAACAGATCACCAAGCGTCACGATTCTACTTATAACTACTCTTTTCCACCTATAAAAACTTATTGCCTCCAAAGGACAATAAAGGGCTTAAAGTTTTATTTGTTTAATTTTTCAAAAAGAACTCACTAATTATATATTTTTCGTAACTCACTTAACTTAGTAATAACCATTATCATTTTAGCTTCTCACGTCATTCGCTGGCAGGGTAATAAGAGAGAACAGATCACCAAGCGTCACGATTCTACTTATAACTACTCTTTCCACCTATAAAAACTTATTGCCTATGACAACCAATAAAACATTTTACGCTTCTTTTATGTGTGAGTTTTATTGTCAAATCTATGTCGCTGTACACCTCCGTGATTTTACTTTTCTTCTGTCCTACTATTTTATTTATTATAATACTATAAATAATTGGATAGCTCATGGAAAGTGCATGTGAGACTGCTGAGGCTTTAACGGCTTAAACTATTACAAAAATTCACTAAATTTTATGAGCTATTTATTTTTTATTTTTATTTATTTATTATGTTACTAATTATCGTAAGGTTAGTCACAATTGCCGAGTGGTTGGGTGGTCGGATTTTCGAGTCGAGAGACCTGAGTTCGAACCCCAGGTGGCAGGCTCGTACCAATGGGTTTTTCAAAAACTTGTGTACTAATTATATATTTTTCGTAACTCACTTAACTTAGTAATAACCATTATCATTTTAGCTTCTCACGTCATTCGCTGGCAGGGTAATAAGAGAACAGATCACCAAACGTCACGATTCTACTTATAACTACTCTTTCCACCTATAAAAACTTATTGCCTCCAAAGGACAATAAATGGCTTTAAGTTTTATTTGTTTAATTTTTCAAAAGAACTCACTAATTATATATTTTCGTAACTCACTTAACTTAGTAATAACCATTATCATTTTAGCTTCTCACGTCATTCGCTGGCAGGGTAATAAGAGAGAACAGATCACCAAGCGTCACGATTCTACTTATAACTACTCTTTCCACCTATAAAAACTTATTGCCTCCAAAGGACAATAAATGGCTTTAAGTTTTATTTGTTTAATTTTTCAAAAGAACTCACTAATTATATATTTTCGTAACTCACTTAACTTAGTAATAACCATTATCATTTTAGCTTCTCACGTCATTCGCTGGCAGGGTAATAAGAGAACAGATCACCAAACGTCACGATTCTACTTATAACTACTCTTTCCACCTATAAAAACTTATTGCCTCCAAAGGACAATAAATGGCTTTAAGTTTTATTTGTTTAATTTTTCAAAAGAACTCACTAATTATATATTTTCGTAACTCACTTAACTTAGTAATAACCATTATCATTTTAGCTTCTCACGTCATTCGCTGGCAGGGTAATAAGAGAGAACAGATCACCAAGCGTCACGATTCTACTTATAACTACTCTTTCCACCTATAAAAACTTATTGCCTCCAAAGGACAATAAATGGCTTTAAGTTTTATTTGTTTAATTTTTCAAAAGAACTCACTAATTATATATTTTCGTAACTCACTTAACTTAGTAATAACCATTATCATTTTAGCTTCTCACGTCATTCGCTGGCAGGGTAATAAGAGAGAACAGATCACCAAACGTCACGATTCTACTTATAACTACTCTTTTCCACCTATAAAAACTTATTGCCTATGACAACCAATAAAACATTTTACGCTTCTTTTATGTGTGAGTTTTAATGTCAAATCTATGTCGCTGTACACCTCCGTGATTTTACTTTTCTTCTGTACTACTATTTTATTTAGTATAATACTATAAATGCAAAAGTTTATGACGTTGTAATGGATGTTTGTTGTTACTCTTTCACGCGAAAACTACGCAACGGATTTTGACGAAACTTTATAGTAATATAATTTATACATCAGAAATAACATAAGGAAAAATTTATAAACATTTTGTGTAATCTGACTATAATATTATAATAAGTATTAAGAATGTCGGAAAACAAATGTAGCGCATACAAAGCTGGTTAATACTATAAATAATTGGATAGCTCATGGAAAGTGCATGTGAGACTACGGAGGCTTTAGCGGCTTAAACTATTAAAAAAAATCACTAAATTTTATGAGCTATTTATTTTTTTTATTTTTATTTATTTATTATGTTACTAATTATCGTAAGGTAAGTCACGATAGCCAAGTGGTTGGTGGTCGGAATTTCGAGTCGAGAGACCCGAGTTCGAACCCCAGGTGGCAGGCTCGTACCAATGGGTTTTTCAAAAACTTATGTACGAATTATATCGTTGGCTTAGACATAAAGGTAACTATTACGATAGCTAACTCGGCTATCGTGGTAAAAAAATGTTTGTATATTAATGTTTTTAAACTAATACATTAATTTTAGCACAAAAGAAATATCAAAGCTCATAAAAATCTTATACATTCCCTTATAAATGTGAAGGTTAGACTCAAATAATTTCTGGTATACTATTTTTAATTATAATGTATATATTTATAAGTTATTGTAATTAAGTTACATCGTTACACTTAAACGACCGTATTTGATATCGTTATAGTAATAGCTTGGGCATCGAGGTTTTATCAATAATTTATAACTTTTTCTTACAGCAGTATTGCACTCGTGATATCTCCTGGCTATGCCCGGACAATCCGCTCTCTGCGTCTGCCTTGTCACCCGCACTGTGATCACCGATGATACTGATGTATCGTTGTTGACATTTCTAAAACAAAAATAGCTTATTAAATTTTTACATTTCCTTTTTTATTCAAGTAAATGAAGAATATCAACGTTCTTCAAATTGAGAGGACTTGAGATACAAATTTCAATAGTTATTATAATAATAATTTTTGAATGCGAATAAAATATATTAACTCTTGAATTTATTTCTTAATAATGAAATTAGCTGGAAGACCCAAGTGGCAACTTTTAATGCAGCACGGTGGGGTCAACTCAACGGTAGCAGTACAAAATACCGACCTGAAACAGAGGAGTATGTTGAATAATCTCATGCTTTTGTATTCCTGAAGTAATTTTGTTTTATACGTAGAAAAGAAGGCAAAATATCATGTGACCAAAATTATACGAAGCGTGAATCACCCAACTTTAAGAATAATATTCATTTCTCATTATTTAAAGACTTTTTTTTAAATTGCCTCTGTTTCATACGACCCTGATGGTAGTAGTGTATTCCCTCGTCAATAATACAATAAAATCAAAAGTTTCCTTTTTCAATGTTTATCTTATCTTCAACATTAAATTTGAAATTTCCCTTTTACAAACCGAGTGGTTGAGTGCTCGAAATTTTGAGTCAAGAGACCCGAGTTCGATCCCCAGGTGGCAAGCTCGTACCAATGGGTTTTTCAAAAACTTGTGTACTAATTATATCGTTGGCTTGGACATAAAGGTAACTATTACGATAGCTAACTCGGCTATCGTGGTAAAAAAATGTTTGTATATTAATGTTTTTAAACTAATACATTAATTTTAGCACAAAAGAAATATCAAAGCTCATAAAAATCTTATACATTCCCTTATAAATGTGAAGGTTAGACTCAAATAATTTCTGGTATACTATTTTTAATTATAATGTATATATTTATAAGTTGTTGTAATTAAGTTACATCGTTACACTTAAACGACCGTATTTGATATCGTTATAGTAATAGCTTGGGCATCGAGGTTTTATCAATAATTTATAACTTTTTTCTTACAGCAGTATTGCACTCGTGATATCTCCTGGCTATGCCCGGACAATCCGCTCTCTGCGTCTGCCTTGTCACCCGCACTGTGATCACCGATGATACTGATGTGTCGTTGTTGACATTTCTAAAACAAAAATAGCTTATTAAATTTTTACATTTTCTTTTTTATTCAAGTAAATGAAGAATATCAACGTTCTTCAAATTGAGAGGACTTGAGATACAAATTTCAATAGTTATTATAATAATAATTTTTGAATGCGAATAAAATATATTAACTCTTGAATTTATTTCTTAATAATGAAATTAGCTGGAAGACCCAAGTGGCAACTTTTAATGCAGCACGGTGGGGTCAACTCAACGGTAGCAGTACAAAATACCGACCTGAAGCAGAGGAGTATGTTGAATAATCTTATGCTTTTGTATTCCTGAAGTAAGTTTGTTTTATACGTAGAAAAGAAGGCAAAATATCATGTGACCTAAATTATACGAAGCGTGAATCACCCAACTTTAAGAATAATATTCATTTCTCATTATTTAAAGACTTTTTTTTAAATTGCCTCTGTTTCATACGACCCTGATGGTGGTAGTGTATTCCCTCGTCAATAATACAATAAAATCAAAAGTTTCCTTTTTCAATGTTTATCTTATCTTCAACATTAAATTTGAAATTTCCCTTTTACAAACCGAGTGGTTGAGTGCTCGAAATTTTGAGTCAAGAGACCCGAGTTCGATCCCCAGGTGGCAAGCTCGTACCAATGGGTTTTTCAAAAAACTTGTGTACTAATTATATCGTTGGCTTATATAACGACGGCGACGGGCTTACCGCCTGTCACGTTGTCCCGAAAATATCATCGATGGAAGATAGGTTGAAGGGACTTAATTGTCTAGACTAGACCTTTTTTTTTCCTATAACAAAACCAGGAGTACTTTAAAACTAATACCGCTGGATTATTTCTTATGTATAATCATACAGAGTGTGAAAACAAAATGGCTACCGATAAATCGTTCTTAATTAGAATTACGTTATAAATTACATGAATATAATAAGAGCAAAACATGTGAGCGGCGGAACGCAAAGGATCTCGTAATGAAATCAACGGTGCCCGGTTACAAATAGTTCTAAACGCGTTTTAATCTAATTTTGGTGGTAAAAATCTAATGGACTGATATATTATCGTCCTCTATCTTCTCGCCATACGTATTGCTAGACACAACTATTACAAACGATTTATTTTAACTCAAATATAAACCTGAATATTCAAGGTCTTGAATTTTGTAATCTTGGTCTGTCGTTTGTATGCGTTTGTATTATTCAGAAATACATAAAATACAACAGTATTAAATAAAAAAAAATTAATACAACCTGCTTTTCTGTGAAACAGTTATTTCATTGGTAATTTAAATTATTAATTGTCACTTTTGTATATTAAAAATTATTTCAATGTAATAATTAACTATGTTTTTCTGTGTACAATCAGTGTCGTATACCATCCCCTTTCTACCCGAGTTTAGACAACTAAAGATCGAAAACAGCAGAATCTACCAACGCGACGGATACGGCGCGAGAACCATTCTGAAAAATAGCAGGCGAAACTCAGGAATCCCGATCACGTACCGCAGTATCTGTAACTAAGTGTCAAATGAGGCGATAGCTATTCTACTTGCCATGCATGGCGATTGTGGTATTATGAATAAAGAGGTGGTGAAGTGTAGTAAATAATTATTACAACCTCCATGATCGATAGGTGTATGCACCTGTGGTCTCGGATTCGATTTCCAAATATATAAATATATAATATAAATATCTTCACGCAGTTCCTAATACAGGGATAGAAAGAGGTCTAATCTAGACCATTAAGTCCCTTTGAACCTTTTGTCCCTTGACCCACCTTCCACCGAAATATTTTCCGGACAACGTGACATATGGTGAGCCCGTCGCCGTCTTTATGTCCAAGCCAACGATACAATTCGTACCTAGGTTTTTGAAAAACCCATTGGTACGAGCCTGCCATCTGGGGACGGACCTCGGGTCTCTCGATTCGAATTCCAATCACCAAACTACATTGCTATCGTTACTTTCATAGGTAGGTCAGTAATTCCAATATGCACTAGAGTTGTCATCAATATAATGGGAACCGTGACGTCTATAGACATATGCATTAAACTATTAATGTATAGTTTACGCGTGCTCTGAGGAATCTTATTAAGCAATGGCCTAATGAAGTGATTAAATAATGAAGTAATTATAATCTGTACAGAAGGTCTGAAAGGCAGAAAGTGTTAAAAACAATGAATCGGATCGTAAAATGATCATATACAAATACGTATTTAATAGATGTTTTAAAAATCATTGCTTCCTTTAAAAAAAAATTCTGTTTAGTATTGAATATTAATAGCTATTAATACACTCAAAGTAACTAATGTAAATAATAAATGGAACAATAAATGTAGTCCCCACCTATTTATACTTATATAATTAAGTGATAGCTTATAAATATTTTTCCCTAAAACTCGATAAACAGATATAGAGAATATTTTATTTCCCAATAGAAATTCTTTTCAGATTTTTATTTTATTTAACGACACGAAAGCTACGCACACCGACAACAGTGGTCTGGCAATATTTCATCCTTGCTCTATTAGTAGACCAATGTAATAGGTGCTATGTCCGTACGAGAGCTCATGACAAATGACGTCGGGCTTAATTTGTCTAGGTTGTTATGCCGCACCCTATCAGCAGGATACTCACTGTAGATGAATTTGAAGAAGGAATGTAAGTCATAGCGATCTACATAATTTATTTCATATTATTAAACACGGTAATGAACGATACATATAGACGTTCAAGTAAAATTTTATTTTATAATTCATTATTATATTTTATTTATGTTATTTGTATAAAATAATTTCGCTTACACTGTTACATAGCTTTCTTGACATTGTCGAAATACTAAAAATGAAAAGTTAGTCAGACAATTTATGTATGAAGCACTTCCATCTGTTCCACATCAAAATGGTTAATTTATTCTCCTTGTCCTTTTATTAGAAGTAAATCTTCGTAGCCCTCAACTACTCAGTTTTTTAATAAGAAACAGATTTATTTATTAAATGATACCTTTGATAATATTGTTAATGATAATATTAAAGTGATAAATATAACAAATAACAAAATCCTATAAAGAGATAAATTTTTTAGAGAGATAAAAAATTGATTATTCTTTCTATCTATTCCTTGCTGTCGCTCCTGGCACCTATACTAATTAAAAGCGACTGTATGTTGATTACCTACTTATCTCTCCTACAGTATCTTGCCGTATTAATCCTGGACATAAGATAATCTCCAATTATCTTTGGTTGGTCTTTCATTTGAAGGGAAATAGATCGAGAATGTTCGACTAACGGTTTTGACGGATGTTGTTTAAGGGTTATTGATGAATCCTCATAATCAATATCCTGATTAATAGCAATGCTTAGACGATTGGAGTTTAATTTTTCAATTCGCTTATTTATGCATTAATTTTCCATAGTAATGAATGTATTGTTATTCTTTTCAATGGCCTTTCCCATAAAGAGATCTGGTCACAATCGCTACGCTTAACAAACGGTAGTTCCGGATGCTTATGCTTAAAACGCAGTTGATTGGTTGTTGAATTTTAATTAAAAAGATATCTCGCCATTTGTCACTCGTTCTTGCGATATCCAGAGTTTTTCTAATATTTAATATAACAATTATTATTCTATTAGATGTCTTAGTCACCATAAACGCAACGTATACATGATAATGTGTACCTAAAATAATTATTTAAAAACTCAAAAAAAGTTATAACACAAAAGTCAATACTAACTAACATATATGCCCACAGGAAAGATTTGTATTACCACATTCAGTATGCATAATTTTATTAGGCGGCAGTAACTTATTTATTTTTCATGGCGCATCATCCCTAACAGGTAGCCAAAGAGAATAGACCGCCAACAGTCACGATCGTCTTTCATTTCTATCAGATTTATCATTTGCGTCCTACTCTCACGTATGTTTAAGTATCCGAGTACTCATGATCTTCTCTCCTTCGAGTAATTTGCTGACAGGGTCTTCAAAAGTGAGTCCCAGCGTACCTCGACTCCTTTTATGTTTACTTTCACGCTGTATTATGTTTTCGTTTCATTCTTCATCATTTCCGTCATACACGCATGTCAGAGTACCTGAATACTCTTGATTTGAGCTTAAATTATTTAATGATAATAAAATTGATTTCAGAAATAAGTTCGAACCTAACTCAACTCTTTGATTGTTCAAGCATTTCCCCATTTCTGGGACAGACCGAAGTACAAGGAGTAAAACAACAACCAAGTAGACAAATAAATTCTATCGACCCTTTCAACAAAACGACATCTTTCAACAAAACTTGTTTGGCCAACGTGACAGGCGGTAAGGTTATCACCGTCCTTATATCCAAGCTAACGATACAGTATGCTTGCTTAGATTTACATGACTCGAATACAAACATTCACATTATATTCTGTTCTAGTATTAAAGTCTGTTTATAATCTGTTGTTATAAAAATTTATAAAACTGACTGTAATCACAAGCTCATTACCGATTACATCGACACTGATGTGTGTCAATCAAGCCGGCGAGTGCGAGCAATCAATGCCCCCACTACAATAACAGCTTGTTACAGGTTTAACGCTACGGGGTTTCCATTACCTTAATTTACTCGATAAAAACTGTAAGTACATCAGAGTGGAGTCGCGCGGGCATGTTTAGCCTTTGACCTACGCTCAACGAGCATTTATACTTAGCGAATTTCTTCAATTTCCTCCATAACAACTATACTGGCCCTATGTATTAAGGCTATTATTTAAAAAGTTTACACTGATTATAGGTTATTTAATAGGTTATCTCTATTGAACGTCATTAAATTAGATAACAAATTTCAGTAAAAGAGCAAAGAACAGCTCGTCGAAGTCAGGAGAAGGAGTTATGAGACGTATCATCATAAAATCGGCTTGTTAAAGTTCACTGCAGGGCATAGGCCTGTACCACAACTATGGATTTGCGAATGCAGTACCAAACGTTTGCGTTGCGTTTTTCGCGGAATTTTCTGCCACACGCTTGCACTTCATGGAGTGTGCTGCCGTCAGCGGTTTTTTCGGACCGATACAACTTAGGGACCTTCAAGAAAAGAGCCTATACTTTTCTCAAAGGCCGGCAACCCATCGGTGACATCGCGGCGGAGATCACTTACCATCACGTAAGCACCTTACTCCTTGCCCCTTAGCAAATGACTGCCCGTCACCGGTCTACTGAATTTTGACATGATATTTTCGAGATGGTTATCCCTCCATTTGTCGGTAGCCTATTCCATTTTAAAGGTTTTTCCGTTGGTCACTTTTTAGGACGGCCAAAAAATTATTCATCCTAAATTCTTATTCAGAGAAAAGATCTCACCCCGAAAACTTGACATGGTGACGTAGCAATTTTTAAATGCCCACTGCTGGGCATACCTTGTCACATATATTCTTTGAAAAGCCGGAGGAAAAGCCTGTTGCGGATAGGCAGATTTAAAAAGATTAGATTAAAGACAAGATTTTTTTTATTTAATCACGCAAATAAAAAAGGCGCGACGCTTAAAATTACTACTTATTATTTCAGTTCTATTTGACCAGATGAACAGTGAACCGAACGGCGTCACTGGCTTACTAGCATGCGCCTAAACTTCTATAACTTATTTGTTGACGAAGTCCGTTTGGTTTATAGTCGTTAAGCGCTCAGACTTAGAAAAAAAAGGTATTAAGAAAGGCCAGGAAAATCATAACATGCTGCTACAATGGAACTGTCGCTTGTCTCAGCCAAATAAAAATACCGGCCACGGATACCACGATAAGAATCGTTAATAAAAAATAATTAACTTTACTATATAACGAAATTCCGACCACCCAACAACTCGGCTATCGTGGCTCTACACGTAATAATCATAAGACCAGACAACGAAGAATTTCCTTTCGATTCATTTTCGCTGAATCTTACTTGCGTAGAGCGCCTATTGCCGTTTTGGTTATCCGCGAATTAGTTTCGCGTTTTAGTAATTGCGATTACAATTCCTGTGAAAGAAGACATGAGAAAGAAAGGAGTGAGTATTGACATGACGGGAAATAGAGGAGAGTGGAAGAAGAAGACATGTTGTGCCATCCCCACATAGCATGGGATAAGGGCAGGAGGAAGAAGAAGAAGATTACAATTCCTGTGGAAACTACATCGTGCGGGTACACGCAGGACGGATCATCTGTACAGCAAATAAAGAATAAATATGCAGTCTTACTTCAAAAACTAATATGTACGCCATTGACTGGATTTGTAGTTGCCTCTGATACCGCTCGGGATCTTATCATAGTTGCCCTTGCTGTAAGAGCTCGTTAATGTATGGACGTAAGTATATGTCAAGCCGGCAGGTCTCTTACCGCATATTTCACATGGCTTTAACACTGAGGTAATATTTATGGGCACATGCCCCTTCGGAGGACGTTATTTAAAGAACCGTGATAAGACAATCTCCCGGCACTCTTTAGCATGAAAACCCAAGGAGGTCCAACTCTTTGGCGTCGCTGTCACAAGGACATTGAAGTCTTTGACAAATCAACACTTCCAATTGGATTCCTACAGCTATGCGTAATCTTTTGCAAATCATAAGATATACTATTCTTTTATGAAAAAGGAGGTACTATGTTACCTGGGCAAACAATGACGTTCTTGGACTGATACACCTCCACCACAAGTTCGTGAGCATGGTCCCCAATTACCCCATGCACTCCAAGCGTAAGTACTGGTCAGAGAATCTTCCAAATCCTGAAATATATTCAAATACAGTCTATGAAAATAAGCACAAGTCAATCACATGTATCGGCTACATACTGCAAGTATCAAGTTTCGATTGCATAACAATAAGTCAAAGAATTCAACCAAATTTTTATTCTGGAATTATATAGTTTTGCCGGTTAGGTTTTGTAAATGTCCATAAGATACAGTATATATATATATATATATATATATATATATATATATATATATATATATATATATATATATATATATATATATATATATATATATATATATATATATATATATATATATATATATATATATGAAACCGGAATAGGGAACAGTGCCGCCATGCTGCACTAGTGCAGCTAGCTCTATATTGTATACTGAAGATACTGAGTTTTGAAATATAGAGGACTATATATACTTTTAATTTAATTTTCATTTTCATTTAATTATGGTCTCAATTTACCTGCAGAGAATCGGCCGAAATATTTGACACCATGGTCGCCATTATGAATTGCAGAATAATGGCAGCCCTGAAAATGAAACGTCCTTGAAAATCCACAAATTTAAAACAAAATAAGAGTCAAAAAATCGTGATATAAATTATAGGTTCCTAAACATCTAATATTTATTTGTATGATATCAACTTTTTTCTTTTGTGCGAAATCTAATTTTTTCAATGCGTAGATCCTTTGTTAGACATAATTATTGATTTTAAAGACTATGCCGACGTCCCTAAGAGGCGTAAGTAAGAGAAACATAATTTAGTTTATTATTTAACTCCTCACACATAAATAAAACATTCGTTTCTACCTCGGTACTGACTATAACAGCCTTCGGAAACTATCTTTAGTCGACACACAAAAATATGTACTCAAATCCTGACCTGGTATATCGTTTAATGCATGTATTAGCAAAAAGTTGATAATAGCTTTTATCTTACACATAATACAGTGACTTGAGATATTTAAAGACATCTACCACAAAATAGACTGTGTATTTATGTTCATCTGTATAAATATAGCCATTATTAATACGATTAAAAGTGCAAGTTGTTGCAGATTTTTGTCATTTCCGGAAGGTCGGTATTATATAAGTTCTGTGTTTGCTTGTCTTGTCTACCCTTTGCTAAAACTAGTGTCATGTATATTTAATGCATTATTTTAGCGTGGTTCCCGGGCCTGGCGATTGTAGCATATTCTATTTAATTCTTCGATACGATTACCTAATATAATCTCTACCAGGAGATGCATGTGTCCAGCAATATTACTGGACGTCAAGTAAATAAGAACTATTTTAAATATTATTATAATTAAAGCAACGGTTTAAGCACAAATGGGTTTTGTTCCTTGGAATATACACAAATAATAATTTGTTTTTATTTAATTTTTTCAATGGATACAACTAATTAAAAATATTACATCCTGCATCCGTTTTACTTTGTTGACGATACTATCACACAGTGCGCGGTCGTTTAACGACGATGTACAGACAAACCAAGTTATTTTATAAATAAGCGGGATTGTATTAGATCATAAGTAAAAGTAAAATTTTTCAATAAATAAATAAAAGTTCAATAATGCAAAGAGTGCTCTACTTAGCACATGACGCCGTGGGTGACTAAACATGACATGACTTCTGTATTTATAACCTTATTTCACACTTCGCGTTAGTATAACCTTATTTTTAAAATGGTCACAATATAGTTATCAAAGAATAAATTAAATCGCAACACTTATTTTTTTATTTTTCCAAGGTTTTTGTACATTCACGATAGCCGAGTAGTAGATATTCGAGTCAAGAGATCCCAATTTAAATCCCGACGGGTAGGCTCGTACCAGTTTTTTCGAACTGGTACTTTCGAGAAGTACGAAAGTCGAGTTTTTTCGAAAGTTATTTACGATTTATATCGTTGGCTTGTACATAAAAACGACAGACTCACATTGTCCCGAAAAATGTCTTCGGTGGAAGGTGGGTTAAAGGGTCTTAACTGTCCAGGCTAGAGCTTTATCTACCCCTGTATTGGGAAAGACGTGAAGATACTTATTTAAATAAAAAATTTTAAACAAATTTTTTTAAACGCCTTATTTTAATGAATTATAACTTTTCGCTTCCTGACTAAGCTTTATCTGATTTTGTTCTTAGTATGCTATTAAAGTAAATTTAGCTGAATAAATGAAGTTGAAAAAGTAATTTTCTACAAGATCTCACCACTTAGATGTAGAGATAAATCCTTAAACACTCAAGTTTTTAACGGAAAAGGAGTTTTAGCAAGTAAGCTTGACATTAGAGAGAAAATATAGGTTTTATGAAGTTTTGTGCAAAAATATATTTGGTGGTTGGACCGAAAATTTTGCTATCGAAAAACCTTCTTTTCGACTGCTTGTGACAGATCGTGCAGGCAACATAGAGATATTTCCTTACAATTTAAATATTTTGAAGCGTTGACATCCCTAGAAAGTTGCAGCACCCACGCAGTTCTCACCAAGTTGCGCAATCTGACAACTCCATTAGATGTTTGAAGTTGGGACGATACGTTTTCGACAAGCGCCGAATGCACCCGCGTCGCACTCCACATTAAAACGATCAAACGACTCTGTAGAACGCCCTAATGAACATCTTAAGTGGTTTATTAAGTGCCGATCGCCGTTATTTTGATGTTAATATGCGCCTTCGACCCACAAAGCCAAAAATGTGGCTCTGTAAATATTGCTTTAATGTTTATGACGCTACAATTTTCTCATGAAATAATACCGGCGCAATTTTTATGTGTGTATAATGTTTATATTAATATTTAGTTCATAAAATTTTATACAAAACTACATGTGTACAATTACATTTGTAGATTATGTTCAGTCTATGCATATTTGCTTTCATGGTAAACGTCTATATACTCCTTTGTAAAATACAACGTAACATATATGAATTATTTACTAATTTATTTTATTTTTATTTATAATTTATTGTTTTTCTTGATACTAACTAAACCCGGTTATGCTTTTCTGTCTCAACTATTAAAATTAGCAGAAATACAAATCTTTGACGATTGAAACAAAAATAATAAATATCATTTTTGTTACCACGGCAACCTATTAAAAGACATATTTTGTTAGGTAATTTTAAGACAATATATCTTTTTTTATAATCTTTATTTATTTAGGGGCTTTTGTCCTTTTTGGATATGCCAGATGCTAATATAAAAGTTTAAACCAACATTCATTAATCAAAATTAAATGCCACAATCAAGAGATAGAATCATTGAAGAAGACAATATATCCTGTGAACTTCGGAATATTAATTATTTACAAACTCTTTTAGGTAAAATTGCAACGACATGTCAAAA
Organism: Sericinus montela; assembly: GCA_029286605.1. Classification (NCBI taxonomy): domain Eukaryota; kingdom Metazoa; phylum Arthropoda; class Insecta; order Lepidoptera; family Papilionidae; genus Sericinus; species Sericinus montela. The sequence goes on along the minus strand of JAGSMR010000073.1, from coordinate 641,465 downwards.
TTAAGTCAGTCCATGAGGTCCTTTTTGTGTCTTACAGCGACAAACATACGAATGCTTTATTTTTGCATGTATAATTTAAAAAAGCACTTATTATTATTATTATAATATTGAATGTATGGCAAGTATCGACTCAATTACTTCGAAGGTTTCATACTTTGATACAAAAAATATACCAATAATTGAAACTAAAACTAAGAACCAAATAATTTAGAGAATATTTGAAGTGAAACTTCTTTAGAATCGTTGTGATTTCAAACCGGTTGCAACGGAAAAAACGACAGGTAAGAGACACAAATAAAACAAAAATGAGAAAGAAATACATATAATATTTTATGAATAAACTTTGTAAATATCCTACCCGTGTTATATATATTCATCTCATTCTTTTGTTGATTTACTGAAGTTTCACTTTTATCGTGTGTAAATCATACAATTCATTTTTTTATTAAAGTCATTCAATTCAGAAACAAGAGACTTCGTAACATTTCGACTTAAAGGATAATCCATAATCATAATACGAATAATTTGTGAGCAGCATAGGTAAAAAGTACAAAAACAAACATAAACATAACGTTCTACCATTTATTTATTTATCATTGGAAACAGTAGAAAAAGTTCACACGCGCTCGAGACATTGTTAGAGTGACGGGACCTGACACTTGACCTTATTTTTTTAATCCTGAGTAAGCGCGTGCGCTCTCCGTTGTGAATGGAGCGCATAATTTCTGTTTACTTTTACTCTCGAAGGAGTCTCGATTGGACATGAAAAAAGGTTTACCGTTTGAGCGCGGTAAAAAATATTTGTTGTGAATAAACATTACCTAACGCGTCAATGTGTGTAACTAGTGTATTGTTAGCTCCGTTCGCGGCTTGTACGCAGTCTTGGCTTTAGAGTTTCACGAAACAAATTAAGAACGCACAATCCAATTGTGTTTTATTCCACAAGTAGTTTCGTGGAACAGGAATGTTCAGCGCAATGTTTATTTACAATATTGGGAACTTCCTTATAATAAAACTGAAGTGATTTTTACAGATTTGAGACTGACGTATGATGGTGGTCTTAGATATTGTATTGTTATATCTTGTAGGTATAATATTATTTATGATAAGAATTCAACTAATGCTGCACCTAAAAAAGCTGGTTTTTAAGTTGTATACCGCGAAACTAGTGTTTTAATATCTTGTGTGTAAAATAATAATGATACTAACTATTTCGATTTCAATTTTTTTTTATAGATTATTAGTACTCGTAATATTAATAGACTTTATGAGATATGTCGATTTTCTGATACTGATGAATATTACATGCATAATATTTATGAAAATATTATTATATAAGTTTATTCTAAAAAAATATTGACCACACTATCTATCTAACTCTAACTCGCTCCATCGTAGAGTAATTTATGCTCTCATGCTCGATGTCGCGGTCGAGAGTTTACACATTTTGAAGTAAAAAAAAACAACTAAGTATGCAAGCAAAATACTATACTTCCTATCTATGACTCCGGTTGCCGAAATTTACATTAATAAATAAATATCTTCACGCAATTCCCAACACAGGGGTAGACAGAGGTCTTGTCTAGACAATTAAGTCCCTTTGACCCACCTACCACCGAAGATACTTTCGGGACAACGTGACAGGTGGTGAGCCCGTCGCCGTGTTTATGACCACGCCAACTTCATACATAAGTTTTTGAAAAACCCATTGGTACGAGCCTGCCATCTGAGCTTTAAGGCTTTTCTTTTAGTCGCCTCTCTCGCTATACACGGGAAGAAAGGAAGTATTATATTCACATGCAGTAACTATACGATATGCAAATACGGCATAAGAAATATTGCCATATGAATACAAACTATAGATAATTAGATATAATTCGTGACAAACAAGACAAATTTATTCCTTTCGCTTCATTAAAAACTGTAAAAAAATAGCTTGTCAAAACAGCTTCTAAAAACCCCCTGCTTGGGACGTCTTAAATCTCGTTTGACAATTTCAGTCCTTTCGACCCAAATTTGTTCGGAGCTTATTTGGGACAAATAGGCGATGTGTGAGCTATTCACCATCTTATTCTCCAAGCCAGGGAACCAAAATGTAAATTTTTTAAAAGTAAAGACGGTGATGGGTTCACCACCTGTCACGTTGTCCCAAACAATGACTTAGGTGGAAGGTGGGTCGAAAGGTCTTAATTGTCTATACCTCTGTCTACCCCAGTCTTGGGAATGACGTGAAAATATTCTTATATATAATTTTTTTTATTAAATATTGTATCGCAGAAAATATTGTTTTGGATTACATGAAATTACACAAATGTATGAAACTTTTGTAATTAATAGGTGTTGGTAAAAAATCTTACCAAATGGACTTTAGTGTCCACAGGAACTGTCCCCGCTGCTCCATATTTTGTCACAAAAAACTTATTTTCCAGTACGTTGACTTTCCTTTGCCCATTTTAATAATATCACTAGGATCTGTTATAATACTTTAACAATGTCTTTACTAAATAGTAGATAAATGCCCTTGAGTTAACCGCTTCATTACATCCACTATCTGAAACAATGCAATAGCAGTATTTTAATTTTGTTTTATAGACGAATCGTAAGAAATTAATACTAATAATATTGTCAGTTAAATGATTTCAACCTAATATAATTAAATCTTACGATACATATATATTATTCCTGTGAAATCGTTACAGCAAACTTAATCGTATTGCCAAATTGAACTTGCGATAATAGGAATAAGATAAAGATAAAATATTAATAGATAAAAAAGATAAATTATAACCCTAACAACTTCCTACGAATCTTCAACCCTAAGAGAATTAAAGAATATGGTTTATATTTTATGCGAAATAGAAACGGTACCATCTCCCATCCTCTCTAACTAGGATATAGAAGAATACAATATTCCTTAATTTAATAAATTAGTCGGTATAATATCCATAAAAACAAAAATTAAGTAAAATAAAAAAAACAACAAAGAAACACAACAAAATAGAAGTCACGTTAGCCGAGTGGTTGGGTGGTCGTAATTTCGAGCCACGAGACCCGAGTTCGATCTTCAGGTGGCAGGCTGGTACCAATGGGTTTTTCAAAAACTTATGTACGAATTACATCGTTGGCTTGGACATAAAGATGGCGATGGGCTCACCACATGTCACGTTGCCCCGAAAATATCTTTGATGGAAGGTGGGTCGAAGGGACTTAATTGTCTAGACTAGACCTCTGAATACCCCTGTATTGACAATTACGTGAAGATATTTATTTATTATTTATTTATTTAAAAAAAATCTTAAATTTGTTTTATACAAATAAAAGTTCTTACAAAAATCGTAGGAAGTACACACTACAACTACACTAGTAATACGTGATTTCCTTATTTCCGTTTACACAGGCAAAACGTGTACACACGTCTTCATCTACGAAAGAGGCGTGCAGTGGGCAGAGGAGATTTGAAGATTAAACGTTTCTCGTTTTGATATTACAACAGATGCGTATCTACGGTCAGGGTTTATCAGCTAATAAAACACCAAACAACTTTATTTACAGCCATACGAGACTCGGCAGTGGATTAATAAAAATATCCCAATAACAAAACAAACGTTCGGATACCTGAGAAAGAGGAAGTAATAAGATAAGAGACAAACAATATCTCGTGAGAACAATGACTCATGACTGGAGCGACGTTAGATAGCGGCGTTAGCTTCTGAAACTAAAATGGATGTATTCACATACATTGTGACCTAATAGATTTTTATCGCTCTTTATTATAGTTAATCTTAGTCTATGTATGGGATTGCAATATCAAAAACTAGTCAATTTATAATTACATTATTCTATAGTCAAACGAATTTACCGTGGTATTGGCTTATGAGTTTACCACGATCTTCTTCTAAAAGGTGTCGTAAAAGGCGACTACAGGATAAACCATGCCTCTACCTTTTAATGGAAATGGCTATGATTACAGCCATTTGGTAGAATAACTGGGTCACTACTGAATTCTGGATGATATCTCTTTGCAGTAATTGTTTTTTATTCTGTTAAACACAAATAAATTAATCAAAAAAATATTTTATAACATTATAGTAACCTAATAACCGTCCGACATATATTATCTGACAAAGGTAAACAAAGAAGGTAAATGTTCAGATGATGGTGTAGACTAGAGCTTACGCCATGTTGCACTGTGTCACTATGTTCAAGTGATATCTTCTTATCAACATATTGCACATCTATTACATACATGCGCACAACCTACACGTAATCGGACTTGTAAGAATTAATTATTCAAAATGCTTCAATTTATTAAAAAAAATTAAACATTTACGCTGTGCTTTGTATATACGCACTGCATAAAATTTTTACGATTTCCTGCTGTTCTTTGGTAAAACGCTATATAGTGAAACTTCTGTCACTCAAGTGTCTAACTTTCATTGGAGTCCAAAAAATACATTAATTACTCACTAAAGATTATATAAAAATGATACTACATTATATAGAAATGATAATTTTCTTTTTATTTTATAAGTAATGACAATATTATGAATAATATTTTATTGTATTTTTATTTTTATATGTATGTAAACCGATAATACGCGAAAGCGAAAATAAGACGCGAACATATAAACAAATATCCTTACATAATAAGGAACTGTTGAAAGAGGAACAACAAGAGGAACACTTCTGGACAAAAATTAGGACGATCTGAATAAACATCATTTTATGAAGGTAAGAACACTTTTAAACTTTATTCGGGACTTCCAAAAGCACATATACAGAAGATTGATAAAAATAGAGGAAGCAGAAAAGTGCGTCAGGATTGTAGCAAGTGAAACTCTTCCTACACATTCAGAAAAACTCGTAACGTATATACAGTGTCTCGTATTTAATGGTTTGTTTTTATCTTTATTATAATAAAAAAATTAAAAAAGAAAGAAAGAAGTACGTACAAGACACTAAATGGGATAAATGAGGACGTTTCATATCATTGCGTTTACATTGGTAAGGTAAATATAGCGAGAGATTAAATTAGGTCATCTCATTCAACGCTTCCATGCTCTTTCATGTAACACGCGCCTAAAAGAATCCAGTTTATGTTAAAAGATAACAAAGCATGAAAACCAGTCATTACTCAACTATTATCAAAAGATAACTAGTTAATAAAACTTATACAGAATTTTACGTTTTAATGGTGTCTATATTATATCACGAACATAAATGTATGCTTACATACAAATCTTCACGCATCATCCCCGTTGGGGTGGATATTTATAAGCTTTTGCATAAGGTATTTTAGAGAAGCTTATTTAATTAATTTGTTTGATGCAATTTAAAAATTAAGTTCACTGCTATATATTTAAATAATAATATATTTAGTGTCATTCTAACAACTTAAAATTAAGTAAAAATGCTGAATAATTAGGAAGTCATTTGATTTAGAAATACTATATTATTTTGCAAGTATTTACAACGTATGCTAATATGAAACACTTACATTGTTTATCTTACCTTATTCATAACACGTAATCCTGTTGCAATGGCGCGAATACTTCGCTATTTATTTTACCAAACTTTTAGTGTTGCCATAAACCGATTCATATTTTTTTCTCGACAACGCGAAGGGCCAGTGTCCCGCACTGAGCAAGCGCTGTACGCCCGTGAAGGTTGCTATGAAACGACTGGACAGTAAAGCCATCCATTCCTCTTAAGAGGAAATCGGAATAGACGAAGATTACTTTACTGTAATACCGGTGAGTCCTGGCGTGAAATTATCGCTTAAGCTACACTCTCTCGGCAAACTGATTAGAACATTTACGCCTTATAATCATAACATATGTAACAAGAGTAACACCCCTCAGAATGATACTGGAACGTTTTATAATAACATATTTTGGAGTATTAGTTCTTATAATAACAAGTTAACATGAAGGAGAGTGTACATTTGGTTATTAAATATAATACAACAGTCTAGCATAGAATTTATAAAACTGTTGTGTAGCTTTAATTTACAGATGGTATTATTTGCTTGATTTTCAATCTAATTATACTTACTATGAAAATAATTTAAAACAATCGATATAACCATGTACTAAAATGTGTGTATTGAAATAAACATGTGATACGAAAGGATTCTACCAAATAAGTCGTCTGAATGAGTACCACTTTCTTACCTATTAAAAGGCTTACTGGTTAGAAGGATTTAAGAGAGTGCGACCTTCCATCGGAATTCACAAGGTAACAACGCAACCATTTTCTTCTTTTTTGAAATGCTTCTCAGACGTTATAGATTATGGTAAGCACTTGCCATCTGGTGTACTGTTTCTCGTTATCAATTAACGGCTATAAAAGTACGATAAAAAATGATATTTTTTTGGTGTATTCCGTTATGAAAGGTAGAGGTCCGTACAATTACAGTTTTAATACTCAGAAGTGACATCGTGTTTTTCGTATTAAAGTAGGAATTTTGTAAGTTATATGTAAAACTCCTCGTTTTTAATACTAATTCAATAAAACATTTTATAAATCTATAACTCACACTCCGTGATATCATCGCATATATAAGGCAGGAGGCAACCAAAATCCCCCCAAATGAGGTATTGTGGTACACCCAGTGGAATATACTACCAGAAGGAATACTCTACCCTGAACAATATTTTAAATATAAGTATCCATGATTTACCAGGAAAATATACAAAACCATAACCATTTTGCATTTGCAAAATATTTTTTTATTGATAAATTCCCGCCATGTTTTATACTTTAAATTGTTTTCGATTAAAAATAAATAACAACGGACTCCTTGATTTTTCTGTTTAATTTTGTACACAAGTATGTGAGGTACTTATTTGGGCTCCTTATCTATTTATTTTCTCTGTGTTAGCAAGTATTTATTGCATGTTAATACAACTCCGTGCAATTCGTATCATAAGCGATAATTATTAATGTATCGGACGAGTATCGATCCCTACTCACTGAAACTGTAAAAATCTCATTCGTCATTCAATTGTTAGGAAGACATAAACGTCGATAGCAATCATGTATAGTTATTTTATAAATATGATTCAAACACTACAGTTGTAGTATAAATAACTGTAATACTTCGTCTAATAGCGTACCGACAAGTACCATATTTAAGTTTACTATTAATGTAATATATTTATACAGGTTTAATATTGTAATGACCTCCGTGGACAATGGCGTACAGACCGCTATTTATGAGGTCCCAAGCTTTAATGTCCTGGGTTCGATTCTCGTACGGGTCAATGTAGTCAAATTACTTTTACTACATCTTGTCGGGTCTAGGTGTTTCTAGTACCAAACCTCACACCTTAAACACTGATGATGGTCACAGCTCTGCCTCATTTTGTTCCAATATTTAGCGTGAGAGTATTTATCACGATATTATATAAATTTTGTTTAATGCTGACTAAAGATAATCTATTAAGACAGTCTCTAACCCTATGTTCTTTGAGAACATAATAGCTGCAATCTCGGAATAATCTCGAGTTAAATTTCATGTTAAAAGTTAACAAGTTCCCTGTAAAGATCATTACTATCATTAACTATCTTCACAAAGAACTTTAGCTTGCTCTCTTAAGAACACTTTCCTCTAATATATTCGGTATCGAAGTCGTTTTTAATGTCTTCGAATTCCCCCAATACGTCGTTGGCTAACAAGGCATGCTTTGCTTTCACCGTCCCTCTTGGTGGTCTACTAATACCCATAGTATTTCATTACTTCGCCGCAAAGTCGTCTGTTACAGCACTGATAAACTTTTATTGTCCCCTGCATGGCCTATTTCACTTTGTTCCATTAGATAGTGGATAGGAGTCGTGAAAATATGTGTACTTTAACTCACGTCAGATGTTCCGCATTTCACACTAACGGAATTGTTAGTGCAGTGATATCGCCATGGTATTTCAAATTATAATTAAACTTTTTAACAAACTTCAATAATTAAGTGTTCTTATTAATTAAGCACTTGTGATACAATAGATTAAATATCGTTCTTTTCATGTATCTTCACGCCATTCCCAATACAGGTGAGATAAAGGTCTAGTTCTCCCCTTCGATCCACCTTCCACCGAAGACATTTTTCGGGACAACGTGACAGGTGGTGAGCCCGTCGCCGTCTTTATGTCTAAGCCAATGACATAAGTCGTACATAAGTTTATGAAAAACACCCATAGGTACGAGCCGGCCACCTGGGGATCGAAGTCGGGTCTCTTGATTTGAATTCCGATCACCCAACTCTACTCGGCTCGGCTAGTGACATATACGTTTTGTGTTAATCGTATTTTTTTCATTGATGTATAGAGATTGCTGGTGTCAAAGAATTCATATTATTATAATAAAATTAAAAATATTTCATCAGTATTCTTGAGCCACAATATCATTATCATTGCGTAAAAGTCGTCTACAGGGCGTAGTATTACTTACATATTGATTTCTATTTAACGAAATAAAATACTTTATGTATGTTTTAAATACAATAGACCTCTTGCGTGAAGGTTTGCCACAATCGCCACTAATTTAATTCATCATTTAATTCATCAATATGAAATATTTTTTCTTGATATTTTAGCATATTATGAAGTCACGATAGCCGAGTGGTTGGATGGTCGGAATTTGGAGTCAAGAGACCCAAGATCGATCCCCTGGTGGCAGGCAGGTGGTGGCTCGTAACAATGGTTTTTTCAAAAACTTATGCACGAATTTTATCGTTGGCTTGGACATGAAGACGGCGACGGACACCACCTGTCACTTTGTCCCGAAAAATATGGAAGGTTGGTCGAAGGGACTTAATTGTCTAGACTAGACCTCTGTCTACCCCTGTATTGGGAATTTCGTGAAGATATTTATTATTGTTTATTTCATATATTAGCATTTATTAGTAAGTGGGTTAAAAGGCATATGCCTGTGAATATTATATATTAATTTAGGGTTTTTTTATTTAAAAATAAAGTAGTAGTAAACTTAAAGTTCGTGTATAATATACTTAAAAATTTCTCGTCATTTAGTTCTTTAGCGATATAGTAAATTATTTGATTTCAAAAATCTAAAAAATCAAGAAAGCGTTTAAATAAAGAAGAGAAAGTTGCCCTTGAATTAAGAAAGGTTCAGGTTCATTGGTGATAGCATGTTCTTCTAATTAAAAGTCAAGCACACACTTATGAGGTAACGAGTGACAGCCAAGGACCCTATCTTTAATAGTAATTTCTTTAAGAGTTATAAAAAATGCCGAAACAAATTGATCCGAAATTTAAGTATGATATGAAGATTTTTACGGTATTATTCACAAGCAAAATATATGTGCGTCATTAGCATTTGTACTGCAAAATACAACGTCTCAGGTTCGGGCCCGCCATTCCAGACCACTCCAGGCGCAAGCATTGCAGCTTAGTTGAAGTGGTAAACAAAAATACTAATAATGTTATTTGTCATTGCTAATATTCTTTTGAAAATGCCATAACATTATTCATATTACGTCATCAAATATTTTATTTTCTTGTTTTTAAAAACACGCCCTCTGATCGGAATTCGAATCAGACTTGAGATCTACTCTCAGGAGTAAGTTTCGTAACAATGAGGTTATTTACGTTTTCCCGAAAATATCTTCGGTGGAAGGTGGGTCAAAGGGACTTAATTGTCTAGACTAGACCTCTGTCTATCCCTTTATTGGGAATTGCGTGAAGATATTTATTATTATTATTATCGTTGGCTTGTACACTTATGATTACAATAACACATACCTTCCAAATTTTCCTAAATAAATTCAGCGAAATATGAGTCTAAATAACTTAATTATACCGATTAAAAACCTTTAATTGCTCCAGTATTGTAAAGATAAAAAATAGCGTAGTTTTATTTGTTGCTAATGTCTCAACAGGAAATAAACTGATTCCTTGTCCGAAATTAATTCGTACACTGTTATCATGTTATATGTTATGTAAAATTTTCGATAACTAAAGTATTGTTTTATGATTCTAAAAAGAAACAGAATAAGATAATCCTGAGAAATATGACTTTAGAATGAGATTTTAAACCTTAGTCCTTAAAAAGACAACTTATCTGTAATTCTCTTCGAATAAAGTTGTTTTCAAACTTGCTTGTGCTCAAACAATAATTTATCAAAGTGTGCTCGTAGCTCTTCTTCAATCCAAATGCTAAATATATTCACATTTTATTTATTTTATTACCTCTCTGAATATTTTCGTTTTATGGGTGAATAATGAAATATAATAAATTAAATATTTGAGAAAAGCTTTAAAAAATGACCAAGACATCGGCGATCATATCTTATAACTGTTTACTCAAACACAAGTCGAATTAGTAACATGAGAGGTACAAGTTAGGGCCCAATTATCGTCAGTTAGCAGACTTCCAGTAAGGGCGCCTACCTTTGACCTCATAGTCACACGATACACTGACCTACTGCAAATTATACATTTAATTTCATTTATTACTAAGCATTTTTCTTATCATTTAGTTATATTATAATTTATTTTAAGTATGTCACAATGTTTTTTTCAATCTCAAAACATAAATGTGTCCGTGAAACGTTAGGAATGACAAAATTTATGGCCACTATGCAATAACTGCTTACAGATGACGAGTAGCCACGTCGAAAAATATCAAACCAAGAATCATATTACCACCACCACTCACCACCTGTCATTTTGTCCGAAATAGACGTCAGTGACCGACTGGTCTCAAGAACTTCATTTTCTAGATCTCTGTCTACCCCAGCATTAGAAATACGTGAGAAGATATTTATTTTATTTTTCAAACCAGGAGCATTAACATTGAGGTGCGAACTGTCTAGTATTGAGGTGCGAACTGTCTAGTATCTGATCATGGCAAATTTTCCTATAGGAGAGGCCTATGCTCTAAATTTCAAAATATTACATCTGTCTACCGTTTGAGTACCATTGAAATGAGGTAGAGATTGAGGTAAACGTAATATAATTGTATTTACTTTTATTGAACACGACGTTTATTTTTTATTTTATGAACATTAAATATTTTAATCGCCCACAAGAAGGTGAAATAAAATCAAACCTTGGCAATAAAAAACAATATCTACGCAAGAAAAAAGAAAAATTATCACATCTACTCACAATGTAGACAGAGGTCTAGACAATTAAGTCTTTTCACCCAGAACTGTTTGGGATAACGTGACAGGTGGTGAGCCTATCGCCGCACGTACTTACTACGATATAAAATAAAAAAATATCTTCACGCAATTCCCAATACAGGGGTAGACAGAGGTCTAGTCTAGACATTTAAGTCCCTTCGACCCACCTTCCACCGAAGATATTTTCGGGACAACGTGACAGGTGGTGAGTCCGTCGCCGTCTTTATGTCCAAGCCAACGATATAATTTGTACATAGGTTTTTTAGAAAAACCCATTGGTACGGCCACTTGAGGATCGAACTCGGGTCTCTTGACTCGAAATTCCGACCACCCAACTACTCGGCTATCGTGACTTTGACGTGACGATATAAAATAAAGTTGTAAATTGATCTAACAGTATTTTCATAATCAGCAAAACCGTTGAGTGTTTTATAATAACAATACAAGAACCTAGTTAATATGCCACCCTGCCCGGCAAAACAACATTAAGCTTGATTGACGTGTCGTGACTGAAATTGGAAGAGTGATGGACACAAGTGCTGGCCATAAGACTACATATCAGCTGCTAGAGGCTAAAGCTACTGACGTACGCTCGCTTTTCTCGCGGTTTAGGTAAAAGTTAAACCGCAGTCTTGCGTCGTAAACTTGCTTGGTAATTTAGACGATGGTGTTGCGCAAGATTTTGCTTTTAAAGTCATTCAAGAAAGTAGTAAAATTTGTAGATAGTTATATACATAAAACATGTTTATATACGTGTATTCGATTTCTGTATACGATTCCTTAAAAAAAACTTAGTGTTGAAGTTAACAAATGTCAAAATCGAAAAAAGTGATATATTTAAACTCCTACAATGTAGATAAAGCATAATATAACTAATAAAGTATTAAATTATATAATAATTAAAAGAGACATAAATTATTTCTACTACAAGAAAATAAATAATAAATAATAAAAAAAATATGTATAAATATCTTCACGCAATTCCCAATACAGGGGTAGACAGAGGACAAGTCTAGACAATTAAGTCAAAGGGACCCACCTTCCACCGAAGATATTTTCGGGACAACGTGACAGGTGGTGAGCCCGTCGCCGCCTTTATGTCCAAGCCAACGATGAAATTCGTACATAAGTTTTTGATAAACTCATTGGTACTGCCACCTGGGGTCTCTCGACTCGAAATTCCGACCACCAAACAACTCGGCTATCGTGACTTTTAAAAAATAAATAATATTTCGAGATTTCGTGAAGCACATCTAATTTTAAATATACTTAAAATATATGAAATAATTCTAACTTCTTTATACAATATAATCAACAATTACGAAAACTCATTTTCGTGGTTACAAATTGACAACTCAAGGACAATAACAAAAGGAAATAATTGAAGTGGACGGTAAATAGATAGACGAGGCTACTTGATAGGGTTGAGAGTTCAACAGGCGGCAATGATCGTCATGTATTGGACATAATGATATAACTATTGGACACCCGTGATTTCAGGGGGTCAACGACCCCCACACACATAGCAATGACGTTTGAAAATTATTAAACAAATATATAATATTTAGTAGCAGATAGACTGAATCTGACTAATTATACCCGGGTTTTTGATTTAATATTAAACAAAAAGCGGTTTTTGTGAATTATCTATATAAGTTAGATAAACTATAGAAATGTCTGTGTTTAGTAACGGTAGTATGTAGAAACTCTTTATAAACCAACGACATACACTGGTGGTCAAACTCTGTCTGTCGGATCTCGACTCTGCTTAAAATGGCACATATATGATTTAACTCACCACCTATCAAGTTATCCCAAAAAATTTATTCGGTGGAAAGTGGGTCGAAAGGACTTAATTGTATAGACCTCTGTCTATCCCAATAATGGTGATGATGGGAATGACGTGAAGATATATTTTAGTTTATTTTATTTAAATCTTCCTAAAAAAAAAAAAAATCTTCAAAAACAAACATAAACTGAACGGTAAAGCTTTAAATAAATTATAATTACAATATTTCATTAACTAGTATCAAGTTTAGCTTAGAAAGTTTTTTTGTTTCTTTTTGCACGTCCATCATCCAAATCAATTATTATTAATTTTGTTTTAAAAAAAATTAACCGCTTTAAAAAAGAACCTATATTATCATGTTTAGTGTAAGAAAACGTAAGTATGATTATAAGTAAAGAGATAATATTTTCAGTGCACAGCAATAGGAAGGCTCATGCCTCTTTTTTGGTAGAGTGTTAAGATGCTCTTTAGTCTAAATAAATCCTATACTAATGTAAATATGTACCTTAATAGTTTTAGGATGTTTCACCCATAACGAAATCTGGTTATGAAACAATTTAACTTATATGGAATTGGCGTTATAGTATAATTTTTTTTAGTTTTAGTGCCCCTTTTCTGTTAGTTTTGTAACGCGACTATGGGATAGATCTAGATAATATCTAATAACTGCAGCGATGGAATCTTTAATTTGATGTATTTGTTAATAAACAATACTCTTATGTTATATTAAAACGTTAAACGGTGTGCCTGTGTGTGTGAGAGAGAGATTTATAATTCAAAGGCGTTAGAGTCACAAAAAAGTAACGCTCACCCGTCCCACACGTACTTTACTTATTTAACACGTTTTTTATATTAAATTTTAATGTAATTCCAATCTTGTCATACATTTTAAATGTTTGGCCTAAATGTATTTGCCTCTAATAAAGACGGAGCAATTAGATTTTTATAGTTATATTAAATTTTTATCTAAAACTTGTGTGAGGAAACAACGTAATGACAAATTTCGAAATATCGCATTTCACTGAACAGTGTTCAAATATCCACTTAAACGAGAAGGAATATGTTAATGGGGTTTCATTCATATGCAGAGTGATAGCAATAAAAATCCTTTATTCCTTTCATGTAAACAAAATTTAACGGATCATGTACTTTATTTCAAAATCAGTATTGTACCCATTCGTCGCAGTTATTACTTTCTAACAAAAGCGTTGCCACATCAGTGATTAACTGATGATACTAGTTTTAATTTTAATTTATTGATAGTATTTTTATGTAAAATATTATTCAAAATTCTGAAGCATACAGGGAAGTCTCCCAAGTTCAATGTGTGTATCTGCGTGTCTGACTTTTTTATTTGATCTCAAGATTTTGTTAGGATCTGTTTTGATTGGCCGCAAAAATTATTAAATCTTATCAAGATCATCAATTTTTTTTCTAGTTGATTAAAAGGTATGAGAAATTACTAGTACTTGTCGGTTCGAAGTTTTGTCTATATTGTTATAGTATATACCCGAGATCTGAATTGGTGACGCCTTCGAAGCAAAGGGTCGAATACTGCTAGGGGCAAACATTTGTGTGATGAATATGAATGTTGGTACTCAAGTCATGGATATTTATGTGTATTTATACATATTAACTTATACACTGAGAAAACGTTAGCTTCACCAGCTGTTCAGCCAAATGGTTGGGTGATCGGAGTTTTTTCAAGACTTATGTGTACGGTTTATATATCTGGCTTGAAAATAAAGATGGCAACAGGCTTACCACCTGTCAAGTTGTCCTAAAATAAGATAAATGGGTCGACAGGACTAAATTGTCTAAACCTCTGGCTGCTACGGTTTCGGGAAATGCGTCAAGATAAAAAAACAATACTATGTATTTTTATTGGCCTTTGGTTTTAATTATTAAATTCCCTTTCCTTGTAATTAATTTCCACTTAAATGTCACATAAATATCTTTTAACTTTTGTATTTCAATTGACTGTCACAACAGAAATAAAATATGAAAAACGTAACCACGGTCAAACTTAATAGGATTAAGTGAATGTTGACATCATTTTACAGTCAACGAAGGAATTAACGTCAATTTTTTATTAAACATTACTTTTAGGGATTATGTTAATAAACACTGTAATCTTTCATGTTCCGAGAGCTTAACCTGCGTTAGCAACAATATCTACATTATATTTATTGGTATAAGGGATTTAAGGTGTTAAGTATCATATATATTTTAATTAAATCGGCGAAGTTATGTTGTTGATTCTTTTATTAAATGTCTGTCTATGAGTGAAATGTTTTAAGAGTCAATGTATATGGAAGTTTCTACATTCTACCATTGATTTAACAGTGGTAGAGCCACGCAGCAGCTTTTGTTGTTGCATGAATGGGCCGGCTCGACCGGGGAAGTTCCACGACCTCACAGAATACCGGCGTGAAGTAGAAGTCTAACAAACTTCTGCGTTTCGTCTGGTGAGTGCAGGTAATCGGAGGCCCTTACCCCCTCCCCTAATTCTGGGGGAGAGGCACTCTAAGGCCGGCAACGCATCTGCTATGCCTCTGGTATAGCGGGTGTTCATGGGCGGCGGTAACCACGTAACATAACGTGAGCCATCTGCTCGTTTGCCTCCCTATTCTATAAAAAAAATAATTTTAAATACATGATGAGATTTATTTTTTGAAGCATTGTAAGAATCCCTGCTCGAATGACACTGTTCTAAATTTTATTAAGAAAATTCAAAACCATTTTCGAATGAAAAAATTAAATAGATTTAATCTTTGTCAAAAATTTTGTTTCTTCATACAAGTTTAAAAATATAGTAAAAATAAAAAAAAATAGGTAATATTAAACATTTTCGAGGACATCTGTCGCAATGATAATAATTTGGCACTGATTCTTAGAACATAAGTTAATGTACCTTCTTGAAGGTTTTTTTTAAATAAATTCGTGTTTAATGTATCCTTATCAATATAAAAACGCTTGTATTTATTTCTCATTGAAATAGGTTAGTTATTCATCGGCATGGTCTCCGGCGCTTAGATGTTATCGGCTCTTGATGAGAGGCCTCTTGCATGGTGGCCGGTCGTTAAGCAACAAGTCACTTTTAATCAGCAGTTTGCAGAGCTCCTGCGTTTAATACAATCCTATCTCTAAATTCCACTTACGGAATTTAAGTTGTTACAAAACGTAAGTATAAGAATTTACGATCTCTGAAAGGCATATTGAAATAAACATTTTATGCGCAAAGATTTTTATCGTGTACAAAATATGGTTCTATACACTATGCTATAACTTCTAGGTTGACATGAACCGTGTACTTTAATTAACTTAAATTAATTTTAATAAGACTAAATTTAATATACTTTAATTAGTTAAATAAATCACTATATATTGTAATCTAATGAACTGACGATTTTATTACAACACAATGTAATATAATTATCTTTAACTCAAATATACAATGGAATCAACCGTCACAAACATTCGAGCGTCCACTCTCCGAGGACCGAAAATCACTCAACCGTCGTATCTGTATGTTAATAAATTTAATTTTACAGCGTGTCTAACACTAATCGGTTGACAGGGATGGTGCAATCATATTTTTGAATACATACCTATATAGAGATGCTATAAAACTTTTTGTAATATTAAAGGATATTAAAGATATTTTATTATTGTTATAGTATATTTTTGCAACTGTATAAAAAACCTTTAAATATTTGTCAATAACCAGTGTGTACAAATAAACTATTAAGTAATTATAGTAGTAATTATACTACAAAATAATTATAATAAATACCATACAATACTGATTTTATCCTATTTTTTCGTTGAATTTGCATATATTATTATATTATACATGTATATATGTCTAAAATACGTTTAATGGACCTAATTTGCATTCTGAAATTCTATCAATAAAATGAGTAAACCGATGATGTAGCTTATCGCATAAAATTATAAAACAAATTTTGAAAATTAATCATTTAAGTCAAGGTGAGTCACAGCTCTATATAAATACTTGGCATTGGACTACGTTATCACAACATTGAGTGGATTCCATACACATTTGTGACGTTTGATCCCGTTCTCACTGAGTACTCACACGATTGAACGGCCACCAGAATATATCGCTCGATTAAGCTCGTAGTATGCGGTAGCATTATTACGTTGTTGAGGCTTTAACTGTGTTTAACTAATTTTACAAAAGTTAATGTTTTCATGTAAAAAAAATTAAATTCTCAATTAAATTTAAAGCAAAGTAATGTTAGATAGTAAATAGTCCTAACTAACTATGTTTGTATTAATAATGATTCACGCAATTCCCATACAGGGGCAGACAGAGGTGTAGTCTAGACAATTAAGTCCCTTCGACACACCTTTCACCGAAGATACTTCCGGGACAACCTGACAGGTGGTGAGCTCCTCGCCGTCTTTATGTCCAAGCCATTGATATAATTCGTACATAAGGTTTTGAAAAACTCATTGGTACGAGCCCGCCACCTGGGGATCGGACTCGGGTGTCAAGACTCAAAATTCCAACCACCCAACCACTCGGCTATCGAGATTTATTAAAACTTTAAAACTTTTCTACAATTCATATCATTAGATTGGACGTTTAGACGCCAACAAGCTAACCGTCTGTCACGTTGTGTCAAAATAAGCGAATGAAATGTGGGTATAACGAAATAAAGTGTTTAGACGTCTGGCTACCCCAATGACAATGACCAATGAGAAGATGCAAGGAAAAAGTGCGAAGATTAGGACAGAAATAAGTTAAAAAATTATTAACTAAAAACCAACACACTTATCTTAATTATCACTGGCAAAAACTATCAATGCGTGCAGAAGGCGTAACCTAATCCCAATACTGCAAACTGTCCGACGTCACAAGTGCACATACGCAGCGCGCCATTAGCAGAGCGGTGTCAAGTTCTCTTCCTGTCTCCTCGCCGAGCGCCGCGTCTACCGCATTAGTTACGCTTCTTCAACATAACTATGCAGTAATTATTAATGTCTAGTAAACCAGCTAAGAATATCGGAATTCACTATGCTTACCATGCTTAACCCCTGTTCGCGTTAAGCGTTATACAAACTGCGTAAAAGTTTTGTGTAAAGAAAATAATCGATTTATTTTACATTAATGATAACTCATTTATCTAAACTAAATAAAATACTTCAGAATGATATATCAAAGATATTTAAACAGAATCTTACACAGAAGTAAGAGTAAAATAATTACACGTGTTTAAAAACATAGGTATAAACAACAAGCATCATTTATAACAATGTTTTAAAACAACAAAAATGAAAACAATATGTTATTTGTAAACAAAGGCATCTGTTCTCCTATAATTGTAATATGCATTCTGGCAACAATTTCCGTCATCTCCACTGTTGACATATGGCGGGGAATCTCGTAAAATGCAACCATGTAGCAGATGAGTAACAGCTTAAATTAACAAATAGGTATCAAAATTTATTATATCTTATAATATTTTTAATCTTCTTCAGAAATTATTTGGGTCCGCATGACATTCACGGTATTAGTGTCAAAGTCAACGACACAAAACAAATATAAGTTTCGAAGAAACTTATTGGTATTATTAGGCTATCTCCTGGGTATCGAATTCGGATCATCTGATTCGAATGGCGATCATTCAACCGCATACTTATTGCGGCTATCTTAAAAGAGATTTATGACTACTATGACTATTACATATATATGACTATTAAATCTGTTTGTACTTCTGCAAATCAATTTCAAAAAAGTTAAACTATACATTTTAATATACGTAAAAAATTTAAAACTATGTCGCCGCCTATGTTTAAAAATACATAATTTCGTGGTTAGGTGCATCGCACCTTTGATTCAAATATTCCTTAGTACTTCAGATATTTTACATCTGGCTGAAGCGGTTATCTCGACATCTGTCGGAAGTACACGATTCTCTAGGCATTTATTGCTCTTAGTCGAGTCTTACGTCACGATGAGATTTTGCAGATTAATTATACTAGCAACACAGTAACTGAATATTTCATCATAAAATATAATAGTAAAATTCATAACACGTAAAAATATCTTTACCCCAATACATGGGTGGCCAGAGGACTGGACAATTTCATCCTTTCGACTCACATTTCACCGGAGCTTATTTTGTGACAACGTGACAAATGTCGAGCCTGTCGTCGTCTTTATGTCCTAGCTAACGGTATAAATTCACAACATAAATAAAATAAATATCTTCACGCAATTCCCAATACAAGGGTAGACAGACGTCTAGTCTAGACAATTAAGTCCCTTCGACCCACCTTCCACCGAAGATATTTTCGTGACAGGTGGTTAGCCCGTTGCTGTCTTTATGTCTAAGCCAACGATATAATTCCTACATAATTTTTTGGAAAACCCATTGGTACGAGCCTGCCACCAGGGTATCGAACTGGGTATCTTGACTCGATATTCCGACCACCCAACCACTCGGCTATCGTGAATACTATTGCATATTTTACGGTATATTTTATTATGTAACGCAAACCCTGATCCCTATAGTTTAGTTGGCACTGACCCTTTCTTCAAAGTAAAGAATTCGAATTCCTCTGAGAACAAACATTTATGTATTCAAGATGAATTTTAGTACTCGAGTCATAGTATGTAAGTATTACTAGTTCTCTCGATATATATGTAGCAAAAAGAATAAATAGAGTTAAATAGAGAATCTCCGTTAAATAGTTCCTATTACCCATAATAAGAATGAAAACACCCAAGCCCGCTGTGTTTAAGAGGCTAAAATTTCAAAAGCTACAAAGCATACGCTGAAAATTTTTTTAAAACATTGCTGCTGCAACCCCTTTAGATAATTTAGTGTAATATATTAAAACAAACTTAAATATAAGTAAAAATGTATGGCAGTTAATATAACTATTTTTGGAGCTACAGTTTTTCTATTATTTTTATAAAATTTATTGATATTAAAAATCGCAGTCTCTCCACGCAGCCAACATATCCTCTGTCTAAGCTGAATAACCTGTTATCGTGCACGTGGCGTGCATCGCAGTGCAAACAGATGGCTGATAAAAAGCGACCGGCTATTTCGACGTGATTCTATAAAATAGTCACAATAGTTTTATAAGTTTATTTTAATTAAAATAATAAAATGAAATAAAAAAATAGAATGATTTAGTTGTAGTAAATCCTTTCAACGCGTGATTTACTAGTACTCTTGGTGATACAATGTTTACTTTTTAATACAAGCTTCCATCCAAAATTAAACCTCGGCTAAATAATTAAATATTTTTAAAGTTTTTAAGAAAACTCATATCAGTTTTCTTTTTTTCCCGTCGCTCAGTTTATGAAATATATATTTATATACAACTGCAAAATTGTAATATATCTTCACGCCATTCCCAATACAGGGGTAGACAGAGTCTTTTAGACCCTCCTTTCACCAAGTCCTTCCAACAAGTTTTTTTTTTTGGGACAACTTGTCAGGTGGTGAGCCCGTCCCGTCTTTTTGTCCAAGCCAACGATAATCGTACATAAGTTTTTGAAAAATTCCATTGATACGAGCCTTGGGGATCGAATTCGGGTCTCATGACTCGAATTCCGATCAACCACTCGGCTATCGTGACAAATTTTACAAAATTATGTAATTTTTTACTTCTGTTATCCTCCAATAATTGAAACATTCACATTACATATAAAACGGTCTATAAAAGACCACTGCAGTTAAGTAAATTTGGCCTAATCTGAAGGCATGGCATGCGGATTAACAATCGTTGTAGCAGTATGCTGAATTTAATTCTGCTATTTTTCTAGAAGGTTATAACGACCGTCAGTGTTTGACTCTTAATGGCATTTCAAGGCGTTTCACTTAGTTACAACGTACTACAGCCACGGGAAGAAAAGAGAAAAGGCACTTAAACATAAACAACTTTTTAAAATAATTTTTACCAAACCTTAACTTTCACATTTATCATTCAATTGATATTTTAATAGTTGGCGTTAAATGAATGAGCCAATTTTCTTTAGATAGGTGATTGGAGCAGGTAAATGTTTATTGCAGCTCATACCATAAAACTCTATCCGAAAAATATTACATATAGTTCTGGGACGACCCTGAAGCCCCTCACAAATCTAAATATTTTCAAACGAATTAAAGCAGTATTTGTAAAGAAAGAACTATATCAGGGTTTGCTATTAATCGCGGTGATTTCCAAGTAAGAAGTATCTTCTATACTTTTCTATATATTTTAATTCTATATATAATATATCAAAAGGTATGCAAAATATGCTTGAGTTACAAAAAATATAATTGCGTTTACTCACCCTCAAATAATTACCAAGAAAGTTTATCACACCTTGAAACTATAACTAAAATTGAAATAGTAACGAATAGTTCACCGACTATGTGAGTGGATGATAATTACCATGCACCGAATTTTCCGTGTGGCACTGCGACTGCGCTTGTGCGATCTCAACTGACGTGTACGCCGGCTTTCAACCGTTTGAAAAAGGGCTCGGTCCTACATGAACTTAAGCATTGTTTTGCTAGTGTGAAAAGTGAAATGCTAAGAGAGGCATATAGATCATCTGAAATAGCTACTGTGTAGCGCATTTCACTTTAAAATTGACAAAAGTAAAAATAAAATGACTGTTTTATTTCCTTACATTAAAAATATTAAAGAATATTAATAACATTCATATACAATCTTGTCATGATAACGGAAGACAAACTCTTGATCCAGTTACTAGAATTTAAGGCGTTAAAAAACTTAAAAAAAATTAACTGAGGTTTGGTGTACATAAAATATTTAATTGCTGTTATATTATATTGGTTTAGTTTAGTACCACTACGTGGTATTAATATCCTATGACTTTAATACGTGTAATAATCCACTCTGGTAGTTCAAGTCTTATAAAATAAATTAGTTAAGTGTGAGTTATTAGTGCTCGTTGCCGTTGCTAAAAATGGTGAATTGCGAGTTTTAGTGACGTTTTATTAAGCGTAATTAAAAAACATTATTTCGACGTCCAACCTAAAATTGAGTAGCGTGGAGCTTTCAGCAACTTAAAAAAATTCATGGTTATTTTAAAAGGTATTTTGCAACTTAAAAAAATTATGGTTTTTTTAAAAGGTATTTTGCATCAACTGAGATATCTGCATCTGATAGGACTACGTCCTGCAACTCCGTCAGCAAAGTAGAACAGCAAATGTTTCCAATGAAACGCTTGTAAAACCTTTTTATTGACACTTTATCGTAAGTCCACGGCTGAAAATAGACTTCCCCAAATGTTTGCCACAATGGACCATTTAGAGCCAGTCTCCAACGTCTGCGTGTACAGTGTTGCTACACGAGTACATTTTTCTCCAAAGGTTATTAGTTAAGAGAGACATAATAAAACCTGAAAAAATATATTCATGGCTATCCCAATACTGGGGTAGACAGAGGTCTGGACAATTAAGTCTTATGGAGACAATTTTCACTGAAGACATTTATTGCGATAATGAGACAGGTGACGAGACTATCACCGTCTTTTATATCCAACCCAACGATGTAAATCGTACATAAGTTTTAAAAAACCATTGATATGAGCCTACCACTGGGGGATCGACGTCGGGTTTTTTGACTCAGCTATCGTGACTTTACACATTAAGTTATGAAGTATCGGTACTGGAATCTATCACCTGTTTTGTTTATAAAAGTCGAGACTAAATTGCCCTGGCTTCCGATTTATGACCATGGCCATCTGGAAATATTAAACGAAGATTATAGGAACCGGCGACAACATTCGTGGATCGACGAGGCCTTCGTCCCCTATGTCTATTTGTAAGGTAGGTAATAGGTATTGTCTATGGCTCATATTATTATGGTATATCTTATATAACAGTGGTAGAGCCACGCATCAGCTTTTGTTGATGCATGAATGGGCCGGCTCGACCTGGGAAGTACCACGACCTCACAGAATACCGGCGTGAAGTAGAAGTCTAACAAACTTCTGCGTTTCGTCTGGTGAGAGCAGGTAACCGGTGGCCCACACACCCCCGTTCTCCCAATTCTGGGGGAGGAGGGCACTCTAAGGGAGGCAACGCATCTGCTAAGCCTCTGGTATTGCGAGTGTTTATGGGCGGCGGTAATCACGTAACATCACGTGAGCCACCTGCTCGTTTGCCTCCCTTTTCTATAAAAAAAATAAGTTAAATCGTTTAGTTAAAATAATTTAAGACGTGACTTCTAAACCAGTTTGCAACGCGCAAAAGAGATTCTCAATTTTCTTTTCACGCTAAATTGCAGACAACGCGCAATGCCAATCCTAGATTGATTATTTTCATGTACGCGAACACAATCTATCTCAATTTATTGAATCTACCATCATTTTAGACGAACACAGCGTCATTACCTTCAAACGATGTTACGTGATTTATTACGGGTAATTTTGAAACAGGAGACAAGTGCGTTTCCTCGTCAAAAACCGCTTTTCATTCCCGAGGGATTCTTTGTTATTACGCTTACGCATTTGTTACGGGATAGCTTTGATGAAAAACCGCCAAAGATAAAATACCTCTCATATATACAATACATGTATATCAAGTACACAGAAATCTAGTTGGAATTTGAGTGAGTCCCTGCCGCTGGTACTGTTTCATACAATAGGATATTATGCAATAGACACTTTAAGTTTATGAATAGTTTTGACTTGAAATAATATCAAAGCAGCAATAATTAAACTGAAGTACAATTTACCAACCAAGGTATAACAAATTCAATAAAGTGGATGAACATCAATGTAACAAAAATACCTCTTCAGAGCTAGTGTCTTTTAACTGTATTGTCTATAGCCTAATGACTAATGGTACAGACTGTGAACCATAACATCGTAGATTCGAACTCGCCTTTCGGCTATTATCGTACACCAGTTTGCAGCTGGTTGGATTTGCCATATCTAAAGTTATAGTATAATATGCAATCAATTGCAAAATTTGCACATAATTTGCACATAACTTTAACTTTATATACTGTATCTACTTAATTCATCCAGTATAATACGACAAAAAATATATCAAATGAAACAAAATTAAATCATAAATGTACACATATTTAAAAAAAAGGATCAAAAAAGTGGTAGTTATTTCTTATGGATAGTGACTTTTTTTTGAATTTTATTTTAGACTTTAAATTAACATAATACGTGTGGATGTATACAAATATAGACACTCGCGTTATTTATTATACACACGCATATTGCGTCTATTTAATATCTAACAAAGACCGGACTCATCTCCAGCATCTCAGGAGTTGCGGATGTTCATGGGTCGGTAATACCACGATTTACCATCAAGTGAATCGAATGCTAGTTTGCCTCCCCCATCTATAAACAGAAACTTAAGAAGGTAGATGATGTAACATAGAAAATCAACATATTGGTTTTTACATAAAATATTGATGTCAACTTAGATTTGAACTAGAGCAGAAAAGAGGTCAGCAGTAGTGAAACATTTAAACTTTTAAGAGTTTTATTGTAAATATAGCTTTACTTTGTAAAACTATATTTACAATATATATGATTTTGGTACAACTGTTTTCTTTATTTTTGGCATGTTATTTTTTAAAAGCAAAATGTTCCCAACGTAATTACCTGACATGGACCATGTGGGTTACGAGAATCAATTACGAACATCCTTTAGAACCCCTAGCTCTTTAAAATTAACTAACGACTACTTACAAGTTTTTAACTTTAGTGTTGTAAAAGGTCTGTCGATGAACAAAATTTTGATTTTCCAAAAAAAAGTTTCAAGCGTTCCAACATTAATTTGAAATTTTTAATTGTGTAGTTTAATGTAGGTTTATATTGTAGTACTTGTGTAGTAGTATCAGTGGTAGAGCCACGCATCAGCTTTTGTTGTTGCATGAATGGGCCGGCTCGACCGGGAAGTACCACGACCTCACAGAATACCGGCGTGAAGTAGAAGTCTATCAAATTTCTGCGTTTCGTCTGGTGAGTGCAGGTAACCGGAGGCCCACACAGCTTCCTTCCCTAAATCTTGCACTCTAAGGGCGGCAACGCATCTGCTATGCCTTTGGTATTGCGTTTGGTGTTTATGGGCGGTGGTAATCATTTACCATCACGTCACGTGCCCGTTTGCCTCCCTTTTCTATAAAAAAAAAGTAACCTCTTACAAGCTAAATGCCAAGTAATACTAACTCGTACCACCCGAAAGATGTTGCGTTAATTCAACGAATACAGGCATCTTATCTTAATTCTTTCTACATATGATAAACTTTAGAAATAGAATTAATAAAATAGAATTCTTTAGAAATAGGGTAGATACCTTGCCAATCCCCTCCTGTCGTCGAACATAGCATCTAATACATGTTTTCATGAATTATATGTTTGTTTAATTTTCATTTCGAGACATTTTTTAACACACACAATCACACAGAATTTTAATTGTATATTTTAAATAAAACGATTTTCGGATTTTATCGTGTTTCAATTAGTTTTTACAAACTCTTTTTTACTTACCGACCTCCGTTTTTATAACTTTTGTAAAAACTAATTAAAATGCAATAAAATCCGAAAATCGTTTTATTTAAAATGTGTAATATTCGCGTAAATACAAGAAATCATTTAATTTTATAATTTAATAAATTGATGGTTTACGATTACAATTATGAATACAGGCAGATAATACAGAATAATTAATTGAAAGTTTTGTTTCATCCTTTTCGAACAATTTTATTTGAGGTATTAAACTGTTACGGTAGTCGTCTGGTTGAGTAATTGGATATTGAACTCGAGTTCGGTCCCCTAAAGTAAGGCTTGTACTTTATGTATTGGTTGGACAATAACAGGGTGACAGGCTCGCTACGTATTACAACTTCCGTAATAAAATCGGATAAAATGTGGGTTTAAAGAACGGAATTATCTAGATTTCTGACCAGCGTGTTTTTTCTTTTCCTTCCGTTTTTTGCTTAAACAAATTCTTGTTTGTTAAACTATTTTTTGTATATTAATTTCAACAACAACGATTTAAAAGATTAAATTATTTACATATCTTTTTAAACTCTTATAAAGATGTCATACTTATATTTAGTTTCTTATTATAAATAAAGACGGTGATCACCTTTCACGTTGTCCCAAATAGTGTCTTCGGTGGGAAGGAGGTCGAAAGGACTTAATTGTCTAGACCTCTGTCTACCCCTGTAATCGTAGTTAATCGTAAATCACGCCCTGAAATGGCGTAGAGATATATTATTTTCTTATTCTTGTAACATCACCTCAATATTCCTTAATCAATATTTTCAGATCGACCAAGTCACATACACAATCTCTCTCGAATCAACAAGAGAGATTACGTTTAAAATGTAATCTAAGACATTAAAAACTATTCAGTCTTCTGGAGAGGATTGTAAAAGGCTTCGAGATAATATTGTGCATCCAGGGATTTATCGACATCCGGTAACTTCACCTCGGCGAGCTGTCGGGACCACACGTACCGGCTGCTATTATTCCGGCCCACCACGTTCTGCCACAGCTACGTAATTGCGATTGCTTTCCTATTAAGATATTAACCACCGATCGCAAATGCTATATTAATAACAACGTCGTCGCCGTTCAACGGTCGTTCTTTAACATGCTTTATTACTCTAATGTATAAAACAGTGGTTGTTATGACATTTTTATTGGTATTACTCGGTGAAATCGTGTATCTAATAAGAGTATTCAGTCTATACATTTTCATTACATTCAGGTTGTGCTAAATATCGTGGGTATTACACAAAAAAGGCTTTTTTATCAAACATTTATTTAAAGCCAAAATAACGATATAGATTAAAACGTTTTGTAACGTCATCGTATCAATTTTCCATAACCGACAGCCTTGTTGACCCCCATGGAAGCTAAGGGTTACAGGTTCGAATCTTTCTAGACGTTTACTCCATTTGTGTGATAAATATTAATGTTTGTACTCGAGTTCACTTGACCATGGAGTGAGTCCCTGCCGCTGATACGCTTTTTACACTAGGATATTTTTTTATTGAGATTTTAGTTTTGTCTTAGATATAATATCAAAGTACCAAAAATTGAACTGAAATATACTTTACTAATCAAGGTATAAGCAATTCATCAGAGCTAGTGCCTTTTTAACTTTATGCTCCAATAGCCTAATGACTAATGGTTCTGACTGTTAACCAAACGTCGATGATTCGAACTCGCCATTCGACTATTGTCGTACACCAGTCGAGACCATCTTGTAGCTGGTTGGAGTTTTTCAGACCGTTAAGCAAGTAAATGCCACATACACCAATGAGACGCTAAATTGTACATTTAATTCCAGCTCCTATTAGAATAGGTCCAATAGATTGGATACGAAGTTTACTGGACTTTTCCATCCCTAAATTGTAAATTGACGTAGCAAGCTTTAAATTTCCTACAGAAGTATAGTTCTATCGTTAGATTCACGAGATATATTAAATTAAGAAAGAAAAAGAAGAAAAAAAAACACACGCTATTCATTACGTACCACCGTGGTGGCGCTTAGTACAAAACCATGGCGAACGTACAATAACGATTCAATTACTTCCGTGTTGTAGCGAAGCAAAAAAGCGATGAAGCTTCACGCATGCACCATCGTGCACTAACTATAAATCTAATGATAATAATCGAAGCCAGTCGGCACGCTGCGGCGTCCCTCGATTTATAATAACAGTCATGGGAATGACGTGAGGCGTGCGCTTGTATGATTTACTCAGAGAACTGTCAGCCAGAAGTCGTTGATAGTTTGCCTTAATTATTTTTTAACTAAATCAAGCAAACGATTGAAATTATTCCCAGCTGTAGTTAGTAGCAATCGTGTACCTGCTTGCCAAGCATTACGTACCAGGACTGCCAAATCCTCATTATATAACAAGAGATTGCACATCCAATTTCAGCTCCTATTCTATTAGAATTGAATTTTTTACGACGTTTACAAGACTTTTCTGTCCCTATATAGTAAATAAAAGCAGCAAACTATAAACTTCCCACGGCAAAGTAATGATCTCTTCGAAAGCTAAGAGAAAAAAAGTTGAGAGAGCTCTGAAAGTTCTCATAAAGGCTCTTAAATTCTAGTAACTTTAAGTCTAATGACTT
Source organism: Sericinus montela (assembly GCA_029286605.1). Lineage (NCBI taxonomy): Eukaryota > Metazoa > Arthropoda > Insecta > Lepidoptera > Papilionidae > Sericinus > Sericinus montela. The sequence goes on along the minus strand of JAGSMR010000073.1, from coordinate 613,408 downwards.
AATAGTCAGGTTATAATATTATGATGTGTAGTTTTAATTAAAATTAACTCACTCACTCCATTGCGTTAACCAAAAATAAATACAGATTGAGTTTTATTTCAAACGATGCAAGACTTTCACTATTTGATGACTATAAGATTATAAAATCACATGATGATAGACGTATCCATGGCGCTATAAATCAGAATCAATAATCGACTATAATCGATACACGAAGCAGTTGCCGACGATCGATTTATAATCGTCTAGTCGAGATATGTAATGTAACATCTAGTCAGGCAAAAAAAAACTATTACATAACACCATGTTTTAACTGACTATAATTTCGTTAATTTATAGAATTTATAACTAAAAAGGTTCTGTTCGCTTTAATTAAAGTCGTGTTCCAACAGTATATTTACGTTATTCCATTTAAAAAGTAAAGAAAATAATAAATAAATATCTTCACGCAATTCTCAATACAGGTTAGACAGAGAACTAGTCTAGACAATTAAGTCCCTTTGACCGACATTCCACCAAAGATATTTTCAGGACATTGTAACAGGTGATGAGCCCGTCGCCGTTTTTATGTCCAAGCCAACGATGTAATTCGTACATGAGTTTTTGAAAAACCCATTGGTACACGCCTGCCACCCGGGGATCGAACTCGGGTCTCTTGCCTCAAATTCCATTAACCCAACCACTCAGCTATCGTGTCTGTTCCTAAATGAGAAATTGCCACTCGAGAACCTATTTTTTAAAGTATCAGTTGTCATTTCTGAGAGATATTTGCGAGAAGCTTCATATATTATTGGATTGATTTGGGATTGGCTGATAATTTTGCCGCGGACAACATTGTTGGGTCTTCATTGCAGGCCAAACATAGAATCATCGAACATAGGCCGCCTTCGAACCCCAGGTGGCAAGCTCGTACCAATGGGTTTTTTCAAAAACTCATTTACGATTTATACCGTTGGCTTGGACATAAAGACGGCGACAGGCTCACCACCTATCACGTTGTCCCAAAAAAATTTCTGGGTCGAAACGACTTAATTGTCTAGACCTGTGTCTCTACCCCAGAATTGGGAACTGCGTTAAGATATTATTTTATTTAAGTAATCACGTAGGTATGGTCAGGTTAGGTTAGCTGGGTTTACCTATTTACGACACGGATTATGTAAGGTCACAACAACAATGATAAAACCTTTAAGAAAGTTTACCTATTTACGACACGGATTATGTAAGGTCACAACAACAATGATAAAACCTTTAAGAAAGAATCACTTGATTCCTTAACATCAGTAACATCTCCCAAAACACAAATCTTATGACATACTTTAAAATTTAATGTACTTGTACATATTGTACTATGCTAGAAATGGTTCACGAATATTATTTAAAAAATTGTCAAAATTAGTTTAACTACAATATCATGAACAATTTGGCAGATGACGTTGGGTGTAAGTTGGTTATTGGCGCAAATATGAGTCATTGAAAAGGGACTTGTTCCATTTGTCGTAGAGACGATCATCCGTGGGGTCCTGACATAATACAGTTTCTAAAAAAATTGTATCTGAGACTGGTTGTGGCCGCTGATGACTATAGGGCTGGTTCTTTTCCCGCTCTAGAGTTAAGTCTAGACGGAAATGCAGCCAGGTCTTGGCACAAGAAGAGCTATACGATTATTGTAGTCTTTAGCTAATACGTATTGTAAATATAAATATAACTTTGTTTCAGTCAAACTCATGCATTACGGATTACAAGCTCAGTACACACGAAGTACAGTAGAAAACAGGCAGTCTCTAATAATGATGATCATTAATCCTCTTTCTTGTTTCGTTCAAAAAATTTATTTTTCCTATGGAATAAAATTTCAATTGTGTAGTAATTACGGTATGTATATGATTTCAAAATATATAAATATAAATATCAAAATACCAATGTACAGTATAAATTTTATAGAAATTTAACTCAAATAAATCAAATCACTTATTAAATGATATTTAAATTCTTTGCCTATTAAATAACTACTTAATTAAATTGCCGATTACGCTGATACTCTACACGATTATCTACTTAGTGTCATATATGTAAATCTCGTAAATTATGTTCAATTTGTCTCCATTAAAATGTATTGTCTGACCTCTAGTAATCGAGAGTTAAAGTGAAAAATGGGTTACGCCTCTCTCGACCTTAAAGGCCCTTAGTAAGGAATTCATTAACTACCTTATTAATTTGGAAGCGGTATCGACACACCTCAATAGAATTAAACACCTTAGCATATTACTGTGGTAGTGTCATTAAATTCTAAATAGCGATGAGGAAAATAAATCCACTTTTTGTGACACACAACACTATATCACAGCTGTCAACTCAAAACTGGCAACCATAAGAATAACCTCAAATTAGTGAACGACTTTAAACTTGACCTATGACAAAATCATCACTAAATACTTGTTATAACTTTCCCCAGGTGCTTGGACCTTTGAGCAGCGCCAAGTTTCTAAGATAAGATAATCATCGGTGTTTTAATGAATTTTAATGATTTTTTACTGACTACGATTATCTTGCTTAATAAACTACAAGGATTATATGTCATAATAGGATAAGGATAAGGATTATCTGGATTAATCTTGATTATCATTACGATTTTAAAAATGAATGCCAAAAGTTTTTTTTTCAGTGTCTCATAATGAATTCTGGTATCATACAGGTTAAACAAATAGTATTCCGTCATTTTTTCTAATTTTATGGTTTTAGAGTTGGTGATTGCTACCAAATTTTTTTACGAATTTCCTTAGAACTTTTTGAAGGCGTGACAACCGTGACATAAAATAGAATGCCTAATTTTGAATTTGTACTTTTGATGAGAGTTTTAAGTCCATTGCCTCTTTTTACCATGGTCATTACTTTTTTTCCTTTTTACGTCGGTCAAGTCTGATTACTAGTTAGGGTTACTAACAATTAGCCTAATTATTAGTAACCCTGACTTCGAAACTTGTTCTTTCTTTTTTATGTGTCCACTGTTAAAGACCCCCTCCCCAATTTGATAGTTCAAACCTCAGCCACATGCGTCTATCGGCTTCCGACGACATTTTGCAAGTCGTCACTCCACTTCGTTTGTTTAAACAAACATAAGCCGAAGTAAGCTGCTTAATCACTTGTATTGTGGAATCAGAAACTATCTAGTAACCACAAACAGCCAGACCCGAGAAAATGTAGAAAAAGTATTTTCTTCATTGATCCGACCAGGAATTTAACCCGGTAAATCAGAGCTGGCACCACGGTGTGTACGCAACTTGACCACGGAGGTCGTCAAAAGAGATAAAACCTAATAACATTCAATAACTAAATAATATCACAACCATTCAACCAATGCTCTGATAGGAAAGTAAGCAGTAAAGGCACTTGTGTTATGTAATCAGTAACAATGAAGGTAACGCAAACACTAAAGACCAGAGAATGTAGAAAAAGAGGTTTTCTACATTGGACCGACCGGGATTCCAACACGGGATCTCAGTGCTGGCGACACCTTCAAAACTGGTGTCTGCACCATTATTCCAAGGAGGTCGTCAAAGCTAAGCATTATGGGTTCAAATCCCGCTAGAATATATTAATATTTATCCATGTCAACTACGTTAGTACACGTACCGTTGTTGTCTTAAATAGCCTTCGGTGAATGGTAAATCAAAAATCAATCAAAAAGTCGAAATATTTGAACCTTTTTCTACCCAAGATTAGGAAAAAGGTGTTTTTTCTTCACGCATCTCCCAATAAAGGGGTAGCCACAGGTCCAGACGATTTAGCCTTCTCGACCCACATTTCACCGGACCTAATTTTGGGACAACGTTACAGATGGTCTTTCGCTGTCTTCATGCCCAAGCCAACGATATAACTTATACTTAAGTTTTGAAAATTCTTATAGGTACGAGCCTACCGTAGGATCGAACTCGGGTCTATTGACTCGAATTCCGATAACCCAACCACTTGGCTATCGTAAAAAAAAGGTGTAATGTTAAAACTCGTTTTTTTTTAATTTATTTCATCTCCTGCACAGGACACATAACGACATCTAGCGGTAATTGACTAAATTACATTTATCTCTAACTCTTCAAATTGTGTAACGTGTCAAAATACCAAAAATAAATCATAACTGTTTTTGTAAACTTTGAAATAGTTATAAATTATAAATTGATGGTACATGTAAAATGTAATCTAATAACAAATAAAAAGTGACACCTAGTGTCCAGTAGCATACATCATACACAAGCAAATCAATCGTCAACATTTTCTAATATTTCGTGACACCAGTTCATGTGATAGCATTTCTAGTCTTCGGGCAAATTATAGAGAATCCACTTTATATTTTTTTATTGATTTTAAAGCATGTTGGTTATGGTGAAGGTTTTGTTATTAAATTAAAGAGAAAAAAAAATTTCAACTGACCCTGGCGGAATTCGAACCCGCGACTTTGCCACGCAGTAGAGTAGGTAGAGGTAGGTATAGAAAAGGTACGTTTTTTTCTCTTTAATTTAATAATAACAAAATCGCGCCCAAAGAAGTCGGTTACAAACATACAAACATACAGGTGAAGCTAATAAAAGCGTGTAAACAAAGAATCCATCGGGTGCAAGGCTTCTAGGCGCCTAAGTATTCGTGTAACAGTTTTCGTATTTAACTCGTAGCAATGCCATTCTCACTCTTATCTCCTTTATCATCGCGTTTCACAGCACTCAGGTTATCTTCAGGTGACGAAGAACATCTATCACTCAAATCATCACTGAGATGCTACGCCCACGCTTAATCTCTTTAAACCAATAGTAAAAAGTGGCGCGAGAATAGACTTCATTATTTAATTTCCAGACAAACAAAGTCCATAGGTATAACAAAAAAGTTACTTTCATACAAAATTACTCGTACCTACTATTTATATTTTTTAATTTAACTAATTACAATTTTTAGTGACATGGGTTTGCACCCATTTGTTTATATAAGTCGAGTCCCAACGATCAGTCAATACATTGATGTTAGAGGCCGTATGCAGTTTCTGTAGCGTAGAGGCGAACCGCTTTCTCACAATAGCCGCGAAATCTACATTGCATGCCCCTTTGCAATATGCTAGAGGCAGTGCAGCGCCACGGCAACTCCAGCTGTAGCCTAAATGCATTGTTCTATTGTACACATAAATCACTGTATGTCCGCAGGGTAAACCCACAGACTGCACGTGTAGAATTACTGGCCGAATGCTTTAAACAGCATAAAAAGTCGCAATAGCCGAGTGGTTGGGTGATCGGAATTTGAATCCTCAGTGACCCAAGTAGGCCAAGTGGGCAAATATTTAACTCTCATCTCATCCCTCTCATCGGTCACCATCGGTACATCTGACAAAGGACACTCAACCTTAAAGTGCCTCTGAAATAAATTGGCCATTTTAGATGGCTCATGCACGCTTTCGATACTCCCTGGAAGGCTCGACTTAGGGTAACTAATAAATACATTAGCTCAATGTATGTAACTAATAAATACATACATACATACATAGAGCCAGCGTCTCTATACCATTAAAATCAATTATACTGCTAATTTCGCTGAAGGTGTCCGTGATTCCGTTAACAGCACACTCGTGGGTATTTAAAAAAAAATTCACGTCATTCCCAATACAGGGTAGACAGAGGTTTAGTCGTTTCTACCGGCCTTCCACCAAAGATATTTTTGGGACAACGTGACAGGTGGTGAGCCCGTCGCAGTCTTTAATGTCCAAGATAACGATATAATTCGTACATAAGTTTTTGAAAAAAGGTACGAGTCTGCCACCAGGGATCGAACTCGGATCTCTTGACTCATATTCCGACTACCCAACCACCCGGCAATCATATGGGCATTTAAATGCTTAATATTAACACAGATCGCTCATTTTGCACTATTTTATCACACGCAATGCAACACACAGAAACTGACGGAAAAATTTACTTCCTCTATAACAATTCAATTCAACGGTACAATAATACAATTATACATTAAATAAGTAATGTAATTTTCTAGATAAATGAAACTTCTTAGAAATCCTTTTATTATCTCGCAATCCCCTAAACCTTTAACACAAAATATTATCCAATACGTAAAAGTCATTCCAGAGATACTAAGGCTTAAAGTAATATTGTTTTTTAGTCTACTATGTTAATACTATACGACCCTTCAACCTTACTACTGATTGGACAATTTTAACATCTTACATCGCAAATCAGAATAAAAAGCGATATAGTTGGTTACCTTTGGTTTCCGCATACATTTGGAACACTGTAACTTATATAATTAATTATTAATAGTATTTTATTGCTCATAGCTATAGTTGTAACTTGTAACGGTGAGTTTTTCGTTTACCGCGTCCCCGGTGATCATTGAAAATATGAACTACAAGTACTCCCGCTTCCCGCACAGTAGTACTTCCTCTGGCAAATAATCAATCAAAATCAAATGATTCAAGTTAAAAATATTTACCATATATTTTACTAGAAAAATAATTTAGAAACACTTAACTTTTTGTCCGCCCGTCATCATTGCAAGTTTCCAGAAGTGTTTCATGTTGCTGAACTAAATGTAATGTAGGTCGAGAAGTTGAATTCAAAATTTGTAAACCACTCCTTTAAAGGCATTCGATTCATCAGCGAATTTCAACATCCCTAAAAGAATGACACAGATAATATTTATCTTACAAATATTCGTACTATCATCATTCCGTATCACGAAGTTACGCAAGCTTGTAATCTTAAAACTGTCAATCCCATTACGATAGCTCTGCCTGCGATCGAATTCCCTAATGTTATCTGAAATAAGAGTATCGCTATCTTGAAAGAAATTATGTCGTCTCAAATGCTTAGTCCGTGACTCGATAGGATTCGCTCCAACCGCGTCTGTGAAAGGAATCCGTGTAATTACGGTTCGCGGTACCTACAAGGTTGCAAAGAGGTCAAAAATGGATAGACCAAGTACTAGTCAGCAGTCAGTGGAGAAGGTGGAAATGTTCGAAGTACGGGAGCATGTTCCGTACCAAGCTGAAATCACAAGAGCGCCCGCTGCTTATGACGAAGAGAGCGGTGAAATGTATAGCTCCTCGTGGAATTCGGCGTGGCAAGCCATCTGTCAACTCTTTAATCTTCTTCACCACATGCAGATTGCGATAGTGGTGTTCTGTATGTGGCATTTTGCTTTAACCTCCGCACCGAATGGATCTATCAGCAATCTGCAATTGCATATCATATTTGCTGGAACTGGTGTACGTATCTATTTTTATGTATATATTTTTCTTTTTTAACGTAAAGAAGACCTGCCGTCACAAGGCAAGAATAGGTAATACCGGATACGCACGGACTAAAACATCATAGTTTTCCGCCGTAGTCACATGTTGGCAGGCCTACAAGAATGCTTTCCTGAGAGCCTATCCTCGGAATACGTTTTCGGCCTCACGTGATGCAACGGAGTCTCCTACTCGTTTGCCTCCCGGAGACCAAAGTGTTTAGGAAGGCGGTGGCTTGAACGAGCACCGGCCAAGTCATGCCGCGGCGGACCTTGGTTAAGCCTCGACTCCACCATATACCGACTCACTTTTCTGCCTCAACTCGACCATGGCTGTAGAGGGCAAGGAGAGCGGTGCAAAGGAAACAACTCAAATACTCCCTCGACAGTCCACCTACGCCAATTTTTTGTTTCGAAGTGGGCCATGTAGGTTACTCTTTCATCCACAAGATAGAAACTATTTTAGTATTAATTAAATCTAATATTCAATTAAATCTAAATTATAGTTTAAAATGTCTTTTAATTTTTGGATCGGCTTGGCTTTTAATTTTTATTTTTAATTACTTACTTTCTACTTTTAAGTACCACTGAAAAACTGACACTAATTTTTTAATCTACTATTTATTAATAATTTGTAATTTATAAGTAATTTAAAAATCACGATAGCCGAGTGGTTAGGTGATCGGAATTTCGAGTCGAGAGACCAGAGTTCGATACCCAGGTGACAGGCTCGTACCAATGGATTTTTCAAAAACTTGGACATAAAGATCGTTGGCTTGGACATAAAGATGGCGACGGGCTGACCACCTGTCACGTTGTCCCGAAAATATCTTCGGTAGAAGGAGGGTCAAAGGGACTTAATTGCCTGGACTAGATCTCTGTGTACCCCTGTATTGGGAATTGCGTGAAGATATTTATTTATTTATATATTATATTCTCATCTGTCGGAAGGAAATAAAAATCACATTAAAAATTTTCATGGCATAAAAACACAATGGGCATGTTAAAAACACAATATTTGTATTTTACAGTATCAGTTGTTTTTGGTGGAAGCAGTACTGACATTGCACAGACACAATGCTTGGTCCGGTCAATTATCGAAAGATAGTAAAAGAATCGTTCATGGTTGTCTTCAACTAATCGGATCAGTTTTCGTCATCGCCGGAACTTTTCTTGGTTTAGCTGAAGTCAACATGCAACTAAACACGGCCCACGGCATTTGCGGTGAGAAAAAAATAGTATACCTTTAAAGTTTTCAACAATTCTGACTGAAATTGTAATTTTAACTAACAACAATTTGATTTGTTGAACGATTCACAATTTAAAACGAAGTTTTAAATTAATATAATATAAAATCCGACATGCAGAGGAACTTCTTGAAGAAGGAGCTGTGCTTTTTGCCTCTTGGAGCTCCTCCTTTTCCCTGACGGAATAATATAGAAAACCACATTTTCTATATTGTTCCGAAGCGGAGTGAATGCTTTTGCTTTTTTTATTTAGTGTACAAAGCAGTATCTGTGCTGTTATACACTTATTTATTTAAATAATTTGGTTGTCTTTATTTTTCAGGTGTAATTGCGTTAGTATTCTCCTTAATAAGCTTTATCACTGGCATCATAGCTCTCTTCTCGTCAAAAGTTCATCTAATGATCAAGAACGGACCTATAAAGATATTGCATATCGCTGTCGGATTGTTTGCAATCTCAATGGGACTTATCACAATGGTGTTAGGTTTTAATATGGACTATTTTAGCGCTTCTCAAGGTGGTCTCTCAACAGCTTTAATGGTTTTCGTTGTGATGATTCTATTTTACGTCATAGTTCAACCAATTGTTGATTTGGTATCGACAACCCGCAGCGTAATGTGACTACAGGACATTAGCGGCTCTACTGATGGCCACAGTAACGCATAATTTTATATGTTAGTTTAAGCATTACAATAATAACAAAGATTAAATAATTAGACGCGTCTAAGTATATCTTATCTACTAATTTTTATTAATCACGTTATGTTAATTTTAAGTAATTACCAATTGTTTTCGATGTGTGAGTTAATTGAAAGGGAAAATACTTAATTTTTATTCGTAATTAAATTATTACGATTTACATAAAAGTTTGACTTTATGTTTGTACGTTTTTTGGTTCACTTGTATTGACAAGATCGCAGGAAATAGATAAGAAAACCCATGTAAGTAAATATTAATGAATTGTTTGGTTTTGTTCGTTACTTATATTATTATTGCACTATAATAATATAAAGTAGGATAAGTGACCTAATACGTGTGACGTGTATGATTTTTAATAAAGTTTTTTTTTTATAACTAAGTTTTTTAATATGATTTAATGTATTGTGAAACGCTCATAATATTATAAACTGGTCAAACCTCCAATATGAGATAGATTCGGATTTTTGCAAATTTGAAAACAGGATCAGGGCTCGCTAGCTTAACTATTATTTCATCTATGGAGAAGATAATCAGATGCATATTAATTAAATTTATAAATGTAACGAGTCTATTAATACCCATCGCTTGGCCTTCTTTAAAAAGTCTGTTAGTGAAATTATAGCTGGAGAATATCTGCCGCGCTGCGCATACGGCAGATTTCTCACGTCAAATACTTTTTTAAATTTCTCATAGTCTCACAGTATTACCAACAAAACTCTACCAATTGTAACTTGTCAGTCGAGGAGTAGACATGAAGGTTTATTACTATTTGTCTCGATAAACATTAGATAACAAGAAACCATTACTAACTAGATAGATAGCTCGTACTAATGTTTTTTTAACTTATCTACGATTTTTATGTCGTTGGCTAGGACATAAAGGCGGCGATGGGCTCACCACCAGTCACGTTGTCCCAAAACATATCTTCGGTGGAAGGTAGGTCGAAAGTTTATTGTTGTCTAGACCTCTGTCTACTACAGTATTAGCAATGGTGTGATGATTTTTACTATTTGTTTAATAACGACTGCATTTCTCAATAAGTTTACGTTATTAAAATAATTTTGATCGATAAAGTGCGATTGTTTGTTTAGTCACAGTTTTCTTATTAAAATTTAGCATACCAAAGTGATACATTTTGTTTAATCCGTAAATTATGATTACTTATTAATATAAAGACATTAAAGTTTAAAATAAAATCGTGGTTTAATATAACTTTTTAGGTATAATATCTAAAGGGCCACATCTTGATTTTCAAACAAGTGCAACTATTGGATGTCTATATCATACAGATTAAGTCTGAGGCAACAGCCCTAACGAAATACATACTGCTGAAAATAATTTCATGAGTAATATTAAACATCACTACCAAACCAAATAGAACTAGAGGGATAGTTGAAGTAGAGAAACGAGGAAAACGTGCCAACAAGGTGTTAATGGATATAGACAGTATACCCAAAATAGAGTCGCATTATTTAAGACAGTAGACGAAACATATAAAATCGAAAAGTCCAACGTTTAATACGTGTACTTATTTTTTAACACTCATATTTTTTTATTTATTATTAGCTAAAATTATGCTCAGTCTGTGCTCAGTGTTTATTACACAGAGCACAAACAGCAGTTTGAATTAAACTTTTTAAACTACTATTGCTCATAATTGCCATAAAATTAATGAAATAAATACTACTAATGTTAAACAGTAAAAAAACAGAATCTAACTAAGCTTTATTACACTTTTATGAATTGAGACATTAACTAAGTATTATTACATATTTATCAATAAATAAGATCATAAATTTTTTTATAAGTTGAACTTCGTCTTCCTAAAGATTCATACATAGACGAATGTAATATTAATTTTAGTTAAATATGGTTTTCAAATTATAGATTACTTATATTATATTATATTACTTATATATTGAAATCTTTCTAGGGGGAGTCTAAATTTTTATATAAAACCAAGAGAAACAAACCTACTTTACTTACAGTAAAAAGATGCCTTGGTAGTATTTTTTAATTTTTGCTTTAAAGTATTGCCTCGTTATCATGACAACACTGTAAAAATCTACGAAATTGAAAAGTGGGCTGTCATCCGGTGAAACAGTTTCTAAATTGTTGATATAAATTGTCTTAAAACCCTAATAACTTAATTTACTAGCAATATCCGTTAAACATCATCAAATATGGTAAGATAAAAGTCAGAAAATTATGTTATATATTTAATCAGTACTAGTATTTAATACAGATAGGTTAACAACAACTTGCTTGGTCATTCCCATAGAATATTTATTTTTTGTTCTGTTATAGGCTAGGCGTTATGATACCCGTACAACGATATTTTCACCTGAAGGTAAAGAAAATAAGTTATTGAATTAAATAAGATAATATTTTAAACAAGTTCTAAATGTTTTGTTCAATTTTCCCAGGGCGCCTGTATCAGGTTGAATATGCTATGGAAGCTATCAGCCATGCCGGTACTTCTCTTGGTATTTTAGCTACAGATGGCATATTACTTGCAGCCGAGCGCAGGAACACCAATAAATTGCTTGATGAAGTTTTCTTCTCAGAAAAAATTTACAAACTGAATGATGATATGGTTTGTTCTGTTGCCGGTATTACGTCGGATGCAAATGTTTTAACTAATGAGCTCCGTCTCATTGCTCAAAGATATCTCTTGCAATATGGGGAATCTATCCCATGTGAACAGCTTGTTTCTTGGCTGTGTGATGTTAAACAAGCATATACACAATATGGAGGTAAAATTTTATATTATTTACATGTGATTTTTTGATGAATAAAAAGGCAAAATAATTTAATCAATGGTATATCAATTTTAACACCCTGTAAAAATTTATTTTTATATTTTTAAACAACATATTTGCTACCAAAAAAGGAGAGTGTAATACTTAATCAAGAAAAGTATGAACTTGCAAAATTGTTGAATGTAATGGAATGCAAGATTTTATTCTATATATTAAAGAAATATGTGACTACAAATCACAAATCTACCTATTCATTGGTTACAGGGAAGCGGCCATTTGGTGTATCAATTTTATATATGGGCTGGGATAAACACTATGGCTACCAATTATATCAATCTGATCCCAGTGGTAACTATGGAGGATGGAAGGCTACATGTATTGGAAATAATAGTGCTGTAAGTTAAATTCAAACATAACTATTTTTTTTCTTGTCACTTTTTCTACCTGTCATAAATTGTTGTATTTAAAAATATGATAGCAAAAGGTCACTCATTTGTACATCGTCATAGTTAAAATATTCAATACAATAAAGTGTAGGTCATGACAGCTCTTTGTAGGAGAAGCCTTAACAGCATAATTTTTATCAGCTGTAAAGAAGAGAAATGTATGCCCTCCTCACTAGGCCCTGAAAAACTAATACAAAACCAGAGTCCAGTAGAACAAGTTTGTTAACAAAATAAGGTGACAATGTGAAGGCATTTTTTAACCCTGTGTTTTATAAAGTTTAAGGGAAGGGAATTCTATTAAAAAATTAAATTTTTTTCACTTAAAGTAATTCTATTTAATTTGTGTCAGTCCAAATAATAACTTGTAGCTTCTAATGGATTGTTAATACATCTTGACAAACAGTGTATATAAAGTAAAGACAGTCTATTACGATACTATTAGTAAATATTTTAATAAATAAAATCTTCTCTTTGCTCTTGTTTTGTCATAACCCAAAAGTGTTTTTAAAATCCTACCAAAATTTTTTTTCCCAAAAAAATTTCCAAAGAACCAATTTAGACATAATTTTTTTTATTAGGCTGCTGTTTCAAGTCTCAAGCAAGAATATAAGGAGAATGAGACAACACTTGCTGAAGCACAGGCCTTGGCTATAAAAGTTTTGAGTAAAACTTTAGATATGACAAAGCTAACACCAGAAAAAGGTAATAAAATATCTTTAAGTTTTGTTAATCATCTCACCAATGAAGGAACGATGTTGCTTTTTTTCTCAATGTATTCAAAACCACTATTTATGAAAACATATTTATTGTTATCTTTTCTTGATTGATTTGATATATAAAATACCAACACCAATCTTTGCTAGGAGAGAAATGGCAAATAGATGTAAAATATCTTCACACCATTCCCAATACTGGGGTACACAGAGGTCTACTGTCACTGAAGTTATTTTTGAGACAATGTGACAATAGTGAGCTGGACACCGTCTTTGTTGTTTTTTCCTTTTGGTGGTGTGAGACTGAATGGGAAAAATGTGTGGTGCAATAATAAATTTTTAGCAATGATGTATTCAAATTAAAAAAAAACAATATTCACAGGAACAACACCTACTTTAATGTACTTCAAGCATAAAATAATATCAAAATAGTAACCCACTTGGCAAATATTTAGATAGTCTATGGCCAAATTGTTAGAATGATTTCTGTGATTACATCACAGTGATTAAATCACATTAATCATTATAAATTTTAAATTTTTTCTTAATTTTTGATTAATGATAAATGTTTTACCATTAAATTTTTTGTATTCGTCTAATTTATATATAATTTTTCCATTAAAAAAAATCAGATTTAGAAAGACTCCAGAAAATTAAGTTCTTTTGGCCCACCTTTCCCTGTAGACATTTCCTTTTCCCTTTTCCCTTTGGTCATTAGTGACAGGTGAGCATGTTGCCACCTTATTGCAAAGAATCATACATAAAAATTAAAATTAAATATCTTCGCGCAATTCTCAATACAGGGGCAGACAGAGGTCTAGTCTAGACAATTATATACCTCCGACCCACCTTCCACCGAAGATATTTTCGGGACAACGTGACAGGTTGTGAGCTCGTCGCCAATGGAAAACCAATTGGTACGAACCTGCCACCTGAGAATCTAATTCTGGTCTCTCGACTCGAAATTCTGACCTCCCAACCAGTCGGCTATCGTGATTTACATAAGTCATACATAAGTTTGTAAAAACTCATTGGTACAAGCCTACCACCTGGGGATCGAACACAACCCAAGTTTCTCAAAGTTCCTTTGAATTCTGATCACTCTACACGCACTCTATAGTTGCTATTATCTATAAACAATAATTATAAATAATAGGATATGTATATATATTGAAAAAAACTGCCCTAGTTTGTTAATGACCCAGATCAAACACACTTTTTCACATTGAGGTGTATGAAGTTCCCTTCCATGACATGGCTTAAACTGTATTCTCCACCCCATCTCAATGATAGTATCTTTGTGTTAAGAAATTTATCATTATCTTTGCGTTAAGAAATTTACCATTTCTCAGTTGTTGCTAATGACCTGTCAACAGAAGTTTGGAAGGAAGGTCACCTTAGCCCTGTTGTGTTAATTTGACATTATTGTTATTAAAGGATCAAAAACTAATTAATTTTTTTTTCTGTTTAATTTGATGACAAACATGCATAACATTTATGCTTTAAAATCAATAAAAAAAATTGCGTAACATCTATATTTTATTTATTATTTTAATAATCCATTATTATTTTTTGTATTTATTACAGTCGAGATGGCAACACTCACGCGTAAGGATGACAAAACTATTATCAGAGTGTTAACAAGTGCAGAAGTGGAGAAACTAATTGCTGCATTTGAGAAAAGTGAGGCAGAAGCAGAGGCTGCCAAAAAACAGCAACCCAAATCATAATTACTGTATCATACATAAGTTTTCTTTTTCACTTCATTAAACAGATTTCTGCTGTAAATTACCCTTTTTTCCTTAATACATTGTTACAATTTTTCAAAATTTAAAAATATAAAAAAATATCTTCACGCAATTCCCAATACAGGGGTAGACAGAGGTCTAGTCTAGACAATTAAGTCCCTTCGACCCACCTTCCACCGAAGATATTTTCGGGACAACGTGACAGGTGGTGAGCCCGACGCATTCTTTATGTCCAAGCCAGCAATATAATTCGTGCATAGGTTTTCGAAAAACCTATTGGTACGAGCCTGTCACCTGGGGATCGAACACAACCCAAGTTTCTCAAAGTTCCTTTGAATTCTGATCACTCTACACGCACTCTATAGTTGCTATTATCTATAAACAATAATTATAAATAATAGGATATGTATATATATTGAAAAACTGCCCTAGTTTGTTAATGACCCAGATCAAACACACTTTTTCACATTGAGGTGTATGAAGTTCCCTTCCATGACATGGCTTAAACTGTATTCTCCACCCCATCTCAATGATAGTATCTTTGTGTTAAGAAATTTATCATTATCTTTATGCTAAGAAATTTACCATTTCTCAGTTGTTGCTAATGACCTGTCAACAGAAGTTTGGAAGGAAGGTCACCTTAGCCCTATTGTGTTTATTTGACATTATTGTTATTAAAGGATCCAAAACTAATTAATTTTTTTTTCTGTTTAATTTGATGACAAACATGCATAACATTTATGCTTTAAAATCAATAAAAAAAATTGCGTAACATCTATATTTTATTTATTATTTTAATAATCCATTATTATTTTTTGTATTTATTACAGTCGAGATGGCAACACTCACGCGTAAGGATGACAAAACTATTATCAGAGTGTTAACAAGTGCAGAAGTGGAGAAACTAATTGCTGCATTTGAGAAAAGTGAGGCAGAAGCAGAGGCTGCCAAAAAACAGCAACCCAAATCATAATTACTGTATCATACATAAGTTTTCTTTTTCACTTCATTAAACAGATTTCTGCTGTAAATTACCCTTTTTTCCTTAATACATTGTTACAATTTTTCAAAATTTAAAAATATAAAAAAATATCTTCACGCAATTCCCAATACAGGGGTAGACAGAGGTCTAGTCTAGACAATTAAGTCCCTTCGACCCACCTTCCACCGAAGATATTTTCGGGACAACGTGACAGGTGGTGAGCCCGACGCATTCTTTATGTCCAAGCCAACAATATAATTCGTGCATAGGTTTTCGAAAAACCTATTGGTACGAGCCTGTCACCTGGGGATCGAACTGGGGTCTCACGACTCGAAATCCCAACCACTCTGCTATCGTGACTCCAAAAATTTGTAACAATAAATATCCATGAAATGTAAACTTTACTCAACAACTGTAATACATATAAATATGGTGACAGTAATGGTTGCAAAGAGAGAACAGACCGCCAATTGTTGGTGACACTCTTAATGTACCTCCTTCGCTTCTTTAAAATTCATCGTTTTCTTCAAACAACACGTCGAGTACTATTGATTCTCCACTCTTCAAGCAATTTGCTCACATGATCTTCGAATATTAATCTCTGCCTACCTCTACCTTTTTCATTTTTATCTATTCACCACTATATAGGTCGTATTTAGGATTTTCTTTTTTGTATTATCGAAGCTATTGCCATGAAAGCAAATTTTTCGAATAATAGATGGTAAAGTGTAATGGGATAACTAGAAGTGCGTGTATAAAGAAACTAGAATTTAATAGAAGCGGAAGAGGTACGAAAAGGTCGTGAGCCTTCATATCCAATCTTGGTCTTGAAGCAATCGTTGAACGATTTTATTAATTTTAACCAAAACCTAGGAAATCGATTTTTGATTAAACTCGATCGAAACTAAAAGACAATGATGGTATCAAAAGGGTGAGACACTTATACCATCCATTCACCTCATACGTGAAAACAGCATACGTGATAATTAATTCATGGTGATGTGGTATTTTTTTTTTACATATTAATTACACCTGGAATCTGTACAATTCTTTCTGGTCAATGCACATTATTTCCTGCGCAATGCTGTAAAAAATATTGGACAAATTGGTTCACAGAGAACAAGCAATATTAAATGCCAACCTAATGATATTTATCTTATAAAACAAGATTAATGTACGCTTTACACACAATCATTTTGATACAGTTATTTCAATTTTATTTCTGTATGAGTTATTGAGCAAATTTTTCTCTACGTTACATCATTCCAATAACTACTTCATGGAATATAACACCATCATCTAATTTTTGCAGCGTTATCAAGTTCCTGATACGATACTGAACATTTAAATATAAAGCATTTTAGCCATACTTTGAACTTTTTGTTCCTAAATTAATGACAAATTTAAAAAATAGGTAAGAATATGGTATTGACCCAGGCGATATATACTAAAGCCGAGAATAAAGTCAACAGTGCCCTGACTGCGTTAGTCAAAAGGTGAGGCGTAAAGTGCACGCCTAGCTATACATAACGCAGTGTTGGTACCGACTTTGTCATATGACAGCGGAAAAAGTTGAATGCAGTGGAGGTGCGATCTCTTCGTAAAACATGCGGCGTCACCTTTGCTAATAGAAGACGAAACGAAGAGATTCACAATTAGATAAAATTGATAAGGGCGTGCTTCGGATGGTTTGGGCACGTTGAGCGAATGAATAAAGACCGAATGGTGAAGAAAATACACTGCGCGAAAGTTAATATCAAAAGGTGTCGAGGTAGGCCGACACTGACTTAAAGACCATGTGAGCAAATTGCTCGAAGAGGTGAGGGTCAAGAGTACTCGAATACGTGCATGCATGATGAATCTGTAAGAAGCGAAAGAGGTATGCAAGGGTCGTGACACTTGGCGATTTGTTCTCTCTGGCTCACTCCATCAGGGATTGAACGTGAAGATAAGCAAGTAAGAGTATAGTAATATACTGGAAGAGAGCCCTTTCAAAGCAATTACTACACATACATTTATTTTATTGTAAAATTATTCTGCCAAGTGTAGAGTTAGTTATTTAATTTTGCTACAATATAGATTTATACGATTTAGTAATATGGTGTAATATTATTTGGGTCGAATAAAAGGCAATGTTTATGTGTTAATTTTATATTTTTATGCAAGTTATAATATTCTTGAGCAGCTACTTTAGTTACATTTCACCTAACATACATTATGCTAAATTTGCGGACATAATTTGATTTTTAGATCAGCACAACATAAAATATTTTACCAAAATTTCATAAATAACGCAAGAAAGTTCTGAAAAAGTAGAAGTACACACAGTCAAACGAGTTTTCGAAGCGAATTCACGACAACAAAGCGACGGAACACAAAGCTCGACTAGACACATTTATACTTGATTTCACGCCAGTTATGTACAAAAATAAGCTAGAAAACTACAGACAGGCGCAAATGCTGGCAGTCGCCATTTTGTGCCAAATTATTTTGATTATAACCTATAACATTTTGATTATTTGATTAAAATCATCATTTTCTATTTAAAGTGTTGCCTAATAAAAGATGGAATTACTGTCAAAAGTAATAAAACTTATTTTAATAGCAGCTACATAAACCTTTCAGGAATTTAACAACAAAAAAGCATATATAATATTTGACTTGTCCTCGATTATGATGAAAAAGCTTGAAAATACATAATTTAAAATTTTCATAATACTTTATTAATAAATAAATATCTTCACGCATTTCCCAATACAGGGGTAGACAGAGGTCTAGTCTAGACAATTAAGTCCCTTTGACGCACCTTCCACCGAAGATATTTTCGGGACAACGTGACAAGTGGTGAGCCCGTCGTCGTCTTTATGTCCAAGCCAACGATATAATTCGTACATAAGTTTTTTTTTACAAAAACCCATTGGTACTAGCCTTGGTGGCCCCATTGGTACCTCCTGGGGATCGAACTCGGGGTCTCTCGGCTCGAAATTCCGACCATCCAAACACTCGGCTATCGTGAATATTATAAATATGTACTATATATAATATACTATTATAATACTTCATTCAATGCAATAATTTTAATGTATAAAAATTATATGTGTAATAATATGAAAAATATATAATTTTTTTCTATACGTATTTAAAACACAAGTTATTTTCCGTAAATAGCATTAGTAATTTTAATGCAGACCACACTGTAAGTCTGTTCAAAGTGTAGCTATCCTAATACTTGTAATGCCATATAATTTTAGACGTTTATAAGATTTATTTAATGAAAATTTTTGATATGTGACTTTTTCTTCTAATAAATAGAGGGATATATATAGAACTCTTTGAAAAAATATTTTATATTAATAATTTCTTAAATCGGGTAAAGTAGTGACACCTATAATTTTTTTAGTTACTAATTAGACGGTTTCTTTTAGGGGCCAAATAAGAGGTGGCACTATAGTCTTTTTTAAACGTCACTGTAATGGAACTGTCTCCCTCTGTCACTGACACTATTGTCATTTATTGATGTTATTGTTTCAGAAATATATTACATTTTTGTGAATAAATAAAAATCTTTATAAAAATCGACGAAAATCTACTTTGTAGATTAACATGGCTGTTGTTGTGCGGTTACCTAAAAAGTCGAAGGCGGAAATGAATGTCAGGTTATTGCTCAATAGATGTGAACTTATCGCTAAGGAGGAACCGATAGATGGTAATTGGAGACTAAAAAAATACGTTGAAGCTTTGGGTGACATGATAGCGGCATTAAAGTCTGGTCCAGAGTGAGTTGACTCTTATTATAATCGATTTATTGTTGAATTTTCACTAGTATAATTTGAATTTGAATTTTCACTAATATAGACTACAGTATTATCATTTTCATTCTACCCTTACAATTTTTGTTTAAGACCGATACCATGATCAGAATATTTTATCTAGTATTTATTTCTTATATTGCAGTAAGGTATCAAAGGACTCAATAGCTGATTATTCTAAACGTGCCACTTTTTTGAAAGGTCTTATTCAAACAGCAAGCTTAAATAGCCCAATCGAGAAGGTACATTTTGTTTCATAATGCTATTATAATTTTTTAGAATAAGATTGCATCTATAATTCTAATTTCACTTTGTTTATTTTTATCTTACACATTAAAAATGTAATTGATTTCTTTATTGATCAGATTCAGGTTATTGGATATTATTTTTGTTTCATTATTTTTAATTTTGCTGTTTGTTTTTATTGGGGGGTGCTATTTTGTTTTTGCTTGATGTATGTACATGCATGCTGCTGTAAAAAACCAATAATGTTTTAAAAAATTACTTTGATCTAAATATGATGCCTGATATTTTATTTGGCAAAATATATTTGGTTGTATTTAATTAAAAATACTCTCACTCTCACAAATAATACAATAAAATTGACAATGAATATAAAAAATTATAAAAAATTATATTTTCACAACCATTCCCAATACATGAGTAGACAGAGGTCTAGACAATGTAGTCTAGAGGTCCCTTTAACCCACCTTCTACCATATATACATATATACATATATACATATATATATATATATATATATATATATATATATATATATATATATATATATATATATATATATATATATATATATATATATATATATATATATATATATATATATATATATATATATATATATATATATATATATATATATATATGCAAATTACGCGCTTGGAGTTTTAATTGCGGAAGTCAATCTTAGACAGGTTGACCTCTCTAATCTACGTATTTAAATATAGAATTGTACACATACCACTACATTTTGTCATTAATCTCCACTTTTAGAGATCAAACTCATGTTCCTTACTTTCTATTACATCAATAACCACTCTCTGACTTAATCCTGACCCCTATATCTTTACAGTTAGAAGCAGTCCAGCTTCTGTCACATGGCGCAGCTACCGTTAGCACAGATGCAGCAGCTCAGGAGATACATCAGAAAACAGTTGCAAAGTATGGTGTTGAACTGCGATCAGAGTTGTTTGGCCGGGGTTAGTTACTTGCTACTTTATTTTTCTATAACTTTTGCAGTGTAATATTGGTATATAATTTAAAGGAATTAAATTATTTATAATATATTACTATATCTTATAGTCGGGGATATAATCCAACAATATGAAAATATAATTGGAGAATTAAGTAGTATGGCAACCATGTTTATGCAAATGATAGCGGTAGATGATGTGACAACCTGCAAACATTGTTGGATTCAGTGGTTGCAAGTGGTTGGGTATCATTTCTTATGGCAAATTTATGGGGAGGCTGTGAAAAAGGAATCAACAAATATTATAATAAAATCGTCCTGTACCTGTGTTCTTTGTGACATATGCCTATGTATATATGTTTATAAACCTCTATGAAATAATTTAATTTAAGAAATGGTCTGTATATCTTAACTATATTTATTTATGTTGTATACTTCTTCATTTTTCAAACCATTTACATTTTCACAGAGGACAGTGATGACACATTACGTAAACGTAACATAATAAAAGCACCTAACTTCACCAGCAACAGTACACGCCAGGAGGATATTGACTCTCTGCTCAAGTATCATCAAAACATGCAGGAGAAGGTAGCAGAGAATATGGTGCTGCTCACTAAAAGTCTGAAAGAGCAATCACAAATTGCCAGTACTATCATTAAAGCTGACACTGAGGTAAAGTGAAAATTCAGTATTTTATGTTTGGGCAATGTGTCAGTTATTTTGGCCAACTCTATGCCATTATAATCTGTACACCTCAGTTATACAGGTAAATTCCAATTAATACAAAAGTAATCAAAATTACGCTTGGTATTTTGGTACTGTTTTGTACACAACCAAGTCCTTAAACTATGAAGTGTTTCAGCTGGTTTGTAGCAAAAATGCACTTTGTTCACAAGGTTGCCAGAGAAATGCTTTAGTTTAATATATATATTAATATCGTGTATAGTTTAATATTATATAACAACATAATCAATCTGTAAAATAAAAAAAAATTGTGTTGTGGTTTTATGTGGGCAATATTAGACCCTCGCACCTTAAATGCTGCTGCCCGTCACTGGTCTGCTGAATTTTGACTTAGTTTATTGCGAAATGGTATTTTTGTCATCTTTCCATAACCAATTTCATTTTCAATTTGCATTTTCAAGGCCTTTTCACTTACTCGACTCTTACAGCACTCACAAGAAAGAAAGATGGTGGTATATTCTTATGATGTAACCACGCGGCTAAAGTTTTACTTTTATAAAACATTTATAATATTAGTAAAGATAGTATGGGCAGTATAGACTATTTAAAATGTAAATACTTAGTTACCTTCACGCACAATCCCTGACAGAGTAGCCAGAGAGAAAAGATCGCCAATTGTCACAATCCTTACCTACCTTTTAGCTTCTTTTAGATTGATCATCTTCTTCATACATGCACATCAAGGTATCCGAGCATTCTTGACCCTCCCCTCTTCAAGCAATATGCTCACATGGTCTTCGAAAGTTAGTCTCGGCCCACCTCGACTTCTTTTAATAATAACTTTCACTATTCGGTCTTCGCTCATTCGCTCAACGTGCCCAAACCATCTAAGCACGCCCAAACTATTTGAAATGTAAATAATGTTAGATTATTTGATATTATTAATTACAGGCTCTTAAGAAATCCTCAGATCTAACAGACCGCAATGTTATATCGTTGAAAGTTGAATCAGAGAGGCTACAAGAACATAGCCGGAGTGCTTGGAAATGTTGGCTGTGGATCATGCTAGCTGTTGTCATGGTGATTTTTATAAGTAAGCCTTGTCCTTTGTCTTTTTTTGTTATCCATTTAAATCGTGACATAAAAAAAAATTTGGCTATGCTTATTAGGAAAGGTATAAATACATATATTACTAAATGGCCTGTAGCAATTCACTGCAGATCCACTGCAGGCTCTTGCTATTGGGTTCGCCATAAGCGCCACGCTTGATAAGAGGAATGGTGATCGCAGTACCGCACACCATACACTTTGAACACTACAAAATTTTTAGTATTTTCGAGATGGTTATCCGGTATGTCTGGATAGTATGTCAGTCGGTAGGTAATAACATTTTAAAGGCTTTTAAATTAGTCGCTTCTTACCATTCGCATGAGAAGCAAGTGGATATTAGTATATATAATACATATGTAAATTACTTCTTTTTTCACAGATATGGTCTTGTTCATGAAGGTCATGAAGAAAAGAAAATATGAATCTTAATTTACAGGTTATATATAGCAAAATTTATTTATATGTGTATTATGTATAAGTCTATAGTGAATCTATCCTTTAAATGTATTTATTAAAAATATGTCTTAATAAAAAATATTACTATCGCCGTATCTTGCTTATTATTTAAATCTCTATCCTTCCTTTTGTGGGTGGAAGGGACTTAATTGTCTAGACTAGACCTCTGTCTACCCCTGTATTGGGAATTGCGGCAAGATATTTATTTATTTATATATTATTATCTATGCTTCGTCTTTCACCGAGGCTGAAAAGCGGTTGCACGCGATGCTTCTGTTTCTCCAATACCACTATCGAGAAATACGATTCCTTTTTTTACATTTTAAAGCAATCTACGTCATTTTTTAAATTGCAAATTATTAAGAAGGGGGGCTTATACCAGAGAATAATGATGATGACTATATTGTTATATATACATATTTCGTTATGAAATAAATTATGCTTTGCAAAACATAAATTTTTGTGTGTTTTTGTTACTAACTCTCATGTTAGCGTATACATAAACCTGAAGTCCATCATATCATACATTGATCAGGTATCACGATAAGAAGAATTTTGCTCATGAAAGCCCAGACCTAAGAAAATATCGACGTGTAGCTTTCTACACTGATTCGTTCGAGAAACGAAACAAAAACCTGAGCTGACGACTTATTGAAAACCGCCAGTCCATCACGGACATTGTCGATACGGGCTCCAAATGTAAATTACACAAGAAATCGTATCTAGACCATTATTCCCCTATAAAAGTTCATTTTAGACTGCGCCACAATTAAACGTGTTTAGGTTTATAACGCAATTTTATTTATTTTTAAAGCATTTTATGCGAAACTTATTTGATTAAATTAAAGAGAAAAATGTTTTTTACTATTTCAACTGACACGGGCGGGATTCAAACCCGCGACCTCTGCCGTACCGTGGCAACGCTCTTACCTCCGAACCACCGTGTCTCACACGCATCAGTTGAAATTTTAAATCTGTATTCTCTTTTCTTTACTAATGTGTTTAGGTTTAATTAACGTGAATTTAAATTCGGCCTGGGAGTCTACTATAGCTTATTTTTAGCCAGAGGGCAAGATCTGCTGTCCTTCGTTTTCAAAGATGTAGGGAACCTTTATACTTACGGGCTTTGTGGCCTACGTCTCCCCATCATCGATGAATATTCTTCCACACATCACATTATTTGTCGATGTAATTTACAACAATTAATCATCAAATGAACCTCCTTAAAAATGTTATGACTACAATTGAGACCTTTGACACCGAGTAAAGGGACTTGTTTCCAGGTATCGATGAGGACTTTTTGGACATATAAGTCACGATAGCCGAGTGGTTGGGTGGTCGGAATTTCGAGTCAACAGATCCAAGTTCGATCCCCAGGTGGCAGTACCAATGAGTTTAAAAAAAAAACTTATGTACGAATTTCATCGTTGGCTTGGATATAAAGACGGCGACGGGCTCACCACCTGTCACGTTGTCCCGAAAAATATCTGGTGGATGGTGGGTCAAAGGTACTTAATTATCTAGACTAGACCTCTGTCTACCCCTGTATTGGGAATTGCGTGAAGATATTTATTTATTTATTTTACTTTTTGGACATCATTTATGATGGTGTTTTAAACAATCCCACTACCCGTACCCCTCGGTCCGTCTTACTACCGCAGTCGGTAATTTAAATTTTGCAATTTCAGTATTAATTCGATTTCTTTAGTTACATTGAGTGTATAAATATTGTTATTTATATTCAATACTAAATATAATTTTTTAAAGGAAGCAATGATTTTTAGAACATCTATAAAATACGTATTTGTATATGATCATTTTATGATACGATTCGTTTTTTTTATCACTTTCTTTCTTTCAGAGCTATAGAACAAATTATAATTGTATAATTTTGATTACGCTATATCGGCCAAATCACTTCAATAATAATAAATCTAGACTAGACCTCGGTCTACCCTGTATTGGGAATGGCATGAAAATATTTATTTAACCTATAGATACTTTTTCATAATTATTTGTGAACCTGAGATGATTGGAAACTACTTATAATGTTGAAATGTTTGCTTTTGAATACCTTACCTTTTACACTTAGTACCCGTATAAACTAATTACTTAATACTAGGTTTATTTATTTAAAGAGGAATTTAAATAAAAAGAAAATAATTGTCCATGTGTTATCATATTTATTATTATAAATATTTATATCATATTTCCTACATATTATTGATTTAATATAATAGACACTACGTATATGTATTTTATTATGAACAATTAGTACCAAATCCACACTTGGTCCTTGTTTATTTAAATTTTTAATGATGTTGATTACTACGAAAATCATTTTAAATATTATCAATACAACTAAAAAATATTGAGTTCTTTGCAATATTTAGATACTAAATAAATTTTCACAATAAAAAAGAAATTCCAATAAAATGATAAAGTATGTAGTTCAATTTTATTTCATTTTGGTTTAACTATAGATAATATATTTATTATCTGAACTTACGGAAATTTGTCGCTTAGTCTTAAATTAACACATTTGTAAATATTGAGGTTAAATTAATATGATATTGAATACTCACAGTTATGGTTTCTCTGCAGAACCCAGTGGTTAATTAGTTAAGAAATACTCTTTAAAATATATAAATAGGGCGTTTGAATTAAAATCATTGAAACCAAAACAATACTAAAACTATAGGATTTATTGCACAAACTTTGTCTAGCAGACATATTTTTATATCTTCATATATATATTTATATAATTTTATATCTTTATTATATGTCGGACAAACAAATAAAAACATTATTTGTAATGACTCTAATATTTTTAGGTATAACTTTTATTCTTTAATTAATAACTGTTCCAACTCCTATGTAAAGTTCTGCGTAGGTAAGTTTTTTGCATATTATTAGCGAAGTACTTAAAACGAAGGAAGCAAGTCACGATTCAAAAACATTTTGTTAGATTAAATGTATTCTACCAACTGTGCAAAGTCTTTTTCGTAATAACTGTAAAGCGAACAGTAAATAGTTAAAGAATGTTTGTAAGCTGCTTTTGTAATCTAGTTAAAAACCAGTTCCACAAGGCATTTATAAATATCTCATTCTTTTAAGCGAAGAAAAGTATTTAGTTTGTTTCGCTCAATCTAACATACATTTATTTCCTACATACAACTCACTACATTCGTTATTAGGATCCTTGCGAATTTTATTCGCCATGGTAACAAAGCGATAATTTTATTCTCACTAAAGCATATTAAAATATTATCTTCGTTATCTCATTATCCCCTACTTTTTATCGTATACGTCGGTCAACTCGAATTTCCATATTTTATTTGGTCCTATCTCTGCAACGTATAGATGCGATCCATTTCTAGTAACGGCCAATGAATGTGGATTTGTAAAACCCTGTAAAAGAGCAGAAATTAATAATTAACATAAAAAAAATAACATATAGAAGAAATAATACACAAGAAGTTAGTAGTCCTGGTCAAAGCTGGAAACGTGATTACAAATACGTATTATTATTCAGTCATATACATGGTATATACTCGTACGTCCAACTACCGTACGAATTTTCAACATGGTAAAGTCTCGCGGCAGTTTTAGCCACACAAAAGTATTTGCTTGACCAGAGTAGTACTACGACGTCAAAGTACCTCACTATGAAGCAGGACTATGCAGTTCTATATGGTTTCGTTTAGATATCCTTAAGAATACCTACACCACTTCTATCCATATGTTCTGTCCAATTCCTTCATTAGAATCTCTCTGCGGAACCGGAGCTTGTTCATGTTATAGACAATTATTAGTTAACATCAGGTCATTTGCTAACTCGTTTTGCAGTTTTTTTTTTCATAAAAAATAGTACTCTAAAAGTCAACCTCACTAAAAAACAAATGAATGAATGAATTTATAGCAAAAACTATTAGTCCGAAATTTTGTTGTTATAATATAACAAAATAAATAAAATATTTTTTTACTGAGTACTATTTGCGAATAGACTGATACATTTATTTGATTTTGCTCATGAATGAGTTAGCGTAAATAAAAGTACAATTTTACAACGTTTTAGAAACCTTGAAATTGCGCTTTAATCTCCATTCATTCGCATCTTGATGTTGCAAATGACGTAATATATTTCGTATTAATGAAAAAAGGTAATATCTTAAGGGTGACCCACTGCAGGAGGTGAGAGGTGCGTACGTACTATATAATATATATATATATATATATATATATATATATATATATATATATATATATATATATATATATAAAATTCTTTATCATACTCCACCAAAACGGGTTAGTCGATTTTATGAAATTTAATATGTTTATTAAATTAAAAAAAAGGCGCAATAAACGAGTGGTCGGAATTTCGAGCCGAGAACCCGAGTTCGATCCCCAGGTGGCAGGCTCGTAACAAATGTGTTTTTCAAAAAAACTTATGTACAAATTATATTTTGTTGGCTTGGACATAAAGGCGGCGACGGGCTCACCATCTGTCACGTTGTCCCGAAAATATCTTTGGTGGGAGGTGGGTCGAAGGGACTTAATTGTCTAGACTTGACCTCTGTCTACCACTGTAGTGGGAATTGTGTGAAGATATTTATTTATTATTTAATATGTATATTCAGCAAGTCTGAGTATAATCTATTTGTCATACCCATAAGTGTTAAGACTAGTCCACACCAAACTTTTTTTTTATTTGGATTACTCTTTTTGCTTAAAATATGTGACATTAAAATACAAACAACCCTTAATTTCTCACCCTTCTATTACCAACCCCTACTTCTAACAGCCATTTTGTTTTTCTACCCTACAAATTCTTTAGATATAATTTAAATGGCAAAACACCATTTGTCGGGTTAGCTCGTAATGTATAAAAATCGTTAAAAATGTAATAATGAACTTACAGTGGTTGGCTCCCAAGAATCCAAAATATTGCCATATACAGCGTTAACTGTGAAACCTCGGACTACTATATTCTGTGACGTTGGGCCGTTAACAGCGTAAATAATATCTCCATGGGAAGCAACTGCGAACACTCTTCCTAGAGTAGGATCTTCAATCATTGTCACTGGTTCCATCATATCTATGTAAGTTTTTAGTCCGGCCTTCGGGCATACAATCCGCAAGTTTTCCCTGTCAGCGACACACACGATATCCAAGTCCTCCAGTAACGTGACACTGTGAGGAAGGTTCAAGGTCAAAGTGTCGGAGAACGACGGGATCGTGTGCAGCAAGGTGCCAGCGGCGTTGAACTTTAAGATTTGATTGTTACAGTAGCCATCAGCAACAAATATTTCGCCGGTTGTGGCTACCGCCACTGAAGTTGGCATGCATAGCAACACGCGCCGCCTGTATGGATAGCCGGCTGTGAAAGCTTTGCCAATAGTTAAACTAGGATACTTGTGGTTATTTGGTGTGTACTGAAAATAAATATTACATGTTTATTTTCAGAGTGTTACTAATAATAATAATAATAATTTACTTATCAAAATATCCGCAATAGATACTCTGCTCAAACCTAATGTAGACTGACAGAGCATATTATTATGTGCAAATAAATGATATATAAAATGTTCTTTTACCAAAACTAATCGCTTTGCAATAAAAGTTTTTTTAGAGTTGAAGAATTCTCAAGACTTAAAGGCATACTTTTGTTTATAAAAAATAAACTCAATCCACTCACCTTAAACACTTGATGTTTCGCGACGTCGGTGACCCATACGTTATCATGATGATCGACTGTCAGACCATGGGGCATGTAAAACGCGTATGCTCCCCAACTATGTAAAACTGATCCTGTGTGAGGATCGAGTACAAGTATCGTGTCCTCTATAATTGGCCCTTTGTCTAAATTTTGGTAAGCGTTGGATTCATTGAATGTACTGAAATATATTTTTTTTTTTAATAAGGCGATGTACACGTTTATTGTTTCGCTACAGATAAAATTCAATATTACCTTTCGTCCCATACCCTTTCAGCTCTGTGGAAAATAACTGGTTGACCTAAAGAATTTATGGAGACAGCAGTAATTTGTCCCACATTTAATGACTGTTGAGGCCATTCTTTAACTTCTTGAGGCCTCAGCACTATCTCGTCTTTAGGCTGTAAATTATTAGTGATTTTTAATCAGTATGTCGATGAATAAAAAGTGAACCAACTTCGTCTCAAACAAATATGGCACTTCTGGATACACTAAACTAATAGACGAAACTTTGGTAGTAAATACATTTCTCAGACTATGCGGAAACTTTATTTTTCCTTGTGGTGTCTAAGAAATAATATATCCCCATGCTTACCGTGGGTGTAGAATGAGGTGGCAAAGGAAAAAGTCTAAAAGTACCATTGCCTCCCGACGCATTAAGGGATAACCAACTTGATAAGACCACCAGAATTCGTCAATCCGTTTACCAAGCGATAATGGCTAACCCTAACTAAAATGACTAAACTGTCTATGTCTCCAACGATTCCAGTATGAGTATATGTTGTGAACTTCTTTTCTCAAAGAAAGGTCAACAAAAAACTTTAGGCTGACAAATAAATTAGTACTTACATCATGTATGTCCAAATTCTTCAATACGTCGTCATTAAAATAATCTGAATTATCTCTTACTGTTTCTGGCTCACAATAAATAATGGACACATAAGAAAATAAAAAAAATATTCGCAACATAACGTTGAACATTTGTTGTGATTTGACTCTTTTTGGTTTACACGTTGTACAATGAGGCTACAGTATATTGATTGTTAAAAGTCAGCAACTAGCAATACGCATGCGTATTCCAGATAAAGTCGGGAATCTAAAGAGTTATTCCCTGTCAAGGTCAAATTGGATGCATACGAAATAAAAATGCGGATTTTCCTTATATCTTTAATTCGGCACACGAACAAATCACAACAAAATTGGTCGATATGTAAATAAATATGGAGATTTGAGACAAAATACAAGGTACATTTTTTTATTTAATGAATCAGTCTCAGAATCGTTGTACGAATTTGGCACGATGGATTTTAGCACATTTAATCATAATTAATGAGCCTCAAACATAATATACACTCTTCGTATGTATGTGTATATGGCATAAAATTACCAAAAGGAGGGCAAATTTTGAATTTTTAATAATGCTCCATATCAGGTTCGGATGAGGCATAACAGTTTTTGCATAGATGTTTTGACGGCTATTGACCACGCCATTGAGAATTGGGCTGGTCCCAGATGTATCCAGTCTCCGTCATAGAACACACAGCATTGTAATATTTGCCCGGACTACGGCAATACGACCAGGCCGGACATTTACATCTGAATAATGTTTGGAATTCCTCTTTGCATACTTCGTTCCACCAACATGTTCTCTGCAACCGTATAAAATATATTCTTTATCATTGAATATTAAAAGCCAATTAACATTTTGAAGTGGAACTATTTTTAGTTTTATTATACATAAGAGTATTTTATTTATAAATTCAACTTGAGAAGCTTTTATAACCTATAAAATGGGACGACAATTAAGCTTAACGTTTCCTAATCATGATCTTTGAGTGAAATTTGTCATACTAACCTCAGTAATGTATCCCCGAACTGACTGATCTGAATAACTTCTTTTCGTTCTTGTATCTAATCCCAATACAACATTCATCATAAACAAATACGCGAACATTACATGTTGCGACTGTAACATAGCAATTACATTAACATTAACTATAGAATTTTTAAACGTTTATTTATGTCTTCACACACTATTCACTTTACCTTGGTCATAGCAGTAATATTGTATAAAATAGAATTCTTTCAGGTTGCGAAACCTTTCCTATTCACGCCCCCTGACGGAGCTTTCTAGGTTCCGATGTGTGCGTGGGTGTTATGTTTTAGTAAGCCATTACTACATTTATGTGTTCTAGTTCTCTCTTTCAAACTATGTATATAATGGAGTTTATACCGGAGGCATTGTTATTATTTTTAAGGTATTGTATCGTTTAATATTTAATATATTTATAATAATAGTAAATGAAAATTAAATTTAAAATAATAATAGTTACATTCACTATAATTTTAATATACTATACAATTTTGTGAAAGGTTACGCATATTTTATTGATTTTTAAGCTAAATGCTTGAAAATCAATAAAAATGAATCAAAAAAAAGTTATGTCGAACTTTATATTATTAAATTAAAGAGAAAGAATGTTTTTTTTTAAGTTTTAACTGAATTTGTGTGAAGTTGTTTGCGCTTAAGGTTTATTTTATTTATTAATAAAGTTTATTTCTGATTGAACGGGTCGCAAATTGCGCGCGCAGAATGCTTAATGAAATTTCGTTGCTAAAATAATAATTTATTGTCTTTATCTTGTCCTGCAGTTATAGCCTACGTATATAATATCCCATGACCATAACCACACTTTCTTCATTGACTTTTATCGTATTATTACCTTTATCTATACTTGTAAAAGTAGGTGTACTTTATTCTACTGTGCCCTTTATTCTACAAATGCATTTAATAGATTTTAATTAGATCTTAATCTCTTGTGTGATTCTGTCCCTGTCATCATAAAAACTAAAAATCTCACTTTTCGGTATATCGAAGATAATGAAGATTTTTAGTATATAGTATATTAAGTATAGTATAGTGTTTATAAACACAAAAACACAAGAGGCCTCAACTTTAAAGCAATTCGAGCCGTGAAATTCCCAATCCCTAGTTTGACAGATCTTTTTGTGTAGACTTAATAACTTGCAGTGACCTATTTCCATTTAATTCACGTTTTGATACTCAGCGTTCTGCATGAAAAGATATTTTATAGACAATGTTTTATTATGTTTTATTTGTTTGGCTATTTTTATTTAGGATAACCCATATTTATTTAGGGTTCCACGTTTATTGTTAAGCCAAGATCAAAGTCGCCGAGCGCAGCTAGTTATTGAATGTAATTTATAAGTGCTTCAATACATGTTGTACATCCTATTCAGCGTACTTTAACAGGTATATGCCTGATTACAAAAAAATATATTTAAAAAAGTATCCCATGATTATCAGAGTGACATACAATACCTACTTAACAAGTTTTAATAAAATCAATTTAAAAGTTTAGATGTGCAGTTACTTTCCTTTTTATTCTATAGGGGCAAAGACATTTTGTAACAACAAAATTATTGTGAAGTATAAGAGAGAACTAATTAGAGTACAGTTCCAGAATTCGGTTTTTAAGTTTACTAATTCGTTAATAACCATTCATTTTCCAGCACCGTCACCTGGTAGGCTTAGAAGGAACATTTTTATATTCTAATAACTTAAAGACACACGTTTTGTAACAAGTATATTATCATAAATTATTTTATAGCAATTTACAAAATTTACTAGCTAATCACCAGTAGGATTCGCATGCATACTTTTAAACATAAAACTTCAATAATAATAATAACATTTTTGTAATAAATAATATTATAACTATGTAATAAATTATATGTTTCAACTGAATTGTGTGGTTCTATTATATTAATTATACATTTACATTTTTGAAACAAAGTTTCGAATAAGTTAAATTAAATCTTATGCTTATAGGTACAAAAGTAAACTAAAACACATTTACAAAAGCAATAAATGAAACAAATTTAAAAGTCGTATTAATTTAACATAGAATGGCACTTAAACACAAAAATCAAGTTCATCAAACGGTTATCGATTCCGCTAGTTCTGTCATCGCAAATATAAAAAAAAATAACAAAAACCTAAATACGACGAATAATAATTTTAACCAACTAATTTTCAATCAACTTTGGTTGGAAACTAGCACATTTGGGATACGCTTTAGGCATTTTTTCCCTTATTATCCTAATAAACTACTACATTGCCTTCACTTCAATGGTGTTCTTTTCGATGTCATTATGTTCGTGCCGCCTGTGTAAATTTTCGGCATCTTCCCTGAAATAAAAAAAAATATTTATTACCTTTGGGTTGTAGACATTATAATGTCAGAAAAAATATTTTAATCTAAGGGGAACGAGAAAAGCTAATCTGTGGTAAAGCCTACTTTAACAAAACAAACCTAGGCTACCGACAGACGGCGAGAAAAATCATCTCGAGAAACAACAGTTTAAAAGCTGCCCTATGCAACTATTCATCTAATCATTGCCTTACCTGTCAAACTGACTCGTACGAACGACAGAAGGCGTCAAAGAACAGCGTCACTATCGCAAAACCATCTTTATTAATCATCCTTCCTATAATTATTAGTATACCTTTTGATACCCCGAAACCTTTTAGTAGAATTAAAGGAGATACTTTTACCAATACTTTTAGCAATAAAGTCATGTTATACTTCGTGCTGTGTCAAACATGTTGACAGTCGCGCTCATAAAGGATATAAATAATAATACTTACGAATATTTGTTGGCAGATGATGGTTGGAAAATGCTCTTTGGACATAAACGATAGTAAGGCCAGCATTCGCCACCGGATTCACCGGCTCTTTGTGCTTCCACGTACTCCCGTAGAAGGCTTGAGTACGGCGACTTGCTGGGGCTGATTATGCAATGTATAAAATGTAAATATATAAATGTTTACACAAGTGTATTATGTACTTCACACATACATGAACAAATAAAAATGTAAAAATGAAAAATTTAATTATTGTATTACAAAGTTAAGGGTTATTTTATATACCACCAATGATTACTTACCTAAAGAATAGTTTCATAACTTCACCAAGAAATCCAAAATTTGTAAGTGGATGTGCATGAATTTCACATATAGCACGCAATAGACACTCCTTGCCGGAGAGACCGAAGTTGGCCAACAGATCCTCTGCTATACCGTACATCAAGGCTCTATGGATAAATTTAAAACATTATTATCACATTTAGCTTTGAATTTTTGTACTTATTACTGAACGTAGATATTTCGAAAAGAACAATCATACAACTCCGTGCGATATTATGTAGGTTGTCTATCCATTTTGCGGGCGTGTTGATAATTTACACGCTGGCAAAATCAAATGTAATATATGTACTTGAAGTAAAATACCATAAAAATTTTCTCCTCACTTCAGAATCAGCAGCCTAGATCAATTAAAAAACTATGACAAAACTCTACAAACATAAATTAACTCCATCTGTCTGTTATACCTAATGGCGGAAATTTATATCTTGTATCAGAATGCGGTGAAATATGTACCTATTTAATCACTATAAGTTTAATTGACGCAAATTTTTAAACACTGTAGGTTGCCTATACTATACATTAATCTAAAGCCTATTTATTATAAGTATTGTAACAAATTTAATGACTCTTACAACATTATTATATAACATATACAGGTATTCAAAACATCGAAGGAATTTAAAATAGGTAAGCGTTGAAAAGCACATCCTTTATTCGTAACTAGCTGATGGCCGTGACTCGAATTATTGATGTATACTATTAGTATGAAGTGAAAGTTAGTGATATGTCTGGCGTTTGTGTCTGTTAAAAAAGTCTGTCATGATTAAATTGGATCAGTAATAATTATCTAACAATCGGTAAATGTTTTCGTTTAAATCGAGAATTCAGTTTAATCACCTTTCACCACCGTGAAACCTATCGAGAACTGCTTGTTCCAGTTCAGGGTTCACTGGTTGTCCTGTAGAGCGTTTCCCACGTCGATTATCTAAATAATGGCCAATATAATTTGCCATAACCGATGCAGCTGCTCCGCCCATTGATCGCGCAAAAATAGGCGGTAGATCACCATATGGATTTTCGTTATCCGTGAGTCCCAGTTTGTCGAAATCAACTAAAAATAAATAAATAATTAATAAAGTGATAGGGACAACATCACATACATTGCTCTGAAACCAAAGTAAGTAGCTAAAGCACATGTGTTATGAAATGAGAAACAGCCATAAATACTCAGACCCGAGAAAATAAAGAAAAAGTGGTTTTCCACATTGACCCGTCAGGAAATCGAACCCGCGACCTGAGAGCACGCAACGCCATGTTGACATTGCAGGTTCTCAGCTCTTGTTGAAGAAGTTGTCTCTTCAGCTCGTGAGGTTGTCAAAAATACATTAAATTATATACATAGTTTACAATAAGATATAATTCGATCAGATCATAATTTAATCAACTTGTTTTATGGTTTAATAGAATTCTTTTCTGAATTTCTAATAGAAACGTCTTACTTTCATACATTTTATTTTATTTTACGAATTATGATTTATATTTTTTTATTTTTCGAATTCCAATGGCATTTTATAATGTTTACATAATAATATGGTATGGTCTTGTCAATAACAACACAAATAAGTAAGTCTAAATATTGGATTAGTATTGTTCACTTTGACACATAAATTTAAAATTCACCACTAATTATAAATAATAATCAGATTTTGACGTTTTGTCGTGGTGTAAAGGGTTTAATAAAATGTTAGCTGGAATTTTAAATATTAATACTTTTTATTTATAATATCACTATCTATATCATTTAGACATAAAATTTAATAAAGAATACAAAATTGAACTGAACATAGACTAACTTGTGAATGGAAAACTAACTGTCATATTAGACAGAAATCCTTTCGGTGGATGTCGTACAAACGGCATGGACAGTGATGGTGTTATAGACATCGTCGTTCCTGGCGGCAAAGCAAGACGTCCATCGTTTGTTATCCACAGTATCCGTTTCTGCCTTGAATGAGGTATATTCTCCTTAGCAACATGATCTTGATTGGATGCTGCAATTGGGAGTAGAGCTGCAAGCGCTATGCTGATAAGAACACGAGGCACGGTCGCCTCCATAGTTCACCTGTATATCAGAAAGATTATGTTATAAATGTGTATGGTATGATATTTTTTTTGTAATATGATAAATATTTAATACAGTTATATATGGTCCACATCGGCGCAAAAAAGAACTATGCCTGAACTTTTTATCCCCTTAGCCTATAATAATCCATTCCAGTAAATTGAGGGATTTCGGAATAATCGCCATTTATGGTAAACTAGGTGCCCTCCGCGGCTTTGTCCGCAATTTAACCCGCAGTTTAACACGCGGAACCATAATTATGTTTTTACAAACTATTTTTAGTTCCCCACGTTTCGGATGCTTTACAGCATCCGTGGCCACAGGGGGAAATAGTTTGTAAAAACTAATTTAAAAAACGCGCTAAAATCCAAAAATAGTTTTATTTCAAATGTGTAGTATTCGCGTAAACACAAGGTATCATTACTACAATGATGATTAAAATATCTAGATAAATACAAAAATCATAATAGACTGGTAATAATGTGTTAAAATTTTTCATATTGACATCGCTCGCGTCAAAAACTGAAACATTTCAGTTGAGTCTTTTGTTTATGTTTACAAATAATTGATAATATTTTTATTTTCGTGCAGTTTAATAAATTTGTGAAGTAAATACTCATTTTTGGTGAAGCAATGTTTTGATTATTTCCTTCAGTAGAATTATTTATAAATTATTCGATACACATTGATTAAAAATGGAGCCTTTTGTATGCAAACACATTCGAGTCAGGGATATGGAGTATGGACTTGATGTGGATAATTTTATAAAGTCATTAGAAGATCAG
Organism: Sericinus montela; assembly: GCA_029286605.1. Lineage (NCBI taxonomy): Eukaryota > Metazoa > Arthropoda > Insecta > Lepidoptera > Papilionidae > Sericinus > Sericinus montela. The sequence goes on along the minus strand of JAGSMR010000073.1, from coordinate 576,686 downwards.
TTTAAATTAAACTTTAAAACCCTACCACAATGGAAAGAACTTATCAGAAAGTTGCACTTTGTAACAACTAATTATGACCGCAAAGTTCAACAAGTTAATTTGCGCAAAGTTCGAATTATAAATAAGATTTGTACGGAGAACTCGAGATTATCGCCGTTTGAATTAACAGACAGACTATCAAGAACTGCTAAAATTTGGGGAAAAATACAATGGATGAGTAAAACTGCATATCCATTTAAAAAATTAAACTTTATGAATGAGTCCATTCTATTTCCTTCAAGTCAAGATTCCGAGAATTCGATGATGACTAATAAAATTATGTCTAAAACAGAAGGCTTAGTAGAAGAAAATACAATTGAAGAAAATGAAAACTTTGTCGAAAAAGACACTAGTGATATGATTTTGCCTCTTCAAAACCATACCAATGAACATAAAACACTGTCACCTCTTGAAACCAATTATAGTGAACTTAGCTATTTTTCTATACAAGCAAGTGAACTAAATGAAGAGACAGTAATTGATGACAAAGAATGTCCGTTACTCAATTTAAAATTAATAAAATTTCATCCTAATCAAATTATTATAAAAAATAATTCTTATGAAGAGCAGACTTTAGATTTCTCGCTAAAGAATGTATCTACTGTTTGCACTAAAGTAATGTTTCGGCATATTGTTAATCGCAAGTTTTTTAAGAAGGTTAAAGTAAATCCCTGTATTCCTGTCACATTATATCCGGGTTTATCGTATGAATTCAGATTAATTTTTAAACTATTACAAAATAAAGCAGATTTCTCAACAGCATTACTGTTTAGAGTACAATGTAAAGATTCTAGAGAAAACTATTTGACACGTCTGTGTATTCCACTGGCTACAAAATTTGTAAAACCCACTTGTGTCACGGTTACAAGAGTAGTCTCTATTCCACCAATTTATCCGTGGCATTTAAACTCAAAATCTGGATATCCTTTTGGTACTCTCACCGTGGAAATAAAAGATGAAATTGAGTATTACATCCGAATAATTAAACGAAAAACAGGTGTAGGAAAAGAATCGTGTGATACATCTTTGGAAACTATTTCTCCTGTAAGTGAAAGCGTAATAGAACGCAATGCAGATGATGAATTAATGAACAGCACAACTGCATGGTCTGTATCGAAGCTCACTTCTAGTGAAAAGCAGAATGACTTCACTGGAAACGAGGATTTTTTCAAGTGTCTAATTAGCGATATTACAGAAGCCGCTTTAGATACTTTTATTTTTGATATAACTTGTATGCATTTAAAACCAAAGTCAAAATTAAATATTTCTGTACACTTTAATAAATTTGAACATACTGGCTGTCACCAAAATATTTACGATGTTGAGTTTCGTGATATTAATACTGATGAAATCATTAAAATAAAAAACATAACAGTTTTTGCGGAAATTTTACCTCATCCAATTCAAATTAGTCCATCTATATTAGATATGAGTAGCACACCAGTTATTCACGGTGTTTGTAAAGATTATTTTATCGTGACGAATACGCACAAAGTGTATTCCGCCGTCATAAAAATAAAAAAGTCTACCTTAATGAGTAAACTGCTGTCTATTACACCAATGACAAGCTCGGTTCTTCCGGCTTCAAGTATGAAATTTAAAGTTACGACTTGCTGTACGGATGCAGAATTTGAAAATGATATGGTACTCTTTACATACAAAATAATTGCAAAAGGAGTTAAATCAGTTTATGAGAATATGCCACCAATATATTATGAAATTATAGTACCTTGTGTTTTAGAGTATAATAAAGTAAAATTATTAAATGACAAAACTACCTAAAGTATAAAACAATTAAACGAGTACGTACATACATATGTAGAAAAACTATTTAAATTAATTGCATTTAGACACCAGTCATTCTGTCGACTAAATAAAAAATAACTCCTTGATTGCGACAATATCACTTAGATTGCTCTTATCTCAAAATATGTAGCTAAAACATTTTAATATGAAATTAAAACCAAGTTGTAGTATTTTATGTGCTCTTTTAAAATGTATATAATAAAATAAATAAATAAAATAGAATAAGTTGTAGTAATATATAATAAAATATCCTCTTAAAACATTTTGATTAATTAGCATTAAAAAGTTTCTCCGATCTTAGACCAAGTTAATAAGAAGCAAACATATTATAAACCAGAAAAATGTAGACAGTTTGACAAGGAATGCCATCCACAGCAAGCAAGGATTAAACCTGTTAACATGTCCGACTTTTATGTGTTACAGGTCAAGTGAGTTTGTTGCCTGCACCCGCATAATATTCCAGTTCAGATCCGCAGGTCACGTGCTAACCGGTTTCATGCGACAATCGATTATAAATCAGCTGAAACGGTTACCGCGCGATTGTTATTACATGTGGTGTTATGACTGTGGGATCAACTTTGCCTACAGTCACAAAATATAAATGTTTAAATTACTACGGTAACATCGGATGTTGTAAAGCGTTTTACTGTTTATTACCTTATTTCATGTTAATAGTACAGATTTGATGTGATTCTTCAATATTGTAATAGATAAAATTTGTTTTTTTTTGTCATGGATTATCTTTTTTTAATATTTTTCTTCGCCATAAGTAAAACATTTCTGCCGTGACAGTGTTTCAAAATGCTTATGTTAAAAGATAATTATTACATACTTTCGTTTTATATAGACTTATTATTCAGGCTGTACGTTAACTTTTGTTTTGTCCTTTATTTATCCCTTAACAAGTAAAAAACTGAAATTATATAATGATGTAACAATAATAGTAATCTGTTTTAATCTGGTTTTCGTTTAATTTCATTTAAAAGTAATGCAAATTACAAATCTAATGCTTATAAATTTACAAATTTAATACTTATGAATTACATACCTATTACTGATTCCTTATGTTTTTCATTTATTCATTTGCATGTATTTTCCATATTTAGTTATATATAATAAAAATAATATGTAATAACAAATAGTAACAAATTAGTATACTCATCAATTAATAATAATGTATTACAAATGATCTTATACTAAAACAACTTTTATATAACTGTAGGTAGCATAAGTGATATTAAAGTGAACATAGGCATAAATCATGAAAAAGTTTTAATTACTACCCTCCGTAGTAGCTTGCACTGTATGACAGTAAAATGGAAATATATATTATTATATGATATTGTTATGATCTTGTGAGTATCTTTCCTTCAAGATCAATAAAGAGTCGACCATAGCTTTTGAGAAAACTTTATATTTGTGAGATTGCTATCAGATCAACACACACACAGACACACAAAAAAAATTTAATATCAAAGCCATAGCCAAAATATTTACAGTCACAGAAGAGTGCATATATATGTTAATTCTTGATAGGTATAATTTGTAGTGTATAGTCCATCAGTTTTTCAAACGACAAGATGTGATTTAAAGATTTTATTGTACTAAATTGTTTATTTGAATATAATCTTTTATTTAAATTCAAAATGGAACCTATTTTGTTTTAGTTCGTATCGATTTCAGCTACCACTGAAGGTATAATAACTTGATTATGAATTTGAATCTCAGCTGATGGCATGCGTTACATTTATGGGTCTAATTGTGTTCCTGTTGCGTGCAGCACAGCATACATTTGGTTCTTTCTGTGAGCTTAAACACGAATCCAAATATGAAACACAACAATATAAGTATGTTAATGTAAAAAAAATATTAAATAAATTGTGGAACTAGACTAGACAGATCCTAACTACAAAACATGCATTATAATGACAATGATTAGAGATCATCTACGCTCGACAGTTGACCAAGTTTCCTTAACAACCGTTAAACTTCTTCCACTGTATTGTTTCGTACACAACAATTGGCGAAACTGTCACGAACCGTTTCAACGTTACATTATTTCGAAAATATCCCCAATTTACATGTAAGCTTTCTTATTTCAATGCATATAAGGTATTATGACGTACTGCAAAGGAGTGGTTTTACTACCTGCTTGTTTGGTTGCTCTCACAACAGAAGTTGTAGTTATATATAAATCAAAAATTGTAATTTTTTCCTTGCCTACGTGTCACCATCTTTGTTTGAAGTTTAAGCGGAGTGTTAGGTTTTCACCAATTTCATAAAATGTCAAATAAGTCACCCCAATTCCTTAAAAAAAACTAAGGTCCCAATTAATATCCGTCCGTCCTTATTATTTAGAGCTTAGGCATTTTTCCAGTCGTGAAGATGTTGTAATATTTAGTGTACTCGAAGTAACCACGGTTCATATACTTCATACCAAAGTGCGAACACAGGACCCAAATCCATCCATCATTTTTTTAGTTGTAGGTCTATTCTAGACAATTAAGCCCCTTCGACCCACCTTCCACCGAAGATATTATCGGGGCGTGACAGGTGGTGAGCCCGTTGCCGTCTTTATGTCCAAGCCAACGATATAATTCGTTCATAGGTTTTGGAAAAACCCATTGGTACGAACCTGCCACCTGGGGATCGAACTCGTGTCTCTTGACTTGAATCCCGATCACATAACCACTGGGCTGATAGTTCATAGTAAAACAAATTATTTTTTTCTTACCGTGGGTGTTGTAAAAGGTGACTATAAAATGTGTCTGCCATTCGACAGATGGCGAGATAGCCATTTCGAAAAATATCAGAATAAATAGATTAATTATTGTTATAAACCACTTCATATATCTACTTTAAGGCATAAGGCAAAAATAGGAAAGATAATACATGTAGAAATAAAATTAATTTAATTTAAAATATTTAAAACGAAATCGTACACCAAGTTATAATTCATAAAACGTATTTCCGAATCGAAACCTAGTCTGGGATCACTTAAGAACCGATAAAGTATCGATTTGTTTCTGATTGTAATCACGCAGGCGTTTTGTATGCATTCCGGTATCGACTTTCACAATTGAAAAAAACATGAAACACCCTTTTGGTTGAAAGTAAAATGATTAATTTATTAGTCGCACTCGGTCCAGAATAATTTATTAATTTAATCTTCTTTACCAGTTTCTTTTCAATTTTCAGTTGTAAGACATGTTTTCTTAATGGTCCACTGTTTTATTGACTTCTACAGCCAATATACAGTGCTTTCGCGTTTGTATTCCACGCGTAGCATAGTATATAGAAACAGTTTGTAATATGACTCTGAGCCTGTGTTTTACATAAAGCTACTCCACATAAATAACCTGATTTCACAACGTTCGTAACAACATCAATATGTTGTTACGCAATTTTCCCATACTGGGGTAGAGGTATAGACAATGAAGCCAAAGTTTATTCAGAAAAACGTGTGGTGAGCCTATCGCGTTCTTCGTGCAAACGATAAAATACTATTACATGCATATTTATTTACTGAGATAAAGATTCACATATCCATATAAATATCCATGGTTCGAGTACAAACATTCATATTCATTACACAAATGCTTAGGTTCGAAAGTAGGGCCACCAACTCAGCTATCGGGTCATCAAATTATATAAGTTACCAGATGTTAATAAGCTACAACAGCTGCCAACAGAACAGTCTGTTACCTACACAATACAGCAAATCTCTCCGAAATTACAAAGGTTGAAAAATATACAATTTCAACTCTTAATAAATGAATGAAGTACCTTTTTTGAGAAGTTTTCAATTCACACTTATAAAGTTTTGTAGCGTAGCCACATTTCTTCGATCACATTTTATTAAGTTTAAAGTTAAGAAATAAGTTCAGCAAATTTTCTCGTATTTGTATTATTTTCTCGTATTTGAGTAATTGAATCGAATTTAAAATGACAATAATGTTATATTGTTTCGTGATCATTAATGATGTTATAGTGAATGTGATAACATCCAAATAATATCAGCAGTTATGAACTGCGTATAGAATATTACAGAAATGTAAACATTTTTTCCAAACAGAAGTTATATTAATATCACCTTACCTAAGCTCTTATAAGTACTTACATTAATTGAAAGTCTGTTAAGCGTATTTTAATTTTTAGTATCATTTATGTAAATACTTTTTAAATAAAAATAACAGATTGTGGATCATTTAGATATATAATACATCATAATCTAAGCATTATAACAGCCTTTAATAACTATAAGCATATAAATTACTTTTATAAGAATCCGGTATATACACCACTTCCTGTACTTCATGCACGTCATACAAGGAGTACAGGAGGTAAACTTTTACAAGCCTTTATAAGGATGATGATATACGCTCAACATCATCTATATAATTATTTTTTAACTGTTTGTGTTTACTGCCTTTCCTGTAAAATCGCTTAACAAGCGGATTGGTAACCCATTTCAGTTAAATTTATTTATAAATCATGCAGTTGAAAGGTATAACATGTGACTTGAAATGAAAAACAAAATCGAGCACACGCATTTTGGATCCAGTGAATCAGTCTGAGGAATCTTTTTAGAACACAAGGATCGTACACAGGCAGACGATTGTTAGTCCTGAAGTCTTTACAAGCAGGTTTTGTGCTAATTCCAACACATGACTCTCACAGCGATTTGTCCTTGAGAAGTCCTTACTTTCGACACAGCTGAGGATGTTTATATGTTTGTAACTCAATCCAGAATATCCAACCTACATAATCGATAGGGTCCGAAACTAGTCTCTACCTACACCGATTATTATAACGTCAGTTTAGCTGTTTTTAATTATTTGATCATACAAATTGGAATAAAATTTAGCACTCAAATAGTTTATAACTTTCCATATATAACATAGGATACATATGGGATCTTTTATCTCGGAAAAACACATGGATCCTGTGGAAATATCTAAAACTCGATTTTATTTAGAAATAATCTGATTCGGAGATAGACAAATAGTACTTTTTAGTCCTGAAAATAAAAAATCTCGCGAGAATTTGGTGATTATTAATAGAAATCGTAGATAGAGACTAGTTTGAATATAAAATGTAATTGGAAAAAAGCATACACAAATAGTTGACATATGTGAATCAGCAGGTCGACGTCGGTGCATATGAGGAAGAACAATAAAACTGATATATGATTATTATCATAGCTTGGACACTAAGATCGCAACGTGCTCACCACCTTTCAAGTTGTACTAACAAGTTCTTGTAAAATGTGATTTGAAACGATTTTGACTAACTAAGACAGCATAACCAAGAGGTTATGCTGTCTTAGTTGCATGGATGATTTTTAAAAAATGGAAAACAGAATTGGAAAATCTTATAAATATATTAAAAATGTTGTCTTCCTATTATAAAATACACTGTCTTCTCTCTCATTCGACGATTAAGTCCTGCAAAAACCTTGAAATGTAATTACAGAGCCATCAACGAGAAATATTTTACTTCGAAGTTAACGGTTGTCATTTTCTTATAACATTACATCAGTTTATTCATCAACAGTCTAATTGGTTGGACGTTTCAGGTTCGATTATTGTCGTAAATTACTCATGACACAAGCATTCGATGCATTCAATGCTTGGTTTGATCTCAGTTGCAGAGCTTAACAGTAATACTAGTAATGCAATTTGAATAAATTTTTAAAATACTTAAGGCCTATAAAGTTTACTATAGGACAGAACCGATCCTGTAAGGAAGACTTTGACTAATTAAAATAAATTAAAAAAGGCACGATAGCCGAGTGGTTGGGTGGTCGGAATTTCCAATCAAGCGACCCGAGTTCGATCCCCAGGTGGCAGGCTCATACCAATGGGTTTTCAAAAACTTATGTACGAACTATATCGTAGGCTTGGACATAAAGACGGCGACGGGCTCACCACCTGTCACGATGTTCTGAAAATATCTTCGGTGGGAGGTGGGTCGAAGGGACTTAATTGTCTAGACTAGACCTCTGTCTAGACTGGACCTCTGTCTACCCCTGTATTGGGAATTGCGTGAAAATTTAATATTTAAAAAGAAAGGAGGTTGAAACCTAATTTTTAGAAATTTTAGGCTAGATAAATGTTAAATAAGCAAAACAACGTTGCTGCCCGTTTCTGGTCTGCTGTTTTTTCATTTGATATCTTTCAAATTGGTTATAACAGCATCAACCGGTCGTCATAACAGTCTTGAAAGGACGTTCTTTAGCCTTTTCTTACGCCGTTCACAGGAAAAAAAAGGAGAGACATATACTTGTCATACAAATGTCATAACCATACGAAATAATGTCATTTAGTATTGCTAATACTATGTATGTCTTGTAGTTTATTATTGCAATAATGTTTATTCACATTTATAGTGTGATACAGAACAATTAAATTGTAGAATATTATGCAGAAGATACCTTCGGAATATTTTTAAGCATTTTTAGAGGAAATTTCATCATCGTTATGAAACAGTGAAATATGGCAATCGTTGGATGAATCTATGCTACTAATATCGATAAATAAATGATTTGATTTAATTTGATGGATATCAATGCAATCTCATCGATAAATTTAACACATTTTATTTATGATATAAAGAATATCTGATATTCCTAATCAATGGACTACCTAGAAGGAGAATAATGATTTAACAGAGTATGTACGATAATCTTTGGCATTCTACAACCTAAATTATAAAATATAAATTAAAATATAAAATATAAATATTTTCAATTTCAGTTAAGGTTCAACTTTATACCACTATATCATCTTTATACTCTCACTACCACTGGTACTAAATATCTGTCACTAGCTTCTAAGTATCGGTTGCAGCGAAAACTATTAAAACTAAAAAAAAACCTTTTTTATTTTGTTTATACGTGGGATTACAATATTATAAAAAAACAATCAAATCACGGTAGCCTAGATGATGGGTGATTGGAATTATAGTCGAGAGACCCGAGTTCGATCATCGGTAGGCTCGTACCAAGATTTATCCAAACTTGTGTACGATTGATATCTATGACTTGGACTAAGATGGCGACAGATTCACCACATGTCGTGTTGTCCCAAAAAAGTCTTCGGTGAAAGATGAGTCGAAAGCACTTAATTGTCTAGGCCGCTGCCTTCCTCAGTATGGCGATGGCGTAAGAAATTAACCATTTTTCATAAAAATTTATTTATATGTTTCTAACCTAACCACTCGAATATAGTGAATTTTCTTAATTCAAGTTGTTATATTTTTGTTTTTATGGGCATAAATTTAATAAAAATTAATTCACCCGCCTATATAACAATTCTCTATTTCGTCCAGGGTTGACTGGTACAGAATGCTATAAGGCATTAAATCCGCCCGTTGTTACGTTTTCATTAGGTGAATGAAGAATAGGTGTCAATAAATAAAATATCTAGTTTTTAAATCTCTATCATTAGTCTTAAAAAAGGGATAAGTATATTTGAGTAGAATTTTTATATGGTTCGAATGACCTTGAATGTTCGAGTAGAAACTAAATAAAAATATTAGGGGTTTTATTGGGGACAAAATATATCATCATATGGGAAAAGCCAGAACTGCGGCTAGTATATTCATATTCCACCACAGTTAAACGGTTGAACGATTCACAAAGTGGCGGTTCGCTTAGGGGCTTAAGGCTTTCTTTAATTAAGACCAGCCTCAGTCGTCTATGATTATGTACCGTATGTAAATTTATAGAAACATAAATCAACAATACTGTTCTTACTGCGGCCATGATGTACCCGAGCTTGGAATATTCTATTTGTCTATAACTGTTTAATACCACAAGTGTGCCGTTTATTTATGTTATTCCCGGAACCGAATTCCTTAAGAGATCGATAATGCTCACCACTTCTGGGTCACAAAGAAAATCTAGAGGTAGAGTACGCATTGTAAACGAATGAAAACTGACACTGCGACGAATCGCCACATTTCATCACAGCCAAATGTGTTATTGTTTTAACTTGCGGGTCGGCTTATGGCAGCGGCGTCGTTCTCATTGCCTTTACATACGACGCACGGCCTGATTTTCAACTGCGGTGTTTCGACAATGTAACATATATTCACATACGTTGTTTTCACATTTTTCTGCGGCATAAAATTGACAACTACTACTTTTTCCTTTAAAAAAATGTAAATTAGGAAGAGGCGAAGACACCGTACCGTTATGTTTTCGATTTCACTGGTTTTGTGCATTTTAATTTTCTTAATGAGTAAATCTATCAAATATATTTCTTTTTCTGCAAATTAAGTACAAAAAATGACCTGTATGACTCCATAGCACTCGTAAGGAGATTTTACTATAACCACCACGCATGGCTAGCGAGTTGGACAACGTACACGCGCTGACCTGACATTGCTCTTCCGTCCGCCCGTCATTCGCCTCGTATGTTTTGATGGGCTGTTTTCTGGGATGGTTATTTGTCATTTATCGACCGTTACGCTTTTCGAAGCTGCTTCCATAAGCTAACTATTACAACACCCACTAGAAAAAAAGCATAGCATAAACTTATACCCATTTTAACAACAAACAATTTACTTATTTACAGAAATCTTTTAAAACAAACGAAAAAAGAGACGAATTCTCATCTTCAAAAGAAAAAAAGGTTTATATTATCTACATTCCAATTAATAATATCAGTAAATAATAGGTCCATTTAAATTTTTCACTATTCACTTTAATTCAAGAAATCTAAAACGACTGTTCTAAGCTATAGTGTATACGTCGTTACGTGTGAGGGTTGGGGTGAGATGCCTTTACTATTTATTAGCTTATATTCATTTCCTTTAAACTGAAATAATGCATGAAATAGTATTCCACTATTGCTTATGCATAAAAGAAAAAATTAGTAGAATCGAGGCCTCTGTAGGCACCACCGAAAATTTACTTAATGATACGAAACCGTATCATTAAGTAAATTTTATGCAGTTGTTACATTTGTCAAACTGTCTTTATATTCTTTAAATGCCCTATTTTATTCTTCAGGTTTTCTGTGTAAGGGTGTCTCTCTTTTACAAATTTAACATCATTGACGCTACTTATCCATTTGCATGTGGCCTCAATTGCGACATCTGTATTTCATGTAACAATTAGTTTACACTGTAAATCAATAAAGTTTATGATTTTTATATTGTTCTCCGATAAGAGTCGAAATAGCCTAGTTGGAAGTGACCCTTTAAAACTTAGGACAAAAGTAACTACTACTTCAAAACTAACATTAAATCTCGCTAGGAGCAAACATATTTTTGATGTTTATACGTATTACAAAATAATTTATATATATCGCCATAAATGTATCAAAATTTATATTATATTTTATGACTAGATCTTTTAAATATACCAATTTTTAAATTACTAATCTAGAAACTGCTCTAACTATTTGGCCAATATTTTATGTTGAGAAAGTGTGTTTCATTCTCATATCGTAGACGAGCCTCTGTAAAATCCAAAAAAAAAAATCATTATTTACTAAAAATAAATATAAACATTCATCCATTTCCCAACACACAAGGTGTTGGGAAATGGATGGATTCAAATACGTATCAATAATAAACATCCATCGCAACCTTAATAATAACAAAAAAAAATAATTTGGTAGAGTTAAAAAAAAATTTTAACACTACCAAAATTTTACGATTTGCCGCAAGAGAAACAATATAATAAATAGCATTGCGTGGTACATTCGTAGACAGATTAGCATAGCGTGGTACATTTGTAGACAGATTACATATTTATGTCAAATGTTAACAATTTAATTAAAACAAAGGTTTAGGGAAACAAGTTTATAATACCGTCGCATTCTGACACCATAAAACGGAAGCACAATATAAAATTATATCCCCTATTTTTGTCCTTTGGTTAAATTCGTATCAAAAATCAAAAGTCTTTAAAAACAAAGAGTTTTCAAATAAATAGAAATAACGTATATATTTTCAAGTATACAAAAAATACTATCAAGTCACCGCGCAAGAAATAACCGTGTTTTTATAAACTTGTTAGCGCGAAGTAATACGCATTCTAAGATAGTCGAGTTTGAGATAGAACGCAAGATTTCTTTTCGCTTTATCAGACATTGCGAATTTTTAGATAAGAAAATCAGTTCATATCAAACTAAGAACGTCCGAATATTAGGATTATTAGTCTTGATTATCGAGATTTCATATTTCACATTCTAAATAAGTAAAAGCGATTTATAAGTAGATAGTTGTATAAAAAAATAAATTAAACTCACCCAAGATAATATTACCCTTTAAGCGTGAAGTCACAAAATACTAGTTTATTAATGTTTATGAAGTTAATCGCACTATTAATCACAAAGAACTGCGTCTTTCGCGGTCGATCATCGCCGGATGTATCAGGGGATCGCGGATGCCCTGCACACGCGCTGTAATACTGTGCAGTTGCCAAAATTTCGCAAACTTTGGAGTTAGGTTGCGCATAACAAAACACTACTTCGAAAAAAGTTTTGCCCTCCTTGATAAAAATCGCAGCTAACTTCCCCGTACCTCTGTCAACTGTTACGAATTTTCGCAGTCACGTTCGTCCTCGGGTCCTTCCGTCGCGTCAGTAATTTCTTCAAGCACGACAATAATGATGACGACTTTGTATTCACTTGTCGCCAAAACTCTCTTCGCTAATTACAATGCACGGTGCGTCCCTCGCTTTCCTCTTTGCAAGACAATAGCGTATCGACGCACCCCGGGGTAATAGGTGGCCCGTCATAGTGTAGGTCGATTAAAGCATGGCTATCTTATGATTGTATATTTAATGTCTGGAGTGCATGTCTTCTTTAATAGGAGGTTGTTTGTTATCTGGTTGCGAGCGCTGACGCTGCGGTACCGGTATGGAATGGTGACTCGGGCGGTATAATCGTCCGACGTCGCCGCGCCAGTTGGCCACTGGGTTAGCGGTGTTCCTTTTCCTGCTATATCTCTTTAATGGGTAACACGCCTCCATGTAAGTCGCCTCACATTTCGCAAGCATCGAAACTATATAACCAAGCCATATGTGGTACTATAAAATTAAGTATATCGTTTTTATAATTAACATCTGCCCGATGTGTGCACTATGTTAAAAATATTAACTTTCTTATGACGTTCTTAGAAGTAGGTATATCTAACGTACTGTTGGCTTTACCTCAGTTGTTGAATGCTACCAAGAATAATAAAATGTTGACGATTTCTTAGAAGCGCCGGTATTATTCTCGTTACAATTACCACACCTGGCCACATAGCAATTACTCTTAAAATCTCAAATATGAACACAGAAACAGGTTGACATATATCTATTAAATATTTATTCTTGAACAACTTTATTAATATACTTCGATGTGTAATTTATTACACATTTTAAATAAGATGAGTAATGAATATTTAGATAATATGATAATGATAATAAGAAACTTAGTTTTGTTATTGTTGTTACATTTATAAATATCGTCAGTAGCACGTAAATATGAACATATCAGCCCTTATTAAATCAGCTACTAACTTTCTAACAGTTTACCTACCTTTACGGAACTTATACTAATGCGTATGCTCAGCAAATTTTTAGGTTTCAGTAAATTTAAAATATTTTTCCATATTTTACATCAGTGAGTATATGATTATTAGTAAAAATATTGTATAAAATTGCCGTGTGATATTAGCGTTATAATTTAGCTAAATCTATGTATTTTTTTTCCGTGTATGGTCAATAAAATGCCACTAAGGCCCATGATAATTGCCATGGCTACAAACAAATGACAGTATATCTCTGAAAATACGATGAAAATTCAGAAGGCCGATGCCGAGTTGCAATAACTATGATGTGAAGTGACCGACCACAGATTTTAACTCGTAACCCTTACAGAAAAGGCCAAACGTTCTACAGTAAACTTTTACAGGCCGTTAGCAAGGATATTAATATTTACATATTGTTTTATTCTCTTTTGAAATTATGCTAATATTTCAAGAGAAACCCGAGAAATGAGCGAGATTTATATGCAGTCTGCGTTTGTTTTGTAGTCGGTAAGAACGTAACCCCGTGCTTACTTACAAAGGGATATTTATTCAGTACATTATTCATTGAAATCTGCATAGAAACCCGGCATTTAGCCTACGTGAAGCCTGTGATTGAATTAGTTTAAATAATGTGCTTAACGGCTGTACTGTTGTGATAATGAACTATTTAACCCACATACTTCGGGGTGAAAACAATTTCAGATGTATGCACCGCTTTAACAATACCCATTTGTTTTCGATGGCATAGATGTACAAAGGAATTTCTTCATATGATATTTTGTATTCAATTTCAAAAACGACTATTTTCATAACAGCAAAATGTATCGTTTGAGAAATATGCTGCTCTTCACTTTGTGGCTTTAACTACCAATGGTATTTTAAATCTGATGTTACATGAGCTGTACAATTGTAGTGCATTACCGCACTACCTCGACGTTATGCTGCCTTGGCAACATTATTTTTCATTGGATAAGGATGTAACACAACCTTAAAGTTCATTTTACTATAAATGGCGACTGCACATCATAGACAACTTTAAAAGGAGAACGTTCCAGACACTATGTTACTCCTAAGGACTAACATGGAATGCATCATAGAGAATTACCCTGGCACTCTAAAGATTCAAGCCGTTACATAGCAGATGTTATGCAGCTGTTCGGTTCGAGAATTCAGAGTAAAGGAATATTCGTATAATATTCATTTTGACGACTCTGTGGCAATTAAAGGGTAAATCTACCACTGAAACAGTTGCTGTAAAAAATTAAAACCTATTGTAAGTTTATTTACAGAAATTTATTTACCTAACGAACATAACCTTCATGAGCATTGCTAGCATCACATAAAAATCTCTAGATTATATTAGATGTTCATGTTTTCTCTTTAAATTGTCACATACTAAATTCAAATCACGTATTTCTACCTATTAGATGCGATATAACGACCTGATTAGAGTTCTAAACAATTTAAAGTAAATAATGACTAAAATAACAATATTATTCTCTTTAAACATAGCTCTCATAGCGATTTTTAATTTGTATACATATATACATACAGTATGCTAGCGGACCTAGCAGAAACAATGCTGCCTTAGAATTAATGAAAATTGCGTGATATTAACTATAAACACACACAAAAATCGTAAAAATCAGTCGGGCAACATCCTGACACAAGAATTAGATATAATAGTTGTTATAATTACATTTTTTTAGTCTAGACAGTTTAGTCCTGTTGACCCACATTGCACTGGAGTTTATTTTTGAAACATCGCGACAGGTAATGCGCCCGTCACCGTCTTTATGTCCAAGCCAATAATAAATCTTAAATAAGTTTTGAAAAAATCACTCTTGTTTCGAATTCCGATCACCCCAACTACTCGGCTATCGAAAACATTTTCATATATAAAAAAAAAATATCTTCACGCAATTCCCAATACAGGGGTAGACAGAGGTCAAGTCTAGACAATTAAGTCCCTTTGACCCACCTTCCACCGAAGATATTTTCGGGACAACGTGACAGGTGGTGAGCCCGTCGCCGCCTTTATGTCCAAGCCAACGATGAAATTCGTACATAAGTTTTTGAAAAACTCATTGGTACTGCCACCTGGGGATCGAACTCGGGTCTCTCGACTCGAAATTCCGACCACCCAACAACTTGGCTATCGTGACTTCGATTTTCATATATACTAATTAATATGTAATGTTTTTTCGAATTGTATATTATATACTTGATAATTTTGTTCCGGGTTGTATACATTTGTATCTCGTATGAAATTCGTAACTCGATCTACTCTAAAATAGCGCTCACCACGCTAAAGTTAGTCACTTGATACTATTTGCAATTACACGGTTATAGGTGCTGCAATATATAATTATTTTTTCGTTAAAATTAGTCGTGTTGTACCCGGCAGCAAGAGTTCGGGCCGGTTGTAGTTTTGAACACGCTGCTTTCACTTTTATTCATTCTGTTACTACCATTTGTTTTATATCTGACTGCTACAAGGGGGAAGTGTTAAGTGTATATCCAGATGAGTGTAAGAAAGTGAAGCTTATTTAATTACCACACACCGTCAAATTAATCATAACTAATAAATAAAACTTTCCGGAATTCCCAATACAGGGGTAGACAGAGGTATAGTCTAGATAATTAAGTCCCTTCGACCCTCCATCCACCGAAGATATTTTCGGGACAACGTGACAGGTGGTGAGCCCTTCGCCGTCTTTAAGTCCAAGCCCACGATATAATTCGTTCATAAGTTTTTGAAAAACCCATCGGTACGTGACTGCCACCTGGGGATTTAACTCGGGTATCTTCACTCGAAATTTCGATCACCCAACCACTCGGCTGACTTTACATTAATCATAATATTATGTATATTTTGGTAATAAAGCGTATGCCTATTTTACTAGATCTCATCTATTATCTAATCTGTATTTAATATAAATAACATATTTTGTTGCCATTCTTAGAGTATATTCCATTATGTTTATGTGTTACCCTACTTTTAGTTTTTATTATAAGAATTAGTGGCAGAATTTTTTAGTTTTACAATCACATTCAAATGTGGGCGATGACTTGATCGGCATCTAATTTGCTATGTAAAACGTGACAGTTACTAATAGTGGTAAATTTTATAATTAATGTAGTTTGTTAGTTTTTATGTTTATATATGTGTATAAAAATAATTTCGATAAACTGTTTAAAAATATGTCTACACGCCATTCCCAATACAGGGGTAGACAGAGGCCTAGACAATTCCTTTCGACGTATCTTCCAAGATGTAATTTTTTGGGACACCGTGACAGTTGATGAGCACGTCGCTAAATAAATTATATATCCTAAATTGTAATTGTGATAAAACTTAATCTGCTAGTCTGAAGCTAGTATACAAAAAAAGAAATGAAAACCCAAGTTTTGACAAATAATAAAACGTGGGCCATTCAGAAACTTGAGCAAAACTAAAAATAAGTTTAAGTTTTATAATAGATTTATTGTTTGTAAATATAATAGACATAAATCTATGATTAAATTTGAGTAACTACTTATAGTGAAAGAAAATCGATTTAATTCGCTTTCTTTTCAACAAACAGTTACTCTGTGCTTTGCAGTAATATTAGTGGTAGGATTAGAAATTTAAAAATAGAATATATTAGAGATAAAAGGCTAATTCACAAGCCCAATTTGAAAGTAGAACACAATGTCAATTGATTCAGAGAAATTTACCATTTTTTCTTTCAAGTTGACATCGACTCTCTTGTTTTTGTTACTATAATGCGTCCATTCTTAATTATTTTAATACGAATCCGTAAAAATATGTTTCAATATTAACATAGAGACGCTTAGTTAAATGCAATTTTGTTAACATGGTATTTGACCTCTACATATCATGTGTACCTATAAAAATTAAACAATAAAATTTATTCCGTGTGGGGTATACGTCGGTTTTCATGATGTTGCCAGTTCTGAGATCCCGGTTCGGAGTTCGGAGTTCGGAGATGTCGGGTTCGATTCCAGGAGGATTTAATGTGGATAACTATTTTTCCCCAATTGTAACGGGCGAGGCTGTTTGTGGTAAGTTATTAGTTTCTGATTTCGTGTTTGGTTACTTACTTTGGGGACAGGTAAAAGTATGTTATGTTGTCCCTAGCTATGTGTGCATTTACATTCTTATTTATTATTAAGTATATTTTTATTTAAATAAAGAAATTTGTTTATAATTACTGCAAATTTAACAAATGATCTCAAAGCCGCAAGTTTTTTAACCAAAATATTACAATAAAATATTGTGACGGAATTTAAATTGCAGGTCAATGCAACGATGAAAACTCACGTGGCAAGTATTATTGCTATCGCAAGAACGAGATAGTGTTCTATCAATTCTGCACATTAGAAATGTCGTAAACCTAGGAAAAGGCTCGACAAGTTTATAAACTGCTCAACCAAAGATAGCGCAACGACTAATGAAATTAAGCATAAAGTAAACTAAATATTAAATTAAAGAAAAAAAATGTTTAAAATTTCAAACATTTCAGTTGAACCAGGGATGTCTGTTGTGGCGATGTCTTGGACACTAGGACGGCGATAGGCTCATGACTCGTCATGTTGTTCTAAATAGGATTTCTCACCTTTCGCCAAGGTGGTTCGAAAGGAATAAAGTTGTCTCGAGCTCTGTTTACTCCAGTATAAGTGAATTAATATTAAATTATGGGAAATTCATGAAGAAAAAAAATTATAGTAATAAAAATATACATTTCACTGTATGAGAAGTTTTACTTACTACACTATATTATGATATTTATTATAAAATAAACATACATGACGCCAAATAAAGTTTGGCGTCATGTATGTCGCCAAAAAAAATCCTTTTATTTTCTTATACAAATCATAAAATATTTTCTCAAGCGCGCACTCTCACAGCGAATACCATATCACTCGCCAGCCTCTAAGGATTTAATTGGCAGAGTAAGTGCCTTGCAAAGTTGTTCACCCTGATCTGCCGGATGGTATTCACCTGACATACTTCGGAACATCCCTAGTTCTGGCTGTACCTAACTCTCAGAACTCTTTAATGCTCAACTTAACTTTTAATGCTTAATTTCAAGTAGTTTTGAATATGACTTCGACTAGCCTACCTATATTACTACAGTATTGGTAAATACAATGTCAAATATTTTTGAATAATTATAATTTGTATTTATTATTATATTCATATATTAATACTTGCTAGTCAGAGGTTAGGCAATTTAATCTTTTCGACCCACATTTCACCGGAACATATATGTAAGCAGTACCTTTGTACAGACTATGTCTTGTTACAATTTTTTTAATTATCTATGTAAATAAATTATTAAATAAATAAATAAGTCCGAACGCACGGCTTAGTTTGATGTTAATTGCCTATTAACTGAAAAATAGATTAGGTGAAAACACATGTGACATTAAAAGTATGAAATTTACATTTCCAATTTCAATGCATTTCAAAGTTTATAATAAATCTGAAGGCAACAGAACAATTTTATCAAAGATGGATGTTGCAAAAGGAAAACGTATCATAGATACTGCTTGTACTAATTAGAGGCATTGAAAATTATACGAGATAGGTATCTCGTATAATTTTCAATATTTTTTTACTGCGTGTAACAATGAAATAAATATCGAGAAAAATATGTTTTGACATGTTTATATAACAAAAAATAATTTTATAGAAATTTACTTCAATTATGGGAAATGCATTGTCTGAGTTTGTAGTGACCCTGCTCTCGAAGCTATGGGTTGCGAGTTCGAATAACACTAGAAGCAAACATTTGTATGATGAATATAAATGTTTGTACTTGAGTCACAGACATTAATATGTATTTATAAATATTTATCTATGTAAATACATATTTATGTAAAAATATATTGTACCGTTAGCTTGGACGTTATGAGGCGATAGGCTCACCACCTGTCACGTTGTCCCAAATAAGCTCCGGTGAAAAGTGAGACGAAAGGATATAGTCTAGACCTGTGCCTACTCTAGTATGGGAAATTGCGCGAAGATATAAAAAAATAAAGGAAAGAATTCGCTATACGCACTTTCGCATAAACCACCTGAATCTGAAGATACCTCTTTATAATAAAGAAGAGAATGATCGAGAAGAATCTATATTAAATTTTATTTCACAGGCTAGAGAAGGAAAGAAATACTTATGTATTTTTTATTTTAATATTGTGGCTATGGATTTCAACTCTGTGCAGGTGGAAGATGTTCCCAGATTGTTGGACCTCACGCACAACGTGTATTCAAAAATATTTATTTTATAAAGTGCCACAAACATGTTCAATAAAGTTGTCCACCTACTCGAGTGTTTAACTTATTCGGTTGTCTTCACGGGACCCTCGGATGCGTCTTCAAACCCCGTTATTCTCCAATAATCGCACCTAAAATATGGCAACCTCAAAACCTACATTCGTTTTGAGGTCTTATATCCTTACAACCGCAATGTCGTGCCTCCTCGTTATAAAATTGCGAAGTGTAATCGATAAACATTCGTTCTTAGTATTAATCTCTATTTATGTGTGGAGCGTTCAACTTTACTTTGCAGGTTATTAACCAAGAAGTACAAAGTAGTATTTGGAAGAGAAATTACCTACATGCCAGGCCTGAAATGGCTTGGAAGGCCTATGCGCTGTACTTAATACATGCAAATAATTGCAACCATTTCAAATAATTGCTATAGTGGAAACTTAAAGGACCGAATTGAAATTGAAATGAAAAAATTACTGATTTCTACTTGGGATGCTTGGTGTATTGTCGAGTAGCATTGCCTGTGCATTGCGTTGAAGAGTTTTGGTATTGCAATTTACTATTTTCCTGATTCTTCGTGGGGTCAAACTGCCAATGGTGGTAAATAAAAAAATACACATTAGTTATTAAATATTTTCAGTCATTCTACATTACGTTACATCTATTTACGAACTGTATACCCATTTCGATTATAAAATTATTGGTTAATTAGTAAATAATATCTTATCACTCGATTCTAATCTAGCACTTTAAACAAGAAAATCTTGAGGAAATTTGTTATTACTGATAACAAATATCCTATCATTTAGTGAATGTTTGACGTTTGTAGTGTCAGGAACGTTTATGATGTCAGAAAAAGTGAAAAAGAAGCCGTCGCTATTTGCGTTGAAGCGATGGAACAGCCAGAAGCCGGCCGATGAAATTACATTTCCTAGAACCCCATCGACGCCACCTACTGAATTAACAACGCAATTGTTCAAGCCAAATACCTCATCCTCAAATTCTCGATCAGCGACGGCTTCTTCGGAATTAAAGCCGAGAAAGTGAGTACAACATATCTTACGAATAACAATTGAATGCCACTATTTTAATCAATGCAAGACTGAATGTAATCAAGTGTAAGTACTAACCGCAACTTACTGAGTCAACATCAAGTCAAAATAAATGTTTTTATGCGACCAAAATCTGCTTTGCTACTCTAAGCAAGAAGATGATACTCTAGCTTATGTGATAAAGAATAACTTAGGCTAGTTTAAATATAATTAAGGCTCGCGTTAAGTGTTAAGCCGCATGCAAAGCCGCGTGAGATAGCTAGTAGTGATATAATAATGTGTTGAAGTTTTTATGTCTTCATCCTTCACCATGGTGTGGTGCGGAAATGAATACACGGGCTCAAGTTCGATCGTAATACAATGAGTTTTTTTTAATTACTGCTCATCGTTGGTTTGAACACTAAAACAGTTACAGGCTTATCGCCTGTTACATTATGCAAAACAATTAATTGTGAAAAGAATAAATTGACTAGGCGTACGACTAGCCCCGCATTTGGAATGCGTGAAATAAATTATTTAATATTTTACACTAAAATAAATAAATTGTTAATAAAGAAATAAATTATTTATTATTTTATTATTAATATCAACGATCTGTACTCAACACTATTGTGTAATAAAGTTTTTAAGTTTATATAAATATTTTTACTCAACACTTCGACTTTAGTTCAACTCCTGTTCAGTTAAAATCAATTTACGCTTTTAAACTATATCTATGTTTGCTGATTAATGTAATGAATGATAATGATATCAACGATTATTTTCGGACACCTCAGATCGATGTTACGATAACATAATATTTTATCGTGCAAATGTAGTATAGTCGCATATTAAACGGCCTCTAAATGTACACTGACATAGGACTCTATTAAGAAAATGCTCGATTGAGGTGCGCACTTCTGCTCGATTAGGAGCTTTAATGTGCTCGTCAAAATTTTAGGCTAGTATTTTTAAAGTTTATATGGATAAGTAATTGACTCTTATCACACCCAAAAATAGTTACGGAAAGTATAATTGTTGGAGTCATGTTGTGCTTAGTAATTTAACAAAGTAAAATTACATTAGCAATTTAATTTAAATGATTAGACAGCACACTTACGCTTACACATTTCTGTCGCAAACCTTACCGCCGCCGTAAAAACTTACAATATAATATAAATAGTATAATAGTATAACCCTCTTAATATTTTTATTTATTATACTATTATACTTAATAGTATAATAGTATAGACCTCTGTCTAGGTCTAGAGAATTACATCCTTTCGTCTCATCTTCCACCGAAGATATTTTTTGGGACGTGACAAGTGACACTTCGCCGTCCTTATGTCGAAGCCAATGATATAATAATAAGTTTTTTCGAAAAAAGAAACCCAGTGGTGTACGCCTACCACCTGGGGATCAAACTCAGGTCTCTTTCCTCGAATTCCGATCAATAATATACAGAATAAATGGATGTAGTACGTATGTGCAGAGAAAAATAATTTAAGATTAATTTAAAAAACCTTATTTTTACTTATATCACGCCGTATTTTAAAAAAGTATTCATTTACTATCATTCACCCACTTGTTACTCCGACGACCCCAATATTTTTTTTTGCAAAACTTATGACTTATCTTAGTTAATCATTAGTTTAAACATTTCTTTCCTTATATCCATTACCGCCAACCACCGTAATTCTAGAAATGCACCAAAAATTTGTTTTTTTTTTTAATTGCTATATGAATAACTATTTAGATGAACTGCTTGTAAGATTTAATTTTAAATTGTATTATTAAGTAAATATACGGTGAAAAATATTTTATTAAAAAAATAATTTCGTGGTTTAAGTACTTAAATTAAATAAATTTAGGATTACATATGACGAAGAAGATGGAATTTAGGATCAGTCTCATATATATAAAACTGATTTTTGTTCATCAAAATTTATTTATTATTTCTACGTCAGTTTCACATTGCATATTGTTTACCTTGTATTGAAAAGTTGGTCGAATAGATACTAACTTATTAGCACATTATACGAGTATTATTAATAGTACAATTATTAATCACGATGTTACGACCCATAATGCGATTATATGAAACTTTTTATCAGCATTTAATTTTATCAACATATTCATAGATATTATAAAAGAAAATAATATCGTAAGGGATAATTGCCGTAAGAATTATCAAAATTAGCCACCGCGCCAAAATCACTCTCGTGGTAGGCTTGTACCAATGAGTTCTTACAAAACTTTTCTACGATTATATTGTTGGCTATAAAATGGACATATTAAAAGACGGACTCTCACCACCTGTCTCGCTGTCCAAAAAATGTCTTAGGTGAAAGGTCGAAAGGTCTTAATTGTCGACCCGATCTACCCCAGTACTGGTAATAGTGTAAAGATATTCTTTTTATTAGTTTCACTGTCTTTCTAAATAATTTGTATTCTATGATATTGATACGAAATGTGAACTGTAAATATTATTCTTGGCAATTGTTATAATGAAGCAATTTAAGTTTTACTGACGCAGTAAGTTGTTATTTCCTCTACTTCTTAGATCTTATCAAAAGAAACTAAATGTAGTAGTAAGTAGCACTAAAATGAGGTCTGTCTAAAAATATTACGCTGAGGAACTCCATGAATAACTAAAATATGTCATTGAAATTAAACGATATGTTATTAATTAAAAATACACGCACGGTGATTTATCATTTTTAAATTTCTGATTCATTTAATGACAAACAATCCACTTTCCTTACATGATTTAAATATCAATTAAATGTTACATTTTTGCATTGCAATTTCAACAGACAATTAAGGAAATTAATTTTATGCTTACGATTATTGTTTTTGGTAAATCAGCATGATATTTAAATTCATTGCTACACACTTATACTCATTCATTGTTATAAATATATATTTATTAGAATCAACCGGTTGCGCCTTACGGCATCTTCAGGCCATTAAACTCAAAAAAATTATTAATATACTGAAGATGCCGTCAAGCAAAACCGGTTGATGAGGAAAAGGGAAAAGGTTATGAAGAACGTCTAAATTGGCAACGACGTGCATAAAATTAAAAAAAAGTTTGTAGGATTTCAACGTGTGGGTAAAAAGTTTACCTTTTATTTATTTATTTAATGATTTATGCACACACAAAGTAAAAATAAGAAATACAATATAAGAAAATCGTTTGTACAAAAGTACTTCTTTAGAAATTACTTCCAGCAGATCTGCGACTGGTGTATGGCTAAAATTCAAGGTAGATTACACATATACAACTATATATATACATATAATAAACATACATATATAATATATACAAAATAATTCAATATAAAAAATTTATGCCTTTTTTGTAACAGAATATCGGCTGGTGGAATCAAGGAACTTGTACAATGTCCTCTTTGTCTGGAAGTACTTCACAATCCTAAAATGTTGCCATGTCAACACACTTTTTGCCTAGCGTGTCTAAGAGTATATGTGGATGGTAAGTTGGCTAGCTAGAAATAAGCTAAAGAAATAAGTTTTATTTATATGTATGTGATGATTTGTGTTCTATATTCTGTTTTTTAAATAATTTGCAGCCGAGCAAATTATCGATTGCCCTATTTGTTACACGAGAATACAAGTGCTCGGGCCGAATTACGTGGACGATTTACCATCGAATTTATATATTGATACACTGTTACAAATGGTGGGGATTAGTAGTTCAAAACCTAAAAAGCCAGAGACACCCCCTTCTACACCAGCAACCGCAATGGCCGCAATGCAAAATGTTGACTTGTTTGCTGGCGGATTACGTTGCTGTCATTGTCGCTCAATGTGTGATACTAGCGATGTAACTACGTGTGAACATTGCAAATTGGTAGGTTTCACATTATTATTATTATAAATTTACGATTTATCCCTGACAGGGGTCCCGTCCCGTATGAACAAATCTCCAAGTGTTACATATGCCCACAAATGCCTCTTTCGCATTAATTTCATAAAAAGGAATTATTTTCTTCACAGTCACGATAGCCGAGTGGTTGGGTGGTCGGAATTTCGAGCCGAGAGACCTGAGTTCGATCGTCAAGTGGCCGTACCAATGGGTTTTTCTAAAACTTATGTACGAATTATATCGTTGGCTTGGACATACAGACGGCGACGGGCTCACCACCTGTCACGTTGTTCCGAAAACATCTTCGGTGGAAGGTGGGTCGAAGGGACTTAAATGTCGAGACTAGACCTCTGTCTAACCCTGTATTGGGAATTGCGTGGGGATATTTATTTATTATTTATTTATTTTCCTCATACATTTGGATGGTGACGACGTCCGTGGACGAGTGGCATAAACACTGGTTTTCAAGGTGTCGCCATCTCGAGGTCCCGGGTTCCAATCCCGGACGGGTTAATGTAGAAAAAAAACCACCATTTCTACATTCTTTCGGGTCTGGGTATTTGTGCCTTCCTTGTTTCCGATTCCTACTTCAAGTGCTTTAGCTTCTTTCATTGGAATCGGAACAATGTATGTGATGTTGTCCCTATCTATATATGTATTTATTATTTTTAATTTTAAAATAAAAAAGGTGTTTTCAATTTGTAAAATCATCCTATCATTAACTGCAAATTTGATTTGTCAGAGAGTGATAAGATTAAGTCTACGATAACTTTTGATTAATGCGGGTCACCCATCACAGTTACTTAAATTGTATGTCTTTACAGAAATTTTGTAGAGTATGCTGGTTGCAACATTTGGAAGATATGCGAACACAAATTGGATCGATTGTGAAACAACTTGATTCCGCCGCGAACCGTCTGGAACATAAGATAGAACATTATAAGGTAGAAACTTCAAAATATCACATAAAAAAGTAGCAACATATTAGTGCTTTCAGGGGAACAAAGGTCTTTTTTCAAATATTCTTCAATAAAGATTTGAGCAGGGAATGTCCATCACACGGATTAAGTGTAAGTTACGTATTAAGTTAAATAGCCGAATGGTTGGGTGGTCGGAATTCGAGTCCAGAGACCCGATTTCGATCCCCAGGAGGCAGCCTCGTACCAATGGGTTTTTTCAAAAACTTATGTACGAATTATATCGATAGTTTGGATATTAAGACGGAAATTATATCACCTATCACGTTGTCCCAAAAATATCTTCTGTGGAAAGTGGGTTGAAACGACTTAATTGTCTAGACCTCTGTCTACCCCTGTGTTGGGAATGGCGTCAATATAATATTATTTTTGTAATGTAGGTCTGAATTAAGTTTAAATATATAACATAGAGATAAAATGTTAATGTAATTACAGGATCGATGTGAACGTATAATAGAACAAATAAATATAGCCGCCGAAGAGAAAATTAATGCTATCCTTGAAGCCAAAGCTAATATTCTTAGGGAGGCAAGTGAATTTAGAAAAACAGGTGACATGTCTGCACTGGCACTTCAATCATCTTTGAAAGAAGCTCGGGAAGTAGCAACTCGTACAATGACTTCAAAAGAAGCTCTCAACGATAATCAGAAGGTCTATGCTAATTTCAATTATTTAAAACAAAACATCATACAAAATATCAGAATGCGTACATTTAAATATAAAACCCCGTTTCACTCCCGCAGCTAATAAGTATGTTATGATATTAACTTTTTAATCCATAAAGCTGTTAGCGTACCAAATAAAACGACATTCATATCTACAATTTTAAAAAAAATTACCCTTCTTCGATTCAATCATGCTCAAATTATTACATATTTCTTCAAGGCTAACAGAGATTTGTTTATTATATTTTAGAAAATAAAAAATCAAAACCGATGATAAGGGAAACCAACACGTATCGAGAGGGTTCACCGTTTCAATCGATTTCCGTTAAAAATTTCAAGATTTTACGTTTAGGTTTTTATAAAAACAGTAAAGCTAGGAGTAACTAATATTTAATTATGTGGCCTAGTGACGAATTAGATTCCTTTTTTACATATTTGCAAATATACAAACGTTACTTCGCAGGTGATGACATTCATTAACCTACATCAAAATGCATTACAATTACTCACGGACGTTTCTAAATGGGATGCGAGTAGCTTTGTATTTGATAAAGAAAACTTCTGCATAGAAGTTGATACTGCAACGCCTTTAGATGCAGAATCTGATGACCCATTACCTGAAGATGCTAAACATAACAATCCATTAGAGAGCGAAGAAAGCTTAGTACTATATTACAGGTATGATGTAATGTGAGTGAACAATTTGTTGCAATAATCAGTATTTAATTTTTACGTGTTTGAAATTTTTAGATCTCGTAACTTTACACCACACTACGTTTGGCGAAAGACCGCCCGACCATGCGGCGTCGGTATTAGTCCCTGGAATGACCACCTCTATATCTGCGCAATGGACAGTCACAGTGTTCTAGTGGTAGAACGATCACAGGCAAAGATTGTGACACGTCTCACCTGCGAGGAGATGTTGTGCCCAGTACACATAGCGTTTTTGAAAAGTTTAGGCGAGATCTACGTTACAGGTGCGCTACATACACGTATATATAAATATAAATAAGGGCTGGTATAAGTCTATTGCAGGATAAAGGCGTCTCAACATGCAGGCAAAACAAGCAAGGCATCGCAAATTTTCGTTAATACTAACGATAAGGAAAACTTAAGATGCTTGACAAGCAAATTGGCAATGGCTGTACTAGCCATGAACCTTAGACGCTGCTGACTGGCTGGTCATGTATTTTGGTCGGGTATTTTTGAGAATTTTCTTATCTCGGTAGTCTATTGCATTTAAGCGCTAACCTAAGTCGCCTCTGACTACTAGAACGCTGGAAGCTTTTTCTTCCAGCGGGTATCGTAACAGCCAAGAGCGAACTATTCTTACACGTTACCACACGGAAAAGTTTGATGACTTTGACTGATGACCGCTAATTCAGTTCTTCTTTTTGTTCATTGTGCGTACAGCATGACGGTTAACAACAGGGACAAAATATTACATTAGGCAGATTCATTTAAAATTACATTAATGTGCAAAATAAGACACAAATACGATTGGTGCAAAGAGTGAACACTATGAGAGTTACTTCTTTACAAATATTAATCCTAGTTGCTCCAACTTAATGATATGGATCTGTCAGTTGTTTCCCCTAAATCCAAAAATAATCAGTGCATGTTTTCAGATAAATGGAAACACTGCATTCATGTGTTTTCTAAGGATGGCGAACACATAAGGTCAATAGGACAGAAGGGAAGTCGCGACGGTATGTTCCGATCACCGGAGGGCATAGCGACAGACAACCTGCAGCAGTTATTATACGTGGTCGACACCGGTAACGATCGAGTACAGGTAGAGCCATGAATTTTCAATAAATATTCCACTCAGTCTCTCTTTCCGAGGATGTAGTAACATGTGTCTAAAGAAGAAGCCATGATAATACCATGGCTTATCTTGAGAATATGGTATTATCGTCATAACGTCTTGTAAGAGTTATCACCATGCTTGGTAAGCGGTTGGGCGATCGCAGTATCATACACCAATATAATGGCAGAAGTGTAGATCGCAGTATCAGTATCGCAGCATTGCGTACCGGTCTGCTCAATTTTGGTCCGTCATCATTTCGAGGTGGTTATCCTGACACTTGTAGGTGTTTAAGTCTAAGCCTATAAAATATTATTGGCTATAACATTTTATAGGCTTTCCCCTGGTCGCCTCTTACAAAGGAAGAAAAGGGATGGTATATCCTTACGCCATATTCACACGCCCCTTCCAAATTAAAAAGAAATCAAAACATACATTACTACACAGAAAAGACTTCACCGTCACAATCTTTGAATGTTTATTTTAAGAATATAATGTTTATGTCGTAGATACTACAACCTGATGGAAAATTTGTGGATCAAATAGGTGTTACAACAAAGCAGCAATCTATGCACACGTCTAGCGTTTGGGACACGAAAGAAATCTTGTGTACAGAGCTGAACGCGCCCACTGGCGTCGCTGTCACGAACGAACGAGTGATCATTTTGGACAGCGGAAATCGTCGAGTGAAAGTGTACAACAAGCAAGACAGGAGCAAAGTTTTAGAATTCGGCTCCTTAGGACACAGGAAAGGACAATTTAGACAACCAGAAGTATTGGCGGTTGATCCAATGGGCTTTATACTGGTTGGCGATTCAGGAAACTGCAGGGTTCAAGTATTCAAACCGAATGGACAATTGGTTAGAGTATTCGGTAGACTCGGAACCGAACCGGGAAAGTTCGGATGGATTTCAGGCATACATGTCACGAAACAACTGGATATAATCGTAAGCGATACGAAAAATCACAGCGTTAACTTTTTTTAATTTAAATAAAACACGAGTTTAACAGTTATGTTTTAATACAAAATAAAAATATATCGGTTTTACTGTAAGAAAAATAAAACAAAATTACATGGCTTATTGCTGTAAACTGTCTAGAAACAGGCTAAAAATATTAATATCACAAGAAAACTTTCACGTTAGTATTTGAGTGTATTGTTGTAAATCTACAAAAGTGACGAGACGAATTGCAAGCATGTGATTCACATTCCTAACACAACATGAAATTAAAGCAGTTTCATTACTTACGGTGTTTTACAATATGGCAAGATTCGTTGTAAATGTGTTTTGAATTATGATAATTAATAAAAAACTTATTTTTACAAAATCCTAGAACGTTATTTAAGAATTGTCAATGGTAAGTATCTACCTATGTTTGCTAAATATTAATATATATGTTAATAAAAATAATATTTACAGGTTTGAAGCAAAATTCAAAATATACAAACAAACCATAATATACAATGCCAGATAATTTTTTTTTTAATTTTCAACTGGAGTATTAAACTCCAACAGACGTTTTTTAAAAGGCATACAATTACGCTTTTTTTTTTTTTAAAAAAAAACTCTTTTTCATGTATAAACATAATTTATAAAATTTTATCTATTATATATCTTATCCAGCCCTGTATAAATAACAAATTAACTTTCCGAATTTATTTAAAAATGCACCTCTCCGGTGTTGGACTTCTGGAAGATATTACTCTTAGCTGATGATCGAAGCATTCGCAATGGTATCTTATTCCGAAGGCGTTAGTATAAATATATCATTTGACCGTCTAGCGGTCACCACCACTACTATCAGTATTCTCGTTTCGAAATTGTAATTTTTTCTTTCACTTAAGTTGATACCACGACTATTCATTTATTTTATTTATTTTATAATAAACGTAAATTTAGCGAGAGGTAACAAATTGTGAAACATTTTTCTAAAGACATTGAATTTTTTATGACCACTGGTAATTAGTTAATTATCCAACTTATATATATATATATATATATATATATATACATATATATATATATATATATATATATATATATATATATATATATATACATATATATATATATATATATATATATATATATATATATTGTGATCGAGAATTGACGACGGTACATAATCCTCAGCTCGGCAGAATGTCGCACCTTAACTTAACGTTCCTTATCATTAGGTGCATAAATTATTTCATTTTTGTGGAGAGAGTGTCGGTTCAATTTTTTAGGTATTATGTTAAGTCACTGGAATGATCCAAATTTATGAGCAAACTTTTATTCTTGAAAGGTTTTATTTTGAATACGATGATATATATAAAGCCAAGCGGAATTTTTCAAATAAAATGTTACTGGTTAACATGTGATGTATATAAAGTAATATACTCTTAAAACGCCCATAAGCAGATAAAATAAGTTTTTTTTTTATATGGCGCAGATATCAGTCTCTAACTAAAGATACAAACTAAAATCATTTTAATTCACGTTATAAAAGAATTGTGTTACTATCTCAAAGTAACACAATTAATTTGAATTACTCTCTCATATACACTTATGTTAAATAATTTTAAAATTAAGATTAATGAGATTTTTATAAGTTTTCTAATAATTTTTGACAAACAAGGTAAATTAAAATTTTTATGTTAATCAACCTAGAGATTTATATAATATATATGAAGGACTAACATACTGCTTTAGTCCCACCTAATACATGCATGGAAATAAATGGCTCTCACATTACTGAGATTAACTAAACTAAAGATGATTTGTGATAATTTTTTCGTTGCAATGAATATTGGTGGTCACAATACCAGGCACCTTACACCTTAGAAGCCATTTTTCCGCCACCGGTCTGGGACGTTTCAATATTGAATGAATAATTGAATGATTGATTGAAGGAAATGAATATTGATGCTCGTTAGTTGGCTGTTTTCGACACGCATGGGATATAAGGGGTGGTAAAAATCGAGTTACTTCATTGACATGAATAATTATCGAAATAATGGCATTAGGTTGTGTGTCAAAAAAGTAAGTTACACTTGAACATATATTAGTTATACACATTTTTATCATGCCTTTAATGTATTCCGCTATAAAAAAAAAAAAGGTATAGACCCGATAAAACTTAACACTAAATTAAGATAATATTTTTTAAAGAGACGGAATAAATTGAGTTTAATTCATTTTTATTTTTCGTTTTAAAGTACTTACTCCTCAAAGAGTCATTGTAAAATATAATCGTTAAATATACAGTTATATAAACAATAATGCTAAAGTACAGCTGTTTAGCTATTTTTTTAAAATAGGTATAATACTGAAAATAAAAATCTCTTTTTTTTTTAATCGAATGAATATTATTAGTTTTTCGTTTTATTTCTTTAATTACGCGCCATTTTATTACTGGTAAAATATTTAGTTTCACATAAGAACAATCGCACATTAAAATTATCTTAAGAAAAATGTAAAATGCAGATCATTCCCAATATTTTTGAGATTCTTCTAAAAAATCTTAGAATTCTACGACACTATAAAAAGTTATATAAAGATATCTACATAATTTTTCTAACATTTACTAGACTGCTAATTTAATTTGCTTAAACGCGAATTTAAACCGAGTCAATTGATTAATAGACGGGATCAAAACTGTATTGCAAACATAATTCCAAAGTTACAAAAAAAAAGTATTAAATGCATCTATTAAAATATTCTGTCTAAATATTCCGTCGATTGTCGAATCTCATAGGACTGGGCGCGGAAAAATTATGTAATAACATGAATAGCACTCGATATCTATACCGTTAAACGAAATTAAGAGGAATAAATTTAAACGAAATTAAGAGGTAGTACATTTGATTAAAATGTAAAGTGGGGTATTAACAAATTATGACCTACAACTTAGATTAGTGATAAAGCTTTTTTACTTTTGTGACAATTATTACCTAACTTTAAAGGCCTTTCTTTCATAGCCATAAAAATGACGATAAATATATTCTCTAGTTTTTAATGATTTTCGAGTTTGTAATGTCTAAGACTAATTGATTGTTTCAGGTGGATAGATCTCTTTCGGCCTATGACGAACGGCACGGTTGACATTTAGTAACTGAGTGGCTCTCGCCAAGTACAACTGAGTCGCACTCAGCTGGTGGACCTTCACTTCTGTCATGTTGCCTCTGAGAAAAAAAAGAAATTAATTAAAAATGCTACTTTTCTAACATGCGACATGTTATAAGATTTAGCGTAGGTATAGCGTAAACGTCAATTTAGTCAAGGCTAGTTTCGAATATAGATATAATAAGACATCAAACTATATATTTGATATCTGGCCTATTTGCGGCGTACATAATAAGATGATAAAATCACGTGGATAGAGTGGAATCTAGTCTCAGTTATAAGACACTCGCGAGTCGAAGCTAGGTTATAAATTTACATAAAATATACGAGTTGCTCTTAGAACATTTCGAAATAATATATATATATATATATATATATATATATATATATATGTATATATATATATATATATATATATATATATATATATATATATATATATATATATATATATATATATATATATATATATATATATATATATATATATATATATATATATATATATATATATATATATATATATACATATATATAGACATATATTTACATATATATATATATATATATATATATATATATATATATATATATATATATATATATATATATATATATATATATATATATATATACATATATATATATATAGTATTGTATTGTAATTCAACTAACAGTCACGATAGCCATATCTATCGATATAATAAATATCTTCACGCCATTCCCAATGCAGGGGTAGACAGAGGTCGGTTCTAGACAACAAAGTCCCTTCAACCCACTTTCCACCGAAGATATTTTGGGACAACGTGACTGGCGGTGAGCCCGTCGCCGTCTTTTATCTCCAAGCCAACGATATGAAGAATCGTACATAGGTTTTTGTTGAAAAAACCCATTGGCACGAGATTGCCACCTGGGGATCGAACTTGAGTCTCTCGACTCGAATTCCGATCACCCGACTACTCGGCTATCGTGACTTGAATTGGGACTGTCTACCCTTTCCTAACATTACCCGTATTGGGAATTGTAGCATAATAATGTTTTGAAAGTAACATTAATTTATATATATGTATGAAACATTTTTAGTAAGTTGAGATTACTGATTAAAAACTAAAACAAAATCAAGTTATAATCTCGCGCAAAAAAATTGGTGTCTAACATCGCGTATAAGTGTTCTGTTTAATACAGGCCAAAAAGAGGTTAATGCTTTGTGGGTCAACGTTGTTATTATCAGCAATTTACAGTTGTAAATGAAATCCTATAACACATTTGCATATTTAATGCAACAAGATTAGTAGTCTAACAAAAATGTATTATAGCTGATGGCAAATTTATTGTATTGTATACTTTAAAAAAACATGCTATCATAATAGGAATTGGATATTTATTTAATTTAAAATAATTTGTTCATAACAAATTATTTTAAATAAAATAAATATGTTCACGCAATTCCCAATATAGTAGGCAGTAGTCTAGTCTTGAAAATTAAGTCCCTTTGACCAACCTTCCACCGAAGATATTTTTCGGAACAATGTGACAGGTGGTGAGCCCATCGCCGTCTTTGTGGCCAAGCCAACGATATAATTCGTACATAAGTTTTTGAACTCGGGTCTCTTGACTCGAATTTCCGACCACTCAACCACTCGGCTATCGTGACTACAAAACAAATTATTGTATTTTATAATTAGTTCTGGATTATTCTATCTTCAACGACGGTCAGGTAATACGCGCATAAAAATACGTAATACGCATTAAATTTAAAATACTAGACGTTATCTTTACCTATATTGGATAAGTAAAGCTGATGCAGAAACCACAACTGTTCTATTTAGGGTAGGCAATGCGGCACATCGTGCTGCCGTTAATCCTTATATCATCCCATGAAAAGTCTACTACTGTACATAAGGCTCCTTCAAGGATTGTTACATTGAACAGTCCTGTGCCACCCACAGTTTAAAAGTACCTGATTCAAATTATTTAATAACTGTCCCTATTTTTTTTTATTTCCATTTACCAATTTAGAGCTAGAAATATTTTTTTTTACATAAAATACATCGAGACAAGTGTTTACCTTCAATTCAGTAGCCAAACTTCTAAAAGTGTCCTCTACATTAGTGTTGTCTTTGGCGGACGTTTCCATTATAAACATAATTTCAGGAACATAACGACAGAAGGATTTGGGCTCATCCGATTCGACTTCTCGTTCGTCTGTTAGATCACACTTGTTCCCAATTAATGAAACAATCACATTTGATGAAGTATATCGCCTCACTTCTTCTATCCATTTTTGTAAAGACAAAAAAGTGGACCTCTTGGTTATATCATAAACTGAAAATAAATTTAATTTTTTTAAAGACATTATAAATTAATATCTTCACGCAATTCCAATACAGGGGTAGACAGAGGTCTAGTCTAGACAGATAAGTCCCTTTGACCCACCTTCCACCGAAGATATTTTCGGGACAACGTGACAGGTGGGGAGCCCGTCGCCGTCTTTATGTCCAAGCCAACGATGTAATTCGAACATAAGTTTTTGAAGCACTCATTGGTACTGCCACCTGGGGATCGAACTCGGGTCTCTTGACTCGGAATTCCGACCAACCGACCACTAGGCTATCGTGACTTTTTCGTGAAGGCATTGAAAGATAAATAGGGAATGATTGGTTGTTCTCCTGCTGATTTTTTAATTTGTGAACAGATATGTTGATACTTCGCACATATGAAAACTATGCAGTGCTTATGAAAATTTATCTGATAATGGGGACAGAAGGAATTTGATGTAACTCCTTAGCAGTTTATAGTAGCTATCTCATTTTTTGTGAGATTTATGGTTTAAATTAGGTTAGCTACCAATCATAGGTCTGATGATGAAGATACCCAAAGGGAAATCTTACTAAGAAATGAATAAACATGAATTTTTCTGATTTCATATTTAAACAACATACAATTTGCATAAAAAAAATTGTAGCTTCTATTTACAACATTACAATCACATTACCAGACCAGCCTGCATATCTATCAATTGCAACCAAATTAGAGATAACTTTGGAAATCTTCACGCCTTTCCCAATACTGGGGTAGACAGTGATCTAGACAATTAAGTCCTTTCGACCCACCTTCCACCAAAGTAATTTTTGTGACAATGTGACAGGTAGTGAGCCCATCACCGTCTTTATGTCCAAGCCAACGATGTAATTCGAACATAAGTTTTTGAAGCACTCATTGGTACTGCCACCTGGGGATCGAACTCGGGTCTCTTGACTCGGAATTCCGACCACCCGACCACTAGGCTATCGTGACTTTTTCGTGAAGGCATTGAAAGATAAATAGGGAATGATTGGTTGTTCTCCTGCTGATTTTTTAATTTGTGAACAGATATGTTGATACTTCGCACATATGAAAACTATGCAGTGCTTATGAAAATTTATCTGATAATGGGGACAGAAGGAATTTGATGTAACTCCTTAGCAGTTTATAGTAGCTATCTCATTTTTTGTGAGATTTATGGTTTAAATTAGGTTAGCTACCAATCATAGGTCTGATGATGAAGATACCCAAAGGGAAATCTTACTAAGAAATGAATAAACATGAATTTTTCTGATTTCATATTTAAACAACATACAATTTGCATAAAAAAAATTGTAGCTTCTATTTACAACATTACAATCACATTACCAGACCAGCCTGCATATCTATCAATTGCAACCAAATTAGAGATAACTTTGGAAATCTTCACGCCTTTCCCAATACTGGGGTAGACAGTGATCTAGACAATTAAGTCCTTTCGACCCACCTTCCACCAAAGTAATTTTTGTGACAATGTGACAGGTAGTGAGCCCATCACCGTCTTTATGTCCAAGCTAACAATATATAAATAATACATAAGCTTGCCACTTGGGGATGAACTTGGGACTCTTGAATGTTCAATCCGTCCTTCTTTGGAATGCACTTTCTCATGAAATCAGGACATCTAAAAGCCGTTACTCGTTTAAAATGAAGCTTAAAGAGTATATTTTAAAAGAAATGGCATAATCACCTCTGTGATGATTTAACATATTTATAATTCATGTATATGTATATGTATGTATGTATGTATGTGTATGTATGTGTATGTATGTATATGTATGTGTATGTATGTATATGTGTATGTATGTATATGTTTATTATGTATCTGAGTAGTTTTTTGTAATATATATTTTTTTTCCTCATCCCCCAAATCTAACACCTACTTCTTTTCATCTCTGCACCACCTAAAGGTTGGCTGGTAGAGAATGCCTCTGGCATTAAATCCGTATATATACACTTTCATGTATATGAAGTTTAATAAAAAATATAAATAAACACCCAACCACTTGGCTATCATGACTTAAAATTGTCTACACTTTATTACATACATACAAACATTCATAAATACATACATAAATGTGTAATAAATTCTAGTAGGATATGGGCCTCTTCAATCAACACACTTGGCAAGCGGATTGGCAATTGCTTTGCTTGGCCACTCGCACCTCAGATGCTGCCATCTATCCACGGTGTGGTTATATCAATGTGATGTTTATAGAGAAGGTTGTCCAGCCATCTTTTGTTTGCTATAACCATATTCAAGGCTGTTTTGCTTAGTCACTTCTTACAACACCTATGGGAAGAAAGGAAGTGGCAATAGTCTAAATAGTCTGTAAATATACACTGCAAGACATAGGCCTCTTCCATAAGTCGGATTTATGGCTAAACTTTCCAATATGGACCGTCGATTTAAATGCTCGTATTTTTATTGTAGATAGTAGTCACTAAAATAATACGTTTTGTAAAGTTTTAGATTGCGGAAACTTACGGATCAGGAGATATATTTATTTTAACTTTTAACTTTTCCATACAAATTTGCAAGTTAAATGATGTGTCAAATAAATTTGACAACTGATTTTCAAACGTCAATTACTTTCACTTTGCCCTTACAGTTGAAATCGTTTAAAACATACTAAGTTAATCAAAAAAAAAACAAAACCGAATCAGAACACCCCACTATCTACGTGGTCTTGTTTGCCCTACCCCTAGAGTGTATATAAGAGCTCGGAGGCGCGGAGGGTGAGCAGTGCCAGCTCGCCTTAACTTAAAGCTAACACGATCTCAGTGCCTGCACTTCCCTACTGCTCATCTTCCCCGCTTCTAACACCCCCCAAAAACAAAAAAACATTTAATCTAGTGTCAAAATGCAATTTAGAATATATTTTTGTTCATATAATAAAGTAAAACGATGGTACGGAAATATAATAAAGTAAAACAAATGGTAAGGAAAGAAAATATCAGATTACAATTATCTATTGACTAAATATCGCTATTCTAACCTCAAAATTTTAACCGTGAATATCTCCATAACCATGGGGTTCCACAGGGTGGGAATAGCACTGGGGGGTAGCCCTCCACCCTTTCCACCCTTCGCCCTAAAACTTGATATATTGATGGTCCATATTGGAACTATTAACTGCATATCGCTATTCTAACCTCAAAACTTTAACCATGAATATCTCCATAACCATGGGGTTCCGCAAGTTGGGAATGGCATGTGGGGGTTATTTCTACGCCCTCACCCCCTTCCCCCCTTAAAACCCCATTTATCGATGGTCCATATTGGAAAGTTTAATTGGATTTATCATAACCATATGATATGCAAGTTGGTCATACATAGCAGAATTTTATCATGTAAAAACAGTAAAGTTCGTGTAGAAACCTGAAACTATTTTGGTTGATGGTTTTAGAATTATTGTATTGAGAGTACAGGTAAGGGACATGGGTTGGCTATGTGAGGGACATATTTTACTATGGTATTTTGAGGAATTTAGACACTGCTTGGATAAGTCTACTTTCCACTATTTCATTGAAATTATAATTTAAAAAATCAAGAATTTTAAACACCAGAAGCCAATAGAGTTAGATAGAAATATTAAGTAAAGTCAATATACTAAATGATTCCTTCTGAAAGTGTTTGATTATTTTAAACAATAATCAAAATCATTATCTCTATGACCCCTGTAGCTAATGGTCTAGCCAAGCTGAATTGTGTTACATATACTAATTATATACTGTATGATGACTGATGGCTTAGATATTAAGAAGGTTACCACCTGTCACACTATCCCAAATAAGATTTGGGGAAGAGTAGGGCGAAAGTCTCAAAGTACTTTCTTAGTACTTTGAGACTTTTGCATAACATTTTGCAATAAATATTGGGCTGGGGTTGGAATACCAGCTATGCACACTAAATGTACATAGCCAAATACCAGATCTTTTTGTCTAAAATTTAACTGAACAAATTGTTGAGTGAAATTTGATTCATTGGAAAATTGGATTTGTACTTGTGTATTGTAGTGCAATGTGTATTATACTGGGCACATCATAGAATTATAGAAGATATTTAGTTTGAAGTATGAACTATGGTGTAAAGAAATATGTGAAATTTGGTTTCTGGTTAAAGTTTTCATTTGGCTGAGCGAGTCCTAGTTTCTGATTACTAAGACTGATGTTAATTTCTTTGAAGATGTTAATTAGCTGCAGTGTAAATAAGTAAAAGAAGGGAACATACCTATGATCACACCATTGGCAGAGCGATAATAACTTTGAGTAATTGTTCTGAACCGTTCCTGTCCCGCTGTGTCCCATATCTGAAGCTAATTAAAAAGAAGAAGAAAAATAAATCAATAATTCTCACTGGTTACCACTATAAAATTTCAAAACTAGTGAATTTATAAAGCACTGAAATATCATGAAATACAAACCTTGACCTTTTTTCCGTCAACTATTAATGTTTTCATAGAAAAGTCTACGCCTATTGTGTTTCCGTGCCTTTCTATAAAGTTCCCAGACTTCAACCGTTGCACAATACATGTTTTTCCTGTGCCACAATCACCAATTAGTACAATTTTAAAAAGATAATCAAATTGTTCATCTGGAACACTCATCAATGTATTGGGATTTCGGTTAGTCATAATTTTTTTTCATTTAATTTTTATGAAAATCTATCTATCCAAACCCTGTTTACGTTGTTCATCTGACAACCAATTTTTATTCCATAAAAACATGACAATGACAATCATGACAATAATGACAATCACCAATGAACCAAAAAAGAGAAAGAAGAAATTGGCTATTTAAGAATGAAGAAAGATGATAAAAAAGTTTATAATCCCATAATTTTATATAAATATTTTCTGAATTTTCAAGTTATTTATGGATATTATTTACTCTACTTCATTTTGTGACATGGTCGAATCCGTTGTTTTTGTCATTTCTCATTCATTAATAACAGATTTATAGCATAGCTTGTATGAGTGAGTTACGAACCTGCTCTCTTGTTATAGCGGCTAGGATCAATCGCGGCCACAGTACCTTTAGAAACTGCATCGCACGGAGCCCTAGAAAGAATTTGTAAGCGATGTAATGTAATATCATAATCATGTCATAACGGCATGTAAAAGCTACTACAGGACACATGCCTCTTGTTCGCTTACTGTAATCGCGGGGCTTGAGTAGAGAATTGTCACCCGCAGTACCAAACAACTTGCACCTTATCCACGACTGGCCATCACCGGTTCGCTGAATTTTGGTCTGGAATTTTTGAAAATGTTTTAAGGAGGAGGTTCATAATTAAGTAGTATTTTTTCATGTTTCTTATCTAACTACTCCGGCATATATATGAACAGATTTAGATAGTTTTTTTCTTTTTTGAGAGGTATACTTTGTTCCCATGGCCACTACCTCGTGATCTGATGACAAGATACCAAGCGAAAAGAATTTTTTCAGGTATCTCAACTCTTCAAAAAGAATAATGTGTTTTAAAGAGACGGAAAGAGTATTTTGAAAGTTTGTTTGAAAGAGAGGAAGTGCAGGTACAACATCCGGCACCATCCAAGGTAACTAATATAAATGCTTATGAAATTGAGATAAGCATGTTTGAAATAGTAAAAGCGTTGAAAAGGCTGAGATTAAGTAAGGCTGCAGGCTATGATAGGATTATTGTCGAGATGCTGAGAGCTGTACAGGGTATAGTGGCTAACCAGCTGTACCGCCTTTTCAATTTGTGCTGGCGAAATGGTTAAGTAAAATGGTAGTCCAAACGCGTAACCGTGGCACTGTATAAGCGAAAATGTTCATGGCAGGACTGCATTAATTACCGCGGTATAAATCTTCTCAGCGTCGTCGGTACATTGTGTGCTAAAGTGTTGATTGAAAGAGTTGTGAATGAAACAGGCGACGGTTTACAGGTCAGGCCTTTCCTTGCGGTGCATAGCCGAAATGTGTTTGGCGAAAAACAAGAAGGTCTATTACGCATTCGTGGATAAAAAATGCCTATGATATAATGGTGGTGGAGGAATGAATTGTGGTCGCATTGTGTGTGAACTGTGT
Source organism: Sericinus montela (assembly GCA_029286605.1). Lineage (NCBI taxonomy): Eukaryota > Metazoa > Arthropoda > Insecta > Lepidoptera > Papilionidae > Sericinus > Sericinus montela. The sequence goes on along the minus strand of JAGSMR010000073.1, from coordinate 536,148 downwards.
GAGCAGTATCCTCATACGAGAATTGCAGTCTCTTTATAGAGATTCTAGAGCTAGTGCAAGGGTAAACGGGAATATACTGTACGTCGCGTCACCGAGGCTGAATCTGTTCATGAACAAATGTTTGACAGATATAAAATAGAATGAAAGTGCGTTGAGAATGAATGAGTTACTCGTCAAATGTTTTCTCTATGCTGATGACAAAGTGTTACTTGCGTCTTCGGCCGAGGAGTTGCAGGAGATGGTAACTGCTATGAATGAAGCTTTTGTTAGAAAAGGAATGAAGATGAAGTAAAGAAGACGAAAGTGATGGTGTTTGAAAGAGATGAAACAGACTACAATATCGTAATTGGAGATGAACAAATGGAACAGGTGAATAAGTTTGTGTAGCTGGGTTCAAAGTTTACAAGAAATGGAAAGTGTGAGAGTGACATTGAATGCAGTGAATGCAGGAAACATGGTGAATGGAGCTTTGCTAATAACTGAACTAATAATTAACGAACAATCCGAAGGTGTCTAACAGGGCTCGTTTGGCTGTGCATAGGGGGTCTTGGTTCCGACACTCATGTACGGAAGTGAAAGTTGGGTATGGCAGAAGAAAATAAAGAACGATTGAAAAAGTGTATAAGGCGAGTGTGAATGAAAGTGTTGGAAGGGTCTACCCCTTCTAGGCGGGAGTTTCGAGACCAAATCGGGAACGTCCCAAAAAAATCAGGTCAAGAGTACTTCATCAGGTATGAAGGGAATAATGAAGGTGGACGAAGCGAAAAAAGTATTTAAAGTTAGTAGCAAGTGGAAAGAAATAGTCTCTGCCTACGAAAGAGTTTGTATTTATGTACATCTATAACATTATAAGGTATTTTAGTCGACAACTATGTTTTGTCATTAATAGCTGTCCATAAACATATTCGCCTTAAGTGACTCAAAGGGACCAATTGCCAAACTTTCTTTTTGAAAATAAAATCGTTTAACAAACTGTTAACCGATTTTATTTTCTTTAAGCAGAAAGACGTCAATTGAAGTAAGTCATTTGCTTCCCCGGGGTGTAGACGACATTTAGTGAAACGATTAGGGAGTATACGCGAACATTCTTTCGAATTCTGTCACCGGCCTGCTATGACGTCTTCACCGACGATATACCTAATACAGATCACTCCCTGCTTGCGCTGTACGTCGACGTCGCGGTGTACCTGACCACGTCGATGAACGCAGCGCATGCAATGGCAAAGCTTCAAAAGACCTTGGAGCTATTACCCTATTGGAGGTTGTCGGTGAACGTCAGCAAGACGTAGGCCATACTTTTGTGTCACAACTTGCAATTGCCACTGATTGAAACAGGACAACCAGAGGATCCAAGTCACGCCCAGCATCGAATGGATAGAATCGACGGTCCGGTCTGGTTGTAACAGCTCATAATGAATAATACCCTTCCAATCCCACCCACACACACAGCATCATCTAGTTGCGAGTTAACCCGGGTTTCGCCACAGTCTGTGAAGACTGTCCGGCTTTTGACCACGACCTTTTTCGCACGTTCTTGTCGTACGTGATCCACTTTCATCACCAACTATCAGTTTCTTCAAAAATGGTTCGGTTTCATTACGTCGTAATAAAGAATCACAAATGAGTACACGGTAGGTTTCTTTCAGAGAGCTTGTGAAGTACCCAAATATCGAGCTTTTTTTGTGTACCTAGTTTTTTTCAAATGCGCCAAAACTATTTTTGGTCAATTCAGTTCTTCAGCTACGTCGTAACTACTGATATGTAGATCTTGCTTCACTTTTCAAAAATGGCATCCATTTTATCCGTAATAGGGCGACCAGAGCGACGTGCATCTTTGACATCAAAATTTCCGGATTAAAAACGCTTAAACCAAATTTGTGCTACTCTCACAGACACTGCACTAGGTCCATAAACATTGCAATTTTTTTTCGCGGCTTACCTTTTTGAAGTAAAATTTTGAAATGTATCGAATTTTTTATTAGATTCACGCATCTTGACAGTACGAAAAATAAATAAAATCACACATTTTTCTAATTTGAATTTGGAATTATCTTTTTTTAAATATTAAACTTTTAATTGTAATAAAACCAGCCAGATACAAATAGCTAATAAGATTTTATTACAAGTTTATACATGCTATAATACGAAAAAACTTACTTATTATTACGTTAACTATTATTACGTTATTACAACTCTGTGATAGGAATATCGATTTCTTCTAAAAAGATTTTTTGATTGGATTAAAATTGCAATTATATGAACAAAAACTAAAGAACAGGAAACATTCAAAGTTAAGTCACTTATTCTTCAGTTACAAGCACAACACAATATTAGTTTTTAACTAATATTTATTTCGTTAACCACAATATAATTTAAAAGTAACTTAAGTAAAACATAAACAAAATACGTAATATTAACATATACAATATTTAAAAATTATAAATGTAACCCCGTTTTTATTTATAAAAGAAGGCAAGGAAACTAAGCACTCAGTATTTTAGTAAAAAAAACATTTTTCTTTACACGTGTTAATATATTCTAATAACTGTAAATAATTTTGGATTTATAGAAACTAAAAAAATCAAGTGTCGATTTTCTATGATGAAATATCGACTCTCTATCGAGTGATGTTTTCGATTAAAATCAAATTAGTTTTGGCAAACCTCGATTCTTCAGTTAATCGATCTTAGTGTCAACTCGGTTCTGTGTCAAACTGTCAAAGGTAAAGGTTAAAGTCAAGTCAAAACAAGTTTTATTAAAGATTTAAAAATATTATATTGTTTTCACTAATAGTAATGGTAGTGTTAAATAATTTTTGTTCTACTTTATTGTTGTTTCTTTATTTGATTCCACGTAATGGAGGAACGGAGGTAAATGAAAGTAACCTAGGACTGGCAACTAGCAACTAAATTTTTAGTATCTAAAATTTTTATTGTTTTCCATTTAAATGTTACAGATACCTGAACAGTTTCAAAAATCTAATCACACAAATAACTGGGCAGTATTAGTTGACACATCAAGATTTTGGTTTAATTATCGGCATGTAGCAAATGTTTTGTCAATTTACCGCAGTGTAAAACGGCTCGGAATTCCTGATAGTCAGATCATCTTGATGATTTCGGACGATATGGCCTGTAACCCACGAAATCCTCGTCCTGCCACTATTTTTAATAACGCCCATGAGCTTATAAGCGTTTATGGTGATGATGTGGAAGTGGATTACAGAGGTTACGAAGTAAGTGTTCAGCATTTTACGTTATTTTAAAACTTATAATTATGATTTTTCTTTTAGATTATTTTTCTATTATGTTAATTGTGCTTTACAATATCGATTGTTTCAAATTATTACAAAATTAACATTTTGTCAATCTATAAAGAGTATTCCATAATAGAACCATTATCTCTTAATAGTTATTGCCATTTTTGCCATTTTTGCTTTACTTTCCCCTTACTATCATGTTAAATTTTACCTTTATTCTTCAGTTATCTAAATGTAATTATAACAATTGTTCTTTTACATCATTTCAGGTTTCAGTTGAAAACTTTGTTAGGTTACTGACTGGTCGTGTGCATCCTGATACTCCGCGCTCAAAGAGATTGCTTACTGATGAAGGCAGTAATATACTCATTTACCTGACTGGTCATGGTGGTGATGGCTTCCTTAAATTCCAGGACTCTGAAGAAGTCACTAGTCAGGAGTTAGCAGATGCTTTAGAGCAAATGTGGCAAAAAAGAAGGTAAAAACTTCTTTAACACTTCTATTGATTATTTAGAAACATTTTTAATGAACTAGTGGCACAAGTAATATGATGGCACAAGTATTATGATTTACCACTCCAGACACAACCCAATTTTTCACTTTAAAGAACTTGCCACCATCAGTGGTTTTTCTGGACCAATGCAACTTAGGGACCTTCAAAAAAAAGATCCTATACTTAAAGGTCAGCAATGCATCTGCTATTCCTCAGGTATTGTAGGTGTTCATGGGCAGTGGAGACCATTACCATTACGTGAGCCATCTGCTCATTTGGCCCTTATTCTATAAAAAAAAGCATTGTAGCTTAGTTAGAGTTAGCATCATAATAGTTTATCCTTTTTTTGTACAGTAAATAATTTTGTCTCAGACCTTTTAATAGAATATTAATTTAAATTTTGATGTTATTAAGAGTATGTGAAGTCACATTTTTCATGAACTTACAGGTATAATGAAATCTTCTTCATAATTGATACTTGTCAGGCTTCTTCAATGTATGAAAAGTTCTATTCACCTAACATTCTAGCTACTGCCAGCAGTTTAGTTGGAGAAGATTCATTATCGGTTAGTGGAGTTTATAAAATATAGTAATTATTTATTATATTATTGTCATAGTGTAAAATATTTTAATTTTGGTACTTCTATACTCAATTTTAAGTGAATTACTCAACAAATGACATTGAGGTTAAGTTAAACCTTTACTATCACACACATATTTATTCTTTATTGAACATTACCATAATGTAAGATCAAAAGGCGGACATAATGCTAAGAGCATTCTCTACCTGTCAACCTTACCTAACCTAACTATCCTTATGTAGAAGTAGTTACAATATTTTTTTTCCTTTTCCTGCAGTTATAAATTTTTCTATTTTCTGTATAGATTAGAATCATATAAATACCATGCCATGTGGTAACGGTGTAAGAATATTGCCACTCCCTTCCTGTGAATATTGTTAGAGGCGACTAAGGGAAACAGTCTTGAATATTGTTACAGCAAGCGATAGATAGTGGGATAACCGTTGAAAAAATATCAGACCAAAGTTCTGCAGCAGCATCTAAGGTGCAAGTGGGTTGCTACTGCATTAGCCAATCCGCTGGCCAAGGATGATGAATTGTGGCAAATTCTCCCTATGGGAGGGGCCTAAGTGCTGTAGTGGACTTTTTTAATAGTCCGTTATGTATGTATGTATATATGTAAGAATCATGTAAATTTATGGCTCGCTGCTATCCTGTCTATATAATAATATGGATAGTAACCCCAAAGAAATGATTTTTTTATTATTCTATTTCAGTCTTAGGGAATATACAAATGTGATATGAAACCTTAAGAAATTCCTAACACTTTTGCATTTTTATCAATTTTGCATGAGTCACCTTTCTTTAGGAAGACAGATAACTTATATTTTATTCTAACCCTGTAAAAATTTTATGTTTGTAAACTCATTTTTTTTCCACAGCATCATGTTGACTCTGCAATTGGTGTGTATATCATTGACAGATACACATATTATGTCCTGGAGTTTTTAGAAAATGTTCAGCCAAACAGTAAAAAGACAATGTCTGAATTTGTAAGTAGCATTCAACCATTAGGCCATTGATGCTTGATTTATTGTATTCAAACATTTGTTTTTAATTCGAAATATTTTTTTCCAGTTAGCTGTCTGCCCAAAAAGTGCTTGTCTGTCTACTGTAGGTGTAAGAAAAGACTTATTTAAAAGAGATCCAAGCAAAGTCCCTATAACAGACTTTTTTGGCTCTGTGAGACCAGTGATAATAACAACAAAACCAATTGAAATATTGGAGACACCAAAGAGGAAGAAGAGAAGTCAAGTAGAGTAAGTAGTCCACACTTTTATTTAAGAAAAAAGAATGAACCTATGATTGGAATTAAAAAATGAACTAATTCTAATACTAGGCTGTTTAGAGATCTAATCGTAAATAATTTAGTCATTTCGACTCATATTTCAAAAGATTTTATTTGAGACAATATGAAATAGTGATCATCTTTTACACAATCTTAAAGGAACTTGTGTGAGACTTTTTAGAGCTCATTATTTAGAGCCGATATCAGAGCATTGAACCCAAGTATTCTTATTCAAATTCTGATCACCCCACCACTCAGTAACCATCTTTAAATGAGATGAAAATTTTTTAACATTGGATAAACCAGATGTTGAATGTTGATAGTCACAGGAGTGGAATGAAACATCATTCACTCTTGATAAAGTTCTTTTTTACAAATCACAATAAATTTTTAAATCAATGTTTTGCTCAATCTTTTAGCCCTTTTAGCATAAATGGACTAAAATAATATGAATTCAATTTGGCACAGACAGTTTATATGGCACAGAGACTTTACTAAGGACTTTGATTCATAATATTATGCATTACAAAAGATACACTGACTGCTATTCTCTAGGACATTAAAGAAACCCATCGTAATTGTGATATTATATGCTGTTGAATAGATCCTAATATAATATAAACTATCTTGAATGTGACAAAACTATGATAATTTTTTATTTGCAGGAACAAAACCACAACAATGGAGAAAAGAGGCTATCTACCTCAATTTCCAGTACATCTACTCCAAAGTAATCAATATTAGCAGTATTAAATAAAATACAGATTTTAATTTTATTGGTTTAATTTTTTTCTATATGTTTAAGTTACCAATACATTGATTGATCGTGAGTTTTATTATTATATGATTTATTAAAGGATCAGTACCTTGAATCATATTTTTGTACTTATTTTTATCCACACTATTCCCAATACGGGGGTAGACAGAGGTCTAGACTATTAAGTCCCTTCACCCACCTTCCACTGAAGAAATTTTTAGGGCAACGTGAGAGGTGGTAAGCCCGTCGCTGTATTTACATCCAAGCTACTGATATTAATCTTACGTAAGTTTTCGAAAAAACCCATTGGTACGAGACTTGGGGATCGAACTCGAATCTCTTGAATCTAATTCCGACCACCTAACCACTCGGCAATCGTGACTGTTAAGAGATTAATTCTGCATTTAATTTGGTACATAAATTTCAAACGCAAAATATTCGCTTAATTATGGAGTTACGGACACCAGCCTGACTAAATTGAAGGCTTATCTAATTCCGATCCTCTAGTGTAATTATATTTATTGTTTAGCTTAGTAGCTGCTGAGCATACAAGCACCTCAAGACCGGTATACCGGGAATATATTTGCCAATAGCACCGCTCAAATTTGACCTATAAGAAAGCTTTCTCATAATCCACATACCACTAAACACAATTGTAAATTGTACTAGGAGGCAAAACTGTTATATGAGAAGACAGGATGCGTAATTAAAACAGAAATTAGCAGTATTAAACATTTATTTCTCTATAAGTACTAAGAATAAAATTTATTTAACATTATTTAAACACAACCGATTTAAATACAGTTGAAATCTATAACATAATACATTAGCAACAACTATGCGCATTGATGTCTCACCTTCTGATATGAGATCATTATCTAAAGGATTATAGCACCATTTCAGTTACTATCATAGGCCATATGTTTTGGTCTAGTATTCATTCCATTCATTTCTTCTAATATTATTAAATAATTATACTGATTGATTTGACTTATTTTAACAATCTAACAAAATTCTTAATTATAATTTTACTATCTTACTACATAAACATTTAATTTTATAATAATTATTGGAATTTAATCTTCAATTTATTATTGGAATAATTAATTTATAACATCCATTCTTAAAACTTTTCCAAATGATTCGATAAACATAAAAAGAAAGCTGCTAAAAAATTCTAGCCATTAAATACAAGTCAGAGAAAGAGAGAGGAGAAAGGGAAATAAGTGATAGGCTAATGCAAATTTCAAATACAGAGATTCTTGAATTTAAAAAATACATTGAGTTTTTTCTCGTTCAAGATTTGTGGTGCATTGTAGCCGACGGCTTGGTGAATAAAGAACTTAAAATTGCAATGATGTAAATACTGACGATTGAACTCAGGTCATTCGCTTTCTGATAACTATTTTCCATAGGCATTAAAGTAGAAATTATCTTTCGTATTCAAATCGTCAATAATGTTTTTGTTTACAGAAATCTAATGTAACCTACTCGACAACAGATGGCACTATTATCGGTCATTAAAGGTCATATTTTATTTAAACCGAAATAGTATTTAACAAAATTCTAAAAGACAATTCTTTTCAATTATTTTTGACCTAATGTGCCTTTTTAGCTGCAGTAATATTCTTATAACATGACATTTTTTTAATCTAATCTAAATATTCAAGTTCACTGACATTTGGAAATAGTTATATACTCCTTCATCTACTTCTACTAAGTGACATAAGTGTTACTTGTGGTGTTGCAATGCATTATTATTGAAATCGGAGTTATTAAGCATTAAGGGTGAACTGTATGCAGTTGTAAAAACATTCATCATATCAATGCTATTCATATATCATATATGTCTATGGTTACACATATGAATATCAATATCTATCTTTTCAACATTTATTCGCGTGTTTATTTTAAACTGCCATAATAATAAACGAATAGTATTATACAATTATAAACAACATTTATAATCAAAATGACTTTTAAGTTTTAACACTACGACTAGTTCATGTAACGGTACTTAGTGCATCTAATATGTTACAAGTAATCAACTATTTATTTTATATAATATACTCATAATGTTATGCTGAATAAGTTCATAGGACAAAGTTGTAACGACAAATAGAATTAAAAGATGTTAATACTATGTTGATTGGCAAGGCAATTTAAATTATTTCATTAATAATAGTGATATCGTTTGTAAATTTAGTTTTATCCAATGACAGTGTAAGAAACACACAGCGTTCTCTGCCTAAATGCTTTCACTTTTTTTCCCAGCAGGGGTTCTAAAGTTAACATAAACGAATTTTATAACAAAAGTTAATATTATTATAAAATAATAATACGTATTTAATAGTAATTAATATATTATAAACGTGCTTACTTCAGTTTTGATTACTAATTAACATTCATGTGTAGATAGTTTATAAGCACACACACGCATAGATACATTGGTAATTAATAATATACTTATTGGTAATTTTCTTGATTGAATATTTACCTAGGATCTAGGTATTTTAAACAACTATTTCGATTTATTATGTAATAAATCTGTAAAAAAATCATTTATATGTATATCATAAACATATTATATTTTTTTAAACCGTTTTGGTAGCAATATAATTTTCCAGTTACATATTAGATGGATGACATGTTTTATTACGATATAAAATTAAACCTTGAACCAAAACAACAATTACAAATGACATACGAGTTTATGAGAATAAACACAGTACATCAGACATATTTTTGTTTTTATTACTTTCCACGCTATTTTTGAGACAACGCTAATTTTGAGATAAATCTGTAGTTAGTAGATTAATACGAGTAGGTTAACGACGCCGCTTACCCGACATCAGTGAATTTTTCGTGCTTACCAAAGTACATCGTGCGTGCCCATGTTGTTGACACTAATGCGCTGACAAAGAAATTCTGCGCTTTTGTCGAGGTCAATAAACTAGTCTGTATAATGACTCTTATTTAATTACTTAGCTCTCTTTGTTTGTCTGTTTAAGTTATTAATTTGTTTGAGTAAACACCTATTTTACTATATAATAACTTAGAGTGTTTAATCCCATCTATTCATAGTAATTTTTAATTGAAAAGGCTGGAGATTTAATTAAATATTGAAAAGGTTGAATCCTGACTATAATATTTAACACCAAAATAGTCACTTGCATTTGTTTTCAGATGACCCAGATATTATTAACAGAATTACGAATTTTGATATTATATTATGATAATTATATTTATGTCGTAGAGAGCAAATAGATAATAATTTTTTGCTTTTTAGATGCCAAGACCCTGATGGAAGATTTTTTTTATATCTGTGAGTCTTAAATTACATACACATGGATTAATTACTACAGGGACAAGTGAACTTTTAAAGTATAACACTAAGTTACTAAATTTGTTCATTTTTTCTCATAAATATATTTACGGAAGCACTAATGAATTTTGTTTTCGTAAAAAATTACATTCATTTAATATATACACATGTTTCTACTAATTAATTTACATTAATACATTGCATTCTGTTTCAACTCAACAACAATACTTTAACAAATAATATATCTCTTATAATATTAAAAATCAAAATGTAACAATTTGAACAATGGAAATAATACACAATCTATTAATTATAAATACATATTTAAATTTTAAATTAATATTATAACAAAATAAAAATGGGACCCCCACTGACACATAATTAAAAGTTAACCTATGTGCGCATTTATTATAAATTAAAAAAAATCAAACAAAATAAAACATATCCATACAGAAAGCATTTCACAAATAGTTCGTACCGTGTGAGCACGGTAATAAAATTTGTTATTAACGCCCACATCACGTATCACAAAATATTTATATGACATCCACAAATAACCCTAAATTGACTTATGAGTTACCGCGCGCATTCGTCACGCCAACAGATCAATAAAGTAGTCATCAATCTTTCCGCTCTAACGATCAGTCTTTCCGAGTCATGAACTATTCTTACCCCTTTCTTTTGACTGCCTAGCTTTGTTCTATGTGCCTGATGAATTATGTAAGAATGAATTAATCAATATTTGATTACAAAGCTCGTCGAGGGCTCATCCATGATTACTTTTGTCGTCGTCCTGCACAATCTCGTAGTAATTATCTATGGTGTAATTAAAGAGCTGGAAGTCGTATCTGAAAAATGAGTTGTTATATTGTGAACATTAATTAACTTGATTTTTCAGTTTTGCATTTTTCAGTAACGAAAAATATTATAGATTTACACAATTTTTCACAATTTTGTAGTTTTTTTTTATAATGATATATATCATAACAAATAGTTTAAATATTTGTTATTAAATATGCATGATTTGCATGCTTTAAAATTGTATGAGAATTGTACTATTAATGATTCGCTGGTATGGTGTAATTACTCACCGATTAAAAATAAAATTCTAAATTGGTTGCAACTTTCATTGATTTATATATTAACAAATAAAATAATCGTTAAAAGCTCGCACCCGCAACCTCACTTAGGCACCCATGCGAATGGCCACACGCACACGCTCGCACACATACATGCACAAATAGAGTGAGTAGCTGTGACATACACGTTTTCTTAGTGCATGGCTAGGGCACGTTTCTATGTTTATTTTAAATAAATTCCGTCAAAGAAATAAATAAATATAAATTAATTCCACAAATTCGTTGATATACTAAACAGAAGTACGAGTAGGTAAACAAAAGACGCGTATAATTTTAATGATGTATATTGTACTATCACTAACTGTATTAACTAAATTTTAAATGTAAATCTATTTAAAAAAATCTTCATCTACCTGTACAGTTTGTATAGACCATCGAGTTGTGATTTCTTGAGCCTCGAATAAAGGTGATTAATGTTGTGAAGAGTATTCTTGCCTTTGCCACTGTTGCGCCATTCCGGCTTCACGACGTCCTGGAGTCTTGCCATTTGAATCAAGAACCTCTGGTCTTCCTAATAAATTTGCATATACTTAGTAGGAGAAGCGTAACGATGAGAATATTGTCGTTCTTTGATAGACGTCACAAATATTGTTATTAATTTTTCTTTGACTATATTAAAAACTTTAAATAGCCTTTCAAACCTTGATCAAAACATATTGATTTAAATTTTTTGGTATCTATTTATCATTTTTACATATATTGCACAAAATACGTGTAATTTATTTCTCTTATAAATAAATCGGTATATTATATGGCATAAGAATAAATTATGGGAATAGCTTGGCTGCCGTTTCAACGCAGTCTCAGATAACACGATGCATGATGAAAATAAAATTTAAAAAGTAATATAATAGAGGTATATAAGGATTGTGACGGTTTGCCATCTATGCTATTCTCATTGGCTAAACTGTGTAAAAGATATTATTATATTTAATATTATTACTAAGTCACGATAGCCAAGTGGTTGGGTGGTTGGAATTTCGGGTGAAAGACCCCGAGTTCGATCCCCTGGTGGCAGGCTGGTCACGTTGTCCCGAAAATATCTTCGGTGGAAGGTGGGTCTCAGGGACTTAATTGTCTAGACAAACGTCTGTCTACACCTGTAATGGGAATTGCGTGAAGATATTTATTTTTATTACTAATTCAAAGGAAAAAAATGAAAATTGAAAATATTTTCAATTTTCATTTTTGTTCCTTGAATTAGTATATACTATTATTATTACTGGCCAAACATCTCCACGGATAGTAGAGACCTCTTCACGTTATGTTCTATGACATATTGTCGTATCAGCTTATCGAATCGTGCATTGGTTGGATTATAATTTAATAAATACAGTTATTATATACAGGCAGAACCGCCGGGGTGCTTTGTTTTACATTTTTGACATAGTGAAACTAGTATAAAATATAGTACCTCGTAAGTTTATTGTATACCTTTAAACAAAAGTTATACAAATGGTGGATTGAATGACTTTTGGCCTTGTCTGTTAATCAACTACTATTTTTTTAACTAGTTTAAAATAAATAAGTTAGTAAAACACATTATTAGTACAAATTTCGAGAAACTAAAAGAAACCGAAAATTGATAAGAAATTTCAAACGTTAATTACAAGCATCGGTGGTTCAGTGGTAGAATGCTCGCCTGCCACGCGGGCGGCCCGGGTTCGATTCCCGGCCGATGCATATAATATTTTTTTCATATTTTTATTTAAATTGTAATAATGATAAAAATTAAATAACAATAAAAATACTTTAAGTATTTTTCGTTATTTATTACATTTTATTAAACATACACTTGCATAATTTTGTTTGTCTGTTCTGACTTTTTTGTCTGGAGTAAATCTAATAAACTATATAACGTTAAGAATACTTAACTACATGGAGACAGGTAGCATAGATCTTATGCCCGGGGATAATTGTTTCTCCAGCATGACGATTAATGAATAGTTGAGTTAAATGTAGAACGTCACGGAATTTTATGTACTAGATTGTGGTTTTTGACATGGGTGAGAAAATTTTTGTTTCAATTCGTCTTTAATTTGATATTAATATTTGATTTTAAGCCACCTTAACTACTTCCGAGCAGAGCTGGCATGAGTTAATGAATTTTAATTAAAACCAACTATCTTAATGCAAGAGAAAATTAAAATAGAAATATCAAAAAATTAATGTCGTCTAAGAAATAATCCGATGAAGTAAATTTAATTCGATACCTATATTACGTCTTAGTATAGATAACACGTTGTGATCTGGCTACAGGTTGATAACGTAATGACTTTTTCTGAGACAAAACTTACGTCAAGAGTCTCGAACTTCAGTATGACGTCGAAGTTAAACTTGCACGGTGTACAAAAGTTGGTATACGGTGTCCAATGCATATCGAGGGTTCGTTTAGCTCGTGCTTCGTCCAGCACGTAAGCGACAAACTCTTCGAATACTGGATAACGCTCCGTGGGTGTTGGTTTGTCGTTAGATTGCTGGAAATATGAGGTAAAAATATAAGTAAAATAATTGGAGTAAACATACACGTTTATGCGTCTTCTGCCGCCCCTTGAATTATTATTATTATTATTTATTTATCTTCACGCACAATCCCTGACGAGGTAGCCAGAGAGAACAGATCGCCAAGTGTCACGATCCCTACATACTTCTTTCGCTTCTTTCAGATTCATCATCTTCTTCATACATGCACGTCTAGGTATCCGAGTACTCTTGACCCTCCTCTCTTCGAGCAATTTGCTCACATGGTCTTCGAAAGTTAATCTCGGTCTACCTCGACACCTTTTAATATTAACTTTCGCGCTATATATTTACTTCACCATTCGGTCTTCACTCATTCGCTCAACGTGCCCAAACCATCGAAGCACACCCTTATCCATTTTTGAGACAAGGTCATCTTTCAAACCTGCCATATTGCGAATCTCTTCGTTTCGCTTTCGGTCGGCCATGGTAAGGCCGCACATTTTACGAAGAGATCGCATCTCCACTGCATTCAACCTGCTTTTATGCTTCTTCTGGCATACCCAGGTTTCGCTGCCATATAACAAAGTCGGTACCAACACTGCGTTATGTATTGCAAGGCGTGCACTTTTCACAACGCCTTGCCTTTTGATTAACGCAGTCAGGGCACCATTGACTTTGTTCCCGGCAGCGACACGCCTGTCCACATGTAAATCACATCTTCCATCCCGGCTAAACGCACTCCCCAAGTATACAATTTCATTCACCTGTTCTAGACATTCCTGATTTACCCAAATTTCGCACTTCGTTCTTTCTTCGTCCCTTTCAAATACCAGAACCTTAGTTTTATTAGCATTCAAACGGAGACCATTAATTTCACATTCTTCTTTCATACACGTGACTAATGCCTGCAGTTCTGCCTCTGATGGTGCTATAAGCACTGCATCATCAGTATAAAGCAGACAATTTACTTTTATGTCACCCAATTTCACACCCAAACAGCTATCTTTCAGCTTCTGTAAACAGCTGTCGAGATACAGTATGAATAGCCAGGAAGACATGACACAACCCTGTTTTACGCCCGTCATGGGTGACAGGTCATGCCCTACCCGCACAAAGGCTTTACAGTCACAGTAAAGTGACTGCACAGCCCTTAGCAATCGACCATCCACACCATACCCCGGCAACAGTTCCCACATTTTCTTCCTTACAACCTTATCAAATGCTTTCTCAAGATCCACAAAAGCACAGAAAATCTTCTGGTTAGCAGCCAGAAGCTTCTCCGTGATCATGCGGAGAGAAAACATTTGATCCGTGCATTCTCTTCCAGGTCTAAATCCGCATTGTGCCTCCCATAGAAATCTTTCCGATTTATCTTGCATCCTACGTGTCAAAACCTTCGAGTAAACTTTACTTGCTAAACTGGTCAAGCTGATCGCCCGATAGCACCCGCAGTCATAATGTGAACCTTTACCTTTATATAAAGGCACAATGACCGCGGATCGTCAACCCTCCGGAACAGCCCCCGTTCGCCAGCACAAATTGCACAGCAGATGAAAGCTGTCCCAGACGCGTGGCCCACCATACTTGACCATTTCAGCAGTAACTCTGTCTAGTCCCGCAGCCTTACCACATTTCAAACTTCTAATCGCACATTCAATCTCTTTCATACTGATGACCTCAGTGTCATCGAGGTCCGAGTCTGGCGTACCAAACACGGCGTCACCCCCGGATCCCTCACTGAGATCATCACACGGATACATCTCTATAAAATTCGCTCCATCGCTGAATCGCCCCTTGAATGAACACAATATTTTATATTATATGTTTAGATACATGTATAATAGATTTTATGGTTTAGTATTCTGACCTACGTAGTTATCACTAAAATTAACATTATTTGAGAATGACGTCATACAGTTAACAAATTAGGCTATTCGATATCCTGTTTTGATATCGAGCTGTTACATTTGACTTAAAATGATATTAAAGAACTTATGGTTAAACTAAACTCAGAAACTATTTGACATATATATTTATATATACATACATACACATCCCATTCCAGTTATATATCATATCTCAGTTATATATATTTTAAATGTATGTTTAATGAAAAGAGCAAACAAACTTATTGAGAAAATATGCAAAATGGAGAAATGGAGCAATGCTAGGAGCCAAGATCGCAAAGCAAGAAGGTGGAAGGTGGACGGATAAATTGTAATTACCTTAAGAACCTTTCGGGAAAGAGTGGCGGCATTTAGAAAAAAGTAGAAACGGTTGGAGGAGGCCTTTGTCATAAGGTACACAGAAACAAAACACTTTTTGTAATATAAGTGTAGATTTTATTTTAGATTTAGATAAAAACTTTAATTTTTATTTTTCACAGTTATAATTTTAAGTTACCAATATAAAATATTCGGGAAATAAGTGAAGGCTTTATTATAATTATAATAATGGTGAGTATATTTTTATGTTTGACAATAAAAATATATTTATGATGGGTACTCATTTTTATATCTTACCTTTCTATATTTCCTTATGATCCTGTGACCCATTTTATCGTGAAATGACTTTGGCCACGCGTGCACAATTTTATCGTTATATGCCGAGGCAAGCCTTTCTAAAGGGTGTCTCACTATGAGGAATGTTATAGAGTCTGGCTGAGCCTTCCTTATCATTTCCACCGTCGGCCTTGCGTATTTTTTTCTTGCTAGCTCTAAAGGTACTTCTTTTGTTTTATCTAAAAACGCAGCGGAATAATTGGCCATTAAATTGAAGTTGTACATCCATGATGTCGAAGCCGCTTTGAATATGTTACACCTGAAACAAAGATAAATAATCTATTTGATGTTATAATTAAAAAATATATCTTCACGCAATTCCCAATACAGGGGTAGACAGGGATCAAGTCTAGACAATTAAGTCCCTTCGACCCACCTTCCACCGAATATATTTTCGGGAAAACGTGACAGGTGGTGAGCCCGTCGCCGTCTTTATGTTTGATACGTCTTTATGTTTAAAATTAGAGTCAGCGTTAATTAACGTTACGAGTGAGAAGTTCCACACCGTACACAGTGGCCATTTTAAGTTTTAATTACAGAGGAAATATTTAATTATAGATGGCATTAAAAAAAGAAAACGGTGTGAGTTCTGAATTCAGGTTTCAGTAATAATTACTGTGAAGATTTAAAGTTTTATATTATTAACAATTAAGGTGTATTTACTAAATCTTAATTTTTATTATACGTTGTTAAAACTGTTGTGCAATTCTTATCGAACCGTAACCTTATTAAAACTACCGAAACTTTTTAAAATTAGTGGTGCCATTGGTCTATTTATTTGCTAATAGTTATACTAGTTATAATGGTCTAATCTCGTCTAATCTCTACCTTACTTTAATCGACAAATTATTGATTACAACAATTTTATTGTTTTTATCACTTTTAGGAACTAGTGAAAAGGTTTGTTGATATAAATGGAAACAAATACATGGACATAATTAATAAAAAGTCAATTTACCAAATAACATGATACTGCCTATTAATCAGATATTCCCAGGCGTAGGCTTTGTTGCTAGAGCTATCCAATCCCAATCTGGAACACTCACTCCTCAAATAATCTCTTCGTGCGTCCATTCTTGCGCCAACCTCGAGGAACTTGTCGCGGGGCAAAAGGTTTTCATCATGAGTGCCGTTTTCGAATATATACTGTAACAAGAAAAACATACAGATATTAGATGAATTTTTAATCGTTTGGACGTAAGAGATGCCTTTCATCAAATTTTAATCTAAAATCCCAAGTAGGAATCGGTGAAAGGTGGGTTTAAAGACTTAATTGTCAAGAATTTTGTTTATTCCAGTATTGGGTATATACGAAAAGATATTTCTTTTTTAACACGCTTTTATTAGCTTCACCTGTATGTTTGTATGTTTGTAACCGACTTCTATGGGCGCGATTTTGATCCACTTTAACCGGCCAGATTTCGTTCAAACTTTGTAGATTTATCGAGGGCCGATAACAATACACTAATTTGATAAAAGAAACTAAAAAGTAAAAATAAACAATAGTTTAAAAGAACAAAAAACACGCTTTTTATTGAAAACGGAACTAAAAAAGAGAAAATAAATTTAAATTAAGAATAGCATTAAAAATTTCAATAAAAATAAATTAATAATAGTGTGAATAAAAAAATATTTTATTTTAAAAAAACGTATTAAGATTTTTAAGATATTATCAAAATCATAATCACTCTACTCATATCTGTCAATAAAATATTTATAACTATTGACACCAAGCACCCCCTTTTTCTTTTTCAAAATAAAATATTTTTTATTCACACTATTATTAATTTATATTTATTGAAATTTTTAACGCTGTTCTTAATTTAAATGTATTAAAATTTATTTTCTATTTTTTAGTGCGGTTTTCTAAAAAAACATTTTTTTTTTTTAGTTTTTTAAACTATTATATATTTATATTGTTTTACTTCTTGTAGGTGTGTGAGAGGTATTACACTAAATTTTAATCCATTAACACAATTTCTTGATATCTTAATACCTCGACCATATTATCTAATATTCAAAATTACTAACCGGCGATCTGAATAACTTAAATAATGTCTATCCTAAACTTTAATAACATTAATCTTTTCGAATTAAATAAATTAAACTATTTGTCAGTCAAGTCATGCGTATTCTCATGTTTAAACTAAACTGCGAAGGAAAAAAGATACAAATCTCATAAGCTTACTCCAGCATAGGATAGCCATGATTTCCAGACTATCTATAATGTTAATAATTAGGTGTGTACAAGGCGAGACATAGTCTTATTATGGCAAATGCCTCCTTCTCACGAGAGTAGCCTATGAGTGTTAGTAATGAATACAATCTGAGGTGAAGACGTACGACGTTGTAAAGATTTTCTTATGCAAATCGATTAATCAAATTGCAAGTAACAGAAGAAATCTATGGAAAACATTTTCTATTAGAATCTTGTTAGTGTTGCATTTCAACGAAACCAGGCGTCGTCGTGCAAGAGTATCGTAACGGATGAGTTATTGCGACGGTTTCGTTTCCGTATCACTTTCGCTTTGTCATTGCAAAATGATAATTAAAATTAACAAGCTACATATAATATTATTTTCGTCAGACAATGTTAATTGTCATTTTCGTTAAAAGTCATTAGTTCATTTCTCATAGTAATTTTTCATCCTTAGCCTTAAAGTGTCTAAGTCAAATAAAAAATATTATTTAAAAAATTAAGCTATTTTATTTAAAAAAAAGTTATAGAAATAAAAAATAATACTAGATTAATTTACATATAATGTAATGTAATTAAGAACTAATTACTTTTTCGTGATAAATTAAGTTACACCTATGTAGTGTTAATATTTTTTTTATTTAAAATAGTATATTTAGATTTACATATTTTGATAACAAACTTTTTATTTGAACTTACTCAACTACGTAACAAATAATTTTGAATAAATATTTTAATTTCATGAGTGATAATAACAATAAAAACGAGTACAAATACTTTGACGTGAAATTTTTTATACATTAAAGTAAATGGATTAACAATCGTTTCCGGGTCACGCGGTCATGTAACTTTATAGCCGGGGACTATACAGCTATTTTTATTTAGTTAGATGTTAAAACTATACTACTGAGACGAAGGTCTTCACCAAAATCTGCGAGCAATCACAGCTCTGAGCCGTAGTCTCCATTTAACATTCTAATCACAAATTTCTTACGTTCTGCTCAAGAAATTTTGTTTCGAAACTGTTTTTATGCCCAGTTTTAGTTTGAAAAAACAACTAAATACTTTCACGCTCTGATACAGTCACGTCTTGATATTTTTTTAGTACCACAGGACATTCGGCATGGAACAAAAAGCGCCAGGAATACCAGGATCCAAATATCGTTATTATATAATTTATACTTGCGATTGTTGTCACTTGGTGATATTGCATTGCATTGCATTAAAATTCATTGTTGAACACTTGTACACAATTCACTTTTATTTAATTATTTATTCATTAACCGACCGGTTTCGCCTTACGGCATATACACAGTCAATTAATTAATAAATAATTAAAGAAAGTGAATTGTGTACAAGTGTTCAACAATGAATTTTAATTGCTATTATAATTATAACCAGCGGCTGCTGAATATACATATTTAATTTGATACAAAAATATGTATGTATTTAAAAAGATGTCTTAAGAAAGGCATCATGGAAATCGAACTACTGTGAAAAAAGTTATGTTTCAATACATAAAATATACGGATCGAATTGAATTGAAAATTAAAATTGCAGCCTGGTATTTATCCTCAAACTATTGATTATTTTGTGTTGTGTTGATGACAGACTTCGCATTAATTTACATAGATCAATTAAGTCTTTTAGGCCATCTTGTGTAATAACGGTGACTACGAATAACGGTGTCATGGCAATAAAATAAAACTGATTTAATTACAGACAAACGTGAAAAAAATAAATGTATGTATAAATTGACATATCAACTTGTTCTTTGCATGCTGCCCTGCAAATATTACCTACGGGTACGTACTCGTACCGTATATACTCGTATCTGTCCTATATTTCAATGTGATAATTCCGCCATATTTTTTAAACAATTGCTCTTTCCAGGTATTTTTCCGCGGCCATAGTTACATAGTAATGAATAAAGTTTTTTTTTCTTCAAATTATTCTTATCTAATCGTGTTTAGTAATTAACCTTTGACTATTAGGGTCAAGCGATAATATCAATTAGAATTATTAATGTATTTTCACATTTTAACTATCCCTCATTATGCTAATGAAGTTGTATCAAATATCACTAAAATAGTGATTGCAGTAACTGATATTTATTTTATATAAAAAATGGATATATGTTATAAATTCTGTTAATATACATTATGCTAATATAAAAACATGTACCGTTTGTAGAACTTTCTACACTCATGTGTTTCCAACGGTACGCAAGTCTTGGATGTACCTACCCTTTACTTTCACTCGCCTCACATCGTGTTGCTCCGATTTTCTCATTGGCAATTTGCAACACAATTATAATATATACATTCATTAAAACGTTCCGTTCGTGATCGTAAACCAGTCGAAAGTATTATAAAAATACGGGCACTCTTCTCTTTATACTATATACAATTATAAAAGTAAGAAAACATGAAACATTATGTTATGAAACAAAAATGTATATGAAATTTTAGTGTTTAATTTTTTATATATAAAATGATGTGTGAGTGAAACAAAACATGGCGATGCTGTAAAACTAATCTAAAAAATCGATAGGACTCGGGCCAAATGCTCCGCGTAATCAGTAGATATTAGAGTCCTAAAATAAAATTCTTATTGTCTTCATGTTACTCGATACTGTATTCGTTGAGAAGATTGCAACAATCAAATAGAATATGAAATTGAATTGCACGTAAAACCTGAGAGTGGTTATACAATGAAATTTAAGAAGGAATTTTAAATAAGACAATATTCTATGATTTTAGGAAGTAGTGATTTGATTTAAAGTGAACTTCTTTTCGTTATGAGAGTAGAGAGAGAGAGTAGAGTAGATTTTTTTTAGTCACCAAAAACGATTAGGTAAGATTTTTTTAAAGCTCATATCAACTTTGAAATCTAGTTATTCATATAAAGTTTCTATTCCATTAAAGTTCAGTATTGATTATGTAGATTAGGTTATGTGTAAGTCATTGAACAACCCTAAACGACTGCGTCAGTTTTGATTTATATTTTGTGTGTCACAAAGTTGTTTCAAATTCACATTTGAACATGGCGCTGCAATTGAGTTTTAACTTTTTTTTAAAGTATTTTTCGTATATGAGAATCTATCACTAGCTTTAAAATTCATACCCTTGATATTTAGTTGACGCAGAGTGTAGTTCATATAAATAAAATCTTTCTTTTTTTGTCGATTTCGTAATATTAGCAAAATGTGTACAAGGCTAGGTAGTGAACCTACATACCTTAGAAGTTAAGTGTTCAAATCCCGCCCGGGTCAAACATTTGTTTTAAATATGAATGTTTGTCAAGAATACATATTTATATGTATACATGAGTATTTATCTATGAAAATCTATATGTATGTAAGTATATTGTAACGTTAGCTTGAACATAAAGACGGTGATAGGCTCACCACCTGTCGCGTTATCATATTGTATAAAAGTGGATCGAATTGCGTGAAGATATAAAAAAAAGGTTACTATTATGAGATTTTGTTGTTGACTACTCTAGATATTACGATTCACAGAAATGTTCTATGTATTTTGTCTTTGTTAAGACGTTTGTATTCATTGTTTTTAAATTTACAAAACTGTTCCAAGAAATCGCGACCGTCGATCGCGATATTAGACAACCGTTATCATTTCGATGGAACAACGCCTGTCGGGTCAACTACGTAGTATTAAATAAGTAATGCAAGAATATGCGATTCTTTGATTTTCACAAACTCATATCAACTGGCAAATATTAATTTCTTGTTTTATTTATCTTTGCCATGTGTCGAGTTTTTCTATGCCAATGAATCGTTAATATTATTAATAGAAACCTCTTCGAAATATTCCAAGTAAATTTCTGTAACAGATTTATTCGAATTTTAACGAGTAGAAACCGTAATGTGTCTGATACATATTAAACATTACGTTTCCGTTACTTTTCTCTTGGGATTTCTAAAAGTTCTTTAAAACTTTTATGTTGAGGCAAATTGCACATAATTTTGTTTGTCTCAAACTCGTCACAGTTTATAATATACGTAGGTAGACTCTTTTCTGATAAGTCGTTTTGATCAGTATCACAGATATTGATCTAAAATCAGACCCCAACGATTCTGAGCCAGTTAGGGGTAGGTCGATCCACGCATAGATTTCTGGCTGGTATGGCTTTGTTGATTTTTAAACAAGAAAGTTACACAGAGCTTTTTAAATAAATGAGACATTTGATTAGTAACAACTCAAAAGGGCGGATTACAAAAATCTGAGCACCGTCGTACTTTGGTGGAAAGAGCATTGTCACTGGTTTAATGGCATTGAATCGCTATATGTCGGTACCACCTGCTATGCCTCTGGTATTGCGGATGTCCATGGGCGGCGGTAATCACTTACCATCACGTGAGCCACCTGTTCGTTTGCCTCCCTTTTCAATAAAATAAAAACCAATTGCCATTACGATATCAGGGAATACTCGGGAAGAAAGAGATAGATATATCTGAAGCCGATATTATTCGCCAAAAGGGTTTTTATATTTATTATATAATCTTTTGAATATATATCTATGTTAGTATTTAGCACCACAGACTTAGATATTAAAATGGAGCTAGACCTTCCACCTTTCATGTTGTCCCAAATGAACTCGGTCAAAAGTGGGTTGAAAAACAAAGTAAGTTTTCTCGACCTCTGTACAGGCAGGTTTATAATATAGACAAATGTATATTATATTCAGAGGTCGAGAACATTGGGAAATGCGTAAAGATAAAAAAAATAATTTATCGAAATAACTAATGACAACCATTACTTTAGAAGTGTTATTCAACAAAATACACTTCTTACGACAATTGGCCTTGATGTATAATATTTTTGGGGTTTAATATGAATATAATACGGATTATGTAATATGATATATCGCCAAAGATATTTTAAGATAGATTGATAGAAATATCCATGCCATTGTAGACCGTTGTTATTAATGTAGTAGTAGCATTACCCTACGGATCGTCTATTATTCTAATCATGACTTCAGCATTACGACACGGACGATTAAGTAGTTGTTTAATGACTTACGTTACGGGTCCAGGGTGAGACTGGAGTACACGAAAAGTGATTCGAAATCAATTTCAATGAATCAATCACTTTCAGCATTTATTTTCCCTGTAGAAACATTGCATCTCTCATATGCAATCTTTCTTTCAAATTTCTAACGAACCATAATTGATGTTCAGCATATTCCACAAATAAATTATATTGTGTGGTAACGGCGTAATAATATTGCCACTCCCTTTATTCCCGTGGACGTCGTTAGAGGCGGCTAAGGAAAGCAGCCTTTAATACCGTTGTGGCAAGCGAGAGATGGCGGGATAACCATCTCTAAAAATATTAGACTAAAATATTGAGACCGAGGATGGGTAACAGCGTCTGAGGTGCGAGTGGTCTGGTACTGCGATCGCCAATCCTCTTGCCAAGCGTGCGGATTATGGCAAATCCTCCCCATCGGAGAGGCCTATGTCTTGCAGTTGACTTTAAGAGGCCGTTAAGTAAGTAAGTAAATAAATTATAATAGTCAATATTGGTTCGAAATGGTGAGTATAACATATGCAATATATTTACAAAATACATAGACACAGTTTCAAGTCATTTAAAATTTTAAATATGTTGTTTATAAAATATTTAAGGTTATAATTGTCTAAAACAAGTGTCAGGTTCAATTTGTGTTACAACCAAAGTAGACGTTAAAAAAAGCTTGCTATATTTAATGTACACTTAGATTAACTGTAAGTCGTACAAACGGATTGGTGTAAGCAGTACCGTTATATTCGCACTGGTTATGCCGCAATATGGTCTATGAGATTAGAGGTCGGCATATAAGAAAAGATGATTTATTCGAGTAATTGAGCTTTGCTTCGGTAGAAATGGTTGGCGCTATAAAAATAGACATTATTTTTTTGTAATATATAAACGAATTTTATTAAAGATTACACCTACTTTAGAGTATTTTTTCAATACGAGATTAGCTAGTTTAAAGTAATGAGAATTACGAATAATTTTTTTTTCAGAACCCTTCGTTTAGCAGCGAGAAGGCGTATTAGAGATTTTCAGATTTTAATTTGAAAATTTTTTGAGATTTTTGGGGGAGGCCTATGTTTAGCAGTGGAGTCTTGATAGGCTGTAAAGAAGAAGAAGATTGTTCGAGATGGTTATCTGTTAGCTAATTATAATAACTTGAAAAGCGAAAATTAAGTCGAAGCAAATTTGGGCCATCGTGACAAGTGGTGAACCTATCGCCGTCGCAATTTAGTCACCTAGGTAAATGACATGTATCGTCGTATCAATGTCTCACTTTTTGTGTACCCAATACCTTTCTAAAAATTATGCTGTCGTAAAACATATTTTTGAAGTGCTTAGAGTATTCGTCAAATAGGAACAACATCACATACATTACTCTGTATCATCAGTTATCGTAAAGTAACTAGTTAAAGCAATTGTGTTATGGAATTAAAAACAATGAACCCACTAACATGTAGGCCATGTGTATATGCATATATATATATATATATATATATATATATATATATATATATATATATATATATATATATATATATATATATATATATATATATATATATACATGTGTGTGTGTGTGTGTGTGTGTGTGTACAGGTGATAAACATTAGAAACTAGATAAATAAAATTGAACTTATAAATATGAGAGCATGTTGATAATTGTCCTAATGATGTCGGGTTGCGTGTCTAAACAGTCCCGTCGTATGCAAATTCCGCTTCGGAAAATGTACACTGTGTACACTATATATTTAGATAAACGCTGCATGCGATGTTATTTAACTTAATGATTGTTGCATGTCCCCAACTTAAAGCGATTTTAAAGCAAATTTGTTGTTCACATGAAAAGCAATTTCATCAATACATTGCTTGCACGAAAAAGCCGTTTCACGTTCCCATTGTTTATTGATGGACACAACACTCACAGTATCTGTAGAAATGCGCATAATATTTTAAGTGTGCTAGATGACTTTAACATTATTTCATGAAGTTCAAGTTTCTGTTTGTTTAGTTAATGTTTTTTTAAATTTATCATTGCAGGAACAGCATTATCATTCATAAAGTTATGGGTATTGAGTTAGAAATGTTCAATTTCTGGCCGATATCTTATCAACAAGTATGGCCTATTGTAATATATGAAAGAGAGACATAAAATTTTAACTAATGCGGGTTAGACGCAATGTCTTATTTGCTTTTAAAATTAAAGTGTTAGTTAAATAAACTTTGTTTATATTGTGGTTATTTATAGGCAGCTTATTTATTAAGATATTATTATAAGATTAATAAAGAAATAAATATTTTCACGCAGTTCCCAATACAGGGGTAGACAGGTCTAGTTACGATAGCCGAGTGGTTGAGTGGTCGGAATTTCGAGTCAAGAGTTCGATCCCCAGGTAGCAGACTCGTAACAATGGGTTTTTCAAAAACTTATGAATTATATCGTTGTAAAATAAATTAAAACTTATGAATTATATCGTATACCCGAAAATATCTTCGGTGAAAGGTGTGTCAAAGGGACTAAATTGTCTAGACTAAGACCTCTGTCTACCCCTGTATTGGCAATTGCGTGAAGTTATTTATTTATGAATATAACATATAATTTATTTATTTAATTTATTTATTGATGAAACCTATGATAACATTATACCTCAATAAACTAAAATAGGCAAATTGTTGGAAAAAATAACTATTGTACCAAGTTTCTTAACTAACTGTCGCGTGGTCAAAAACATTTAGTTACTAGGTGGCTTGAAATACTTACCTCAGTTATGGCATACAGATAAAATAGCTCGTTTTATATTGTTATGCCTATAAATATGCTGGTAAGTAGATTTGTAAAGCAAATTTGTATTTAATATTTGGTCTAATGAATTACTACATACTGCTCCATGTTTTGTGTAATATTTATAAGTAGGTACTTATATTCCTGCGATCTATAAGAAGTTGCTATTATCGTTTGTGCTTATTTATAGCCTTCAGTAAGACGAGGGTATTGATCGCAGTAGACGAAACGTTTATATTACATTTATTATCATGAAGTGAGTGAATCGATTTTACGATTAAAGAATTTAATTGATGCATTTATGTTTTGTCATTTATTTTAGAAATTATGATATTTGCGTTTGCATCAATTAATAGTTAGCTTTTTCTTTAAAGTAAAGTTTGGAAAAGTTCAAATTAACATCGTGGTTTTTGCTAGTAACGTAAAATAAGTTGAAATTTATTTGTTGACATCATTATCAGTTAAAACTATTGTTTTCATCATTAGTTAAATCTATTATTAATTTAACGTGCAGACCTAATAGCAAAATATCATCGTTTTGAAACAGGCGCTCAATGACGCCGGCGGATTGGATTAATGAAGTAACCTTACTTTTAATTGAAACTAATTAATCTACCCACTAGTATGTGTTTATTCTGAATTGAGGAATTTAGCGGGTAAATGGAACATCTATAATAATACCAGCTTTTATTTAAGAGGATTACAACTGTAATCAAACTTTATCTAACTATCTATCTAAAGTATCTTAATTAAAATGATTACGATACGCCTTAGGCAGAGCTGTTAATGAGCAAAATTGTCTTTTACACCGATATACGAGTAACTTCGAATCAAAGTTAACCTATTAGAAATAATAGGTTTCTATTATCAGGGTTATACGTAATCCGTAATGTATATACTGTACATGTGCATTTAATAGGTTTTATTTCACATTCTCTCTATTAGTAACTCAGCTTCAGTTTAGCTGCTTTTCGTAGCTGGGTATGCCACGATCGACACGCAGGTTAGGAATTGGGAATAGCAGTATCAACGGTCTGTATACTTGGATTAATGGGTAATTTGTCGTGTGATTTTAAATGTTTTTATTCCCGATTATCCCGATTAAGAGCTAAAATCGGTTTTAAAAAACAAATAGAATAAAAGTTCTCTAATGTCTTTTTAGCGCGGTGTCACAGGATATCATGAAAATCTTATTCACGTTTTCATATTTCATTTAGTATTTCAATCTTCCGCTCCGCTTGATGAGTGAGCCATATCCTTAGAAGGTGCCGCTAGTAGTCCAGTACTTTTCTTAATTCTTTAAGGTCGGAAATCTGTAATCGCCGTTGGCAATAATTTATCATGAGGTGCTCATTACCGTTATTTCATAGACGACAAAAATTTCACACACATATATTTCCCTTTCAACAGTTTATGAGTAAAGGAAAAATGGAGCCAATGATTGCTTATAAAATTCAGAGAGATTAGAGCAAGGATGTCCAGTGTAGGTTGGCGGAATTTCATTCTTAAATTAACATATTTCAATACACACACTTGAATAGAATGGTATTTTCCTTTAATCATCGGTTAGCCAGGCAGAAATCATCAGCATATCGCTGATGATTTCCACCACCACCACCGTTTACTATCATATGTTCCGTAATATTAAGTATTATCAATTTGACGCAATAAAAACAATCTAACTATCTATCTAAAGTATCTTAATTAAAATGATTACGATACGCCTTAGGCAGAGCTGTTAATGAGCAAAATTGTCTTTTACACCGATATACGAGTAACTTCGAATCAAAGTTAACCTATTAGAAATAATAGGTTTCAATTATCAGGGTTATACGTAATCCGTAATGTATATACTGTACATGTGCATTTAATAGGTTTTATTTCACATTCTCTCTATTAGTTAAATCTATTATTAATTTAACGTGCAGACCTAATAGCAAAATATCATCGTTTTGAAACAGGCGCTCAATGACGCCGGCGGATTGGATTAATGAAGTAACCTTACTTTTAATTGAAACTAATTAATCTACCCACTAGTATGTGTTTATTCTGAATTGAGGAATTTAGCGGGTAAATGGAACATCTATAATAATACCAGCTTTTATTTAAGAGGATTACAACTGTAATCAAACTTTATCTAACTATCTATCTAAAGTATCTTAATTAAAATGATTACGATACGCCTTAGGCAGAGCTGTTAATGAGCAAAATTGTCTTTTACACCGATATACGAGTAACTTCGAATCAAAGTTAACCTATTAGAAATAATAGGTTTCTATTATCAGGGTTATACGTAATCCGTAATGTATATACTGTACATGTGCATTTAATAGGTTTTATTTCACATTCTCTCTATTAGTAACTCAGCTTCAGTTTAGCTGCTTTTCGTAGCTGGGTATGCCACGATCGACACGCAGGTTAGGAATTGGGAATAGCAGTATCAACGGTCTGTATACTTGGATTAATGGGTAATTTGTCGTGTGATTTTAAATGTTTTTATTCCCGATTATCCCGATTAAGAGCTAAAATCGGTTTTAAAAAACAAATAGAATAAAAGTTCTCTAATGTCTTTTTAGCGCGGTGTCACAGGATATCATGAAAATCTTATTCACGTTTTCATATTTCATTTAGTATTTCAATCTCCCGCTCCGCTTGATGAGTGAGCCATATCCTTAGAAGGTGCCGCTAGTAGTCCAGTACTTTTCTTAATTCTTTAAGGTCGGAAATCTGTAATCGCCGTTGGCAATAATTTATCATGAGGTGCTCATTACCGTTATTTCATAGACGACAAAAATTTCACACACATATATTTTCCTTTCAACAGTTTATGAGTAAAGGAAAAATGGAGCCAATGATTGCTTATAAAATTCAGAGAGATTAGAGCAAGGATGTCCAGTGTAGGTTGGCGGAATTTCATTCTTAAATTAACATATTTCAATACACACACTTGAATAGAATGGTATTTTCCTTTAATCATCGGTTAGCCAGGCAGAAATCATCAGCATATCGCTGATGATTTCCACCACCACCACCGTTTACTATCATATGTTCCGTAATATTAAGTATTATCAATTTGACGCAATAAAAAACAATCTATCTATCTATCTACATACATAGATAGGGACAACGTCTCATACATCGCTTGATCCCAAAGTAAGCAGCTGAAGCACTTTTGTTGTGGAGTCGAAAACTTGTGTTTGTTGTGGAATCGGAAACAACAAAGCATCACAAACACCCAGACCCGAGCCAATGTATAAAAAGTTGTTTTCTAGATGGACTTGTCAGGGATTCGAACCCTTGACCTCAGAGCAATACCCAGGTAGTCCAGTAAATGTTTGTTGTCATGTGGTTACGGTTTAAGAAAATAACACACCTTTTATTCCAGTGGATGACGTCAGAGGCGATTAAGGAAAACCTTTACAAATACAACAAACGAGGTACCGGCAGATGACAAGTTAATCATCTCAACAAATACCATTTTAATGAAAAAATAATAATTCAGCATCACGATAAGTTCTAAGTCGTGATATGTCTGGTCAAATTGCTTTGCTGCAAATATGCTTGTCAATAATATATTTTCAGGAAGGCTATTTTGAACACTCAGTGCAAGTGCGTACGAAGTGTTGTCATGGTGATTAAAATAGTATACCTTTATATCATTTCCAATACAGGAATAGACAGAGGTCTAGACAATTAAGTCCTCTCGAGCCCGACGCCGTCTTTATGTCTAAGCCAACGATATAAATATTGTATGTAAGTTTTTTTGAAAAATCCCATTGGTACGAGCTTTGGGGATCGAACTCGGGTCTCTTGAATTCGGATCACCCCGCTACTAGACTATCGTGGATGTGTGTATGTTAATTGTTTACAGACATACATACAATGTGGTGTATGATAACGAGGTAATAATATGCTGAAAATATTAAGAAAAGCCTTAGAAAACCAAGTTATAACAACTGTCAGACTTTGATAGGCATTTTGTAAAATACCGGATCAGGCCGGTCGGCCGGTTAAGGCCAGTCAGGGGTTTAGTCTAAAGTGCAAAGTTTCTACTACTGCGATCAACAATACGTGGTTCTACACGACAATTAAACGTGGTGATTACGTCCAATTCTCGTAATGTATGCAGGTAAATGTTGAGTGAAAAATAAATATATATTATTTTTTTTTCTCAGATGCGCTGGTTTCCTCCCAACGTTTTCCTTAACCCTCGAGCTTGTGGTAAAAATGATATTGACGATACGGGGATCGAATCTGGATCATTGGCATATACTGCATCTACTGATCACAACTATGGTTTTGAGAACTCTTTAGTCCTAAGTCAGTGTAAAACTACCATGGATACGATATCCATGACGTAACTATACGAAACTACGATCCATAGGGACTGCGAAACACGATTTCGTTAAGTGTAATTAGAGTGGTTTGATATTTGTTCTATTAATGATATTACCATTACGAGCAATTATTTAAAAAAGGTTTTACACTGTCAAATCACCTGTCTATTTTGAACGTTATTAGTGTTGGTGGATTCCAATTTTATTCGTGAAGGTATCGTTTGTGAGTAACGACCCTGACGTAACAATGTGTCGTAACAATATTATTATTACATGTACAACGCACCTACATCATTGACTGTCATTCTGTAACACAATGACACTACGCGTTACCAAAATTCGAGTGATGCTATAGGCTTTAAAATATGATGCAGTCAATAATAAATTCACACGTAGATAGGTACAACATAACATACATAGCAAGTGGTCTACAAGCACTTATGGAATCAGAAACGACCTGAACACCCAGACCCGAGCCAATGTATAAAAAGTTGTTTTCTAGATGGACTTGTCAGGGATTCGAACCCTTGACCTCAGAGCAATACCCAGGTAGTCCAGTAAATGTTTGTTGTCATGTGGTTACGGTTTAAGAAAATAACACACCTTTTATTCCAGTGGATGACGTCAGAGGCGATTAAGGAAAACCTTTACAAATACAACAAACGAGGTACCGGCAGATGACAAGTTAATCATCTCAAAAAATACCAGGTTATAATTCAGCATCACGATAAGTTCTAAGTCGTGATATGTCTGGTCAAATTGCTTTGCTGCAAATATGCTAGTCAATAATATATTTTCAGGAAGGCTATTTTGAACACTCAGTGCAAGTGCGTACGAAGTGTTGTCATGGTGATTAAAATAGTATACCTTTATATCATTTCCAATACAGGAATAGACAGAGGTCTAGACAATTAAGTCCTCTCGAGCCCAACGCCGTCTTTGTGTCCAAGCCAGAGATTTAATTCGTACATAAGTTTTTGAAAAACCCATTGGTACGAGCCTGCCACTTGGGGATTGAACTCGGGTCCCTTGACCTGAAATTCCGACCACCCAACCACTCTGCTATCGTGACTTATATTTGTAATAAATAATTGATTAATGAATATGGACTTAAAATTACCTAATAAATAATATCATGAGAATGACAAAGACAACTTTCTTTAGTAGAACAATGCCAACGTGTTAGAAAACTAACATCGTGACACGAATTTTCAAACAATAGGTGCATGCATCGGCTTCATCGACAACATCTATAAAGTGTGCTCGGAACCTTATGTAAGCGTTTTTTGCTTGTAGTAGACATGTATGCAATAGTTTTACACTATATATGTAATGTTTTAGAATTTTTATGGCAATACAACTCGTGTTTGCCTTGTACGATACGTATGAACTTGGAATGCTATGGATTTATCCGTAACTTTAGATAACAGAACAGATACAATTTATTCATCATCGTTTCCGATCAAGCATACTATTACGACTCATAGTTGGGTTGGCTATTTAAAAATATCGAAACAAGGATAGAATATCCAAGTCAATGGTACCACCAAATTCAAAAATGTGTCAGTTAAGCAGTTTAGAAGGACGACACACGAATACCCCAATTTAGTCAACATACCATTTTTCATTGTTTTTAAAATGTTCATCACACATTCACAAACCTTCATTATTTATCTTAAATTTTAGACCAAAATTAAAATTTTCCAAACATCTATTAAAACGTGTGTAGAAAAACAGGACAAATATGTAGTTTTGCAAAGTATATAATATAAAGCTTTTAACTATTCTATTGTTTTTAATCTATGTAAGTATATACGTTATTGTACACCATAAAGAATTTAATACCAAGGTAATATAAAATAAAGCTTTAGAAGGCGGTTTTATCGCTAAAGAGCAATCTCTTTCAGGCAACCCTATGTCCAAATATTAAACAAATTAATATTTGGACATAGGGTTTATAGTAAGAGATGACTTTTAATAAACTTACTAAGTAATACCAAAATAAATTAAACATCAAAGGAAGTTTGTCTCTGAGCAGTATTATTTGAGTGCAACGCCGCTGTGTATAAACAGGAAATGTGGGCGACGAAGCTTCCGAAGCGCAGTTTGCGAACTAGACAAACTAGACAATGTCGCATCCGTTCTATTGTCGACGTTCAGAACTGACTTATTTATTATAATATTACACACATTAAACTTTATTCATTTACACTATGATATTTTTTATGATAATAGTATAATATCTTATTCCAATAAGCACAAATCCACCAACATACACATTTTACACAACTTACTATATTATAAATTTATTTTTTCTTCACGTATTTCCCAATTCTACGAAAGGTAGATCGAGGTATAAAATCGAGATAGGGGTCGAGATATAAAAATATTATTCATTTTCGCTATGTGACAAAATTAGCTATTGAATTACCTGCGTGATAATTTTAGCATTATGATATGCAGTTTTGCAAAGTATATAATATAAAGCTTTTAACTATTCTATTGTTTTTAATCTATGTAAGTATATACGTTATTGTACACCATAAAGAATTTAATACCAAGGTAATATAAAATAAAGCTTTAGAAGGCGGTTTTATCGCTAAAGAGCAATCTCTTTCAGGCAACCCTATGTCCAAATATTAAACAAATTAATATTTGGACATAGGGTTTATAGTAAGAGATGACTTTTAATAAACTTACTAAGTAATACCAAAATAAATTAAACATCAAAGGAAGTTTGTCTCTGAGCAGTATTATTTGAGTGCAACGCCGCTGTGTATAAACAGGAAATGTGGGCGACGAAGCTTCCGAAGCGCAGTTTGCGAACTAGACAAACTAGACAATGTCGCATCCGTTCTATTGTCGACGTTCAGAACTGACTTATTTATTATAATATTACACACATTAAACTTTATTCATTTACACTATGATATTTTTTATGATAATAGTATAATATCTTATTCCAATAAGCACAAATCCACCAACATACACATTTTACACAACTTACTATAGTATAAATTTATTTTTTCTTCACGTATTTCCCAATTCTACGAAAGGTAGATCGAGGTATAAAATCGAGATAGGGGTCGAGATATAAAAATATTATTCATTTTTCGCTATGTGACAAAATTAGCTATTGAATTACCTGCATGATAATTTTAGCATTATGATATGCAGTTTTGCAAAGTATATAATATAAAGCTATTAACTATTCTATTGAGTAATAAATATTGTAATAAATGACAACACATGGTAACATCTATTTCTGCTGAAATTTCTATTAGGAGTCGCCAGGATCAGTTACCTACGCAATTAGTAACTATAGATACCGTAATAAAATGACTAACCACCTTCAAAATTTATATTTTATGAGGTTATGCCAAACGACCGATCGGATCAGGGCTATTAAAAGTTTACCGACACTCATGTACATACATATTGTACACTAAAATGCAGGTATATTGCTTGCCTTTAAAATTAAAGATTACCAAAGGAGAAGAGGAAGACAAGCTGAAGGACAGGATGCTACTACTCCACGCCTGTATACTGTGTGACGACCTGCGTGGATAATGGTGTGTATACTGGTTTTCATGGTTTCGTTAGCTATTAGTTTTTAATAGAATCTCAAGTTTATAGTAGATATCGGTTTGAGTTATTATTATTAAATATACATGTATTTTTAATACTTTAAATGTTACCCAGAGAACCGGGTTCAACAACTAGTAATACTTAACCGTCCGTTAATCGATTCACTATAATATGCCAAGCGCGTTGGTTCCCAGGCGAATTTCCTAACGTTCTGAAAACTGGCATAATCGCTCATCTCGTGTGATAATTTATGTTTAGATAGCGTGTAATAACAAACCTATCCGGTTAAATATCCGTTACGTGTAATGCGCAACTAAAGTTGTTTATATTGGTGAAGATAAACAAGAGGTAAGAGATTAGAGAATTTTCAACCTTAAGTTTTTGTTTATGAGCGATACATTATTAAGGGTTGAAGGAAGACATTATAATACTATTAAATGACAAGTCGTGTGGTATTAAATTATGATAATATGATTTTTAGTATGAAATATATTGACTAAAAGCTTATTAAAAATTCAAAGCATAACCCTTAAATGGAAACAAACAATTATACTAATCTCTTGCTGTACTTCAACCACATCTTCGAGTACATTTCTTTCCTTCTTTGGATGTTGTAAGAAGTGACTTGTAACGTGACGTCATGTAAACGTGCTTTTATATCCTCTTAAGGACATTGGACTTTATGTTCATAGAAGTTTATCCAGTATAAAAAGTTAAATCAATGCATTCATAGCACATAGCTGTAGGCCTGCCCTACCTAAGAGTAGTCTTGATTGATATAACCCCTCTCTCACCAGAGAACATTAAAATGCATTTGCAATAAAATTGTTATTACGCGTTTTATTTATTTTTTTTAACTTCGCGACGTTTCGAGTGCTTTTTTCCTTTTTCCGTGGTCACGGGACCATCACGCAAAATGTAGTAAAAATTAATAAAGTATCCTAATCTTTCCACTAATCCATCTCTAACGTTGATTACAAATGTCCTCCGTCTGCTATAGTAACTAAACACATGTAAGCTTGTTTTATCTTAATCCAATAAACACCTGAGTTACTACATCAAAATAATTTGGTTGACTGCTACAGAGAAAAGTTCAAAGTTTTCTGGGAATGCATGATGATACTTCCTTTCTTTCTGGTAATATTAAACAAGATCGTAAATAAGTACGTGAAATTCCACCACCTAGAAGTTTTAGGGACTAAGATATTTAACACAAGTACATAGGTAAAATATTTGTTACGTTCAATTGTGGATATACTTCTTTATACTCATTAGCAATATTACCAAAAAATAAAAAAGATATTTCATATATCGTACTTTACAACTACATGGTACCATCGTTATTATCCCTACGCATGGCATGGCTTTCAAATTCTATTACTAAGTTATCTGTTCACTCGAGTATCAGTTTATTAAATTTTAAGTTTCTCCAATATTTTATTCTACTTTTGTATTTTGAGATGTTAAAATTCAAGTATAATTCTTTAAAATGTAAAAAGTAATCTTGTTTTAAATATTAATTTGTGATTCTTGTAACGCGATTAGCTTTTTGGCAGAAGCCTAATTACCAAGTCCCATATGTAAAAAATTACGATGGTAGACTTATGACACGGTAAGTAGGTTGATGATCGCAGTATCACATTGCATTGGCCTGATAAGTTTGTTCCAGACGGCGTTTGTTCGTGACGAAATTTTTGATAGGTATTACAATCAATCTTTACAATTAATTTCTTATGCCGCATTGAAAATTAGTTTTCGGTTACAATGTATTAGGTACAATTAATAAAGATATTATTAAGCGTTAAAATATAACAATTATTATTTTTATCCATAGTTTTCCTATGTATGCATCCGAAAAATCGTGTTACATACAACTCCAGAAAAGTTACATTCTTAAGCTCCACTTCTCTAACATTCCAAAATTGCTGTATTGATAAATAAGTAAACAAATTCATTGAAAATTAATATTGCTTGAAAAACGAATTTAAATTTAACTATAGTATTTAGATGTAGGGTCAAAAATAAATACTACTTCTATTACAAAACTAATAAAATTTACGCACGAATGATTACGTAATCGGCCGATTATATTCAGTTGGATTTTTTTACTGATTGGCCTCGTGAATAGAATGTTCACAGATCGGTGACTGATGACATTATACAAACTGTCAAACAAAATATTTTCCTTCTTTATTTTTAGTTTATTTATCTATTTTGTAAAGAATGATAAGCGTTTTGTAATTCTCAAAGATCTGACATAAAAACAACCCAACAAAAATCTTTTAGTATGTCAATTGAGGTGTAATAAATTCGACTGTTTTGCGAAAATACTCGTATAAATAAAGTTAACCAGTTTTTATGCTTTATGATGTTTAATTTTTTTTTCCTATTATTTTTTAAATAATACACAAGCTCTGCTACTATTGATTGTGAGTATTTTTAGGGAGTATTTTGCAAGACTTTGGACTATGGACTGCAAAGAGTAAGTAACTTCATTTATCGGATGGTGTGTGATGTGTGCTGCGTGGGTGTATGCTTCAATAACTAATTCCCAGATTAGAATCATCATCAAATACAGATCAAAATAAAAGCTATATCATAAAAATAATAAATAAAAAGTTTTTTGCATTATTCCCCCAGTGACGCATTTCAAGAGTCTCAGTTCAAGATTGTATTTGTTCAAATTTATGGATAGCTTTATTTTTAATATTTTTATTTTACTAAAGTTCTAGGACGATTTCGTATTTTATCAGATATTTTTGACTAAAATTCAATTTATTAAATAAATAATATACTCAAAGAATATAATAATCCTGACGGGATTCGAAACTGCTTACTTCCGTCGTGTCGGTGAGACACTCCGAAGAGTTGATTTCCTTTACCTTAAATTACATTATGAAACCATTTTTCAATAATTTGAAAAAGAATAAAAGTTAAAATTTTTTATAACTTGTAACAGATTTAAAAGAACAAACTGTAGCCTAGATACTGTTTGATTTCGAATAACATTAGTGAAAAATAAAACAGTAACAGTAATGGTTTTAACATGTTTACATAAATTTAAATTTGAATTACGTTATCCTCATTTATCTTTTTATGATATATTTACTTTTAGAAGACTAGATTGTAAGTAAAATAAGTAAAATTTTCTATACAAACGCACTGTACAATATAAAATGAATTAATGATATTGCAGGAAAATAAAAGAATTTTACGTTCTATATCACGTGCTAAAGCTGTCTTATCGAATAAACGTAATATTATTATTAGCAGAATAAGTATTGTACGATTGCAAAAAAGCTGATTGCGCGGAAGAAATCGCAGTGTCAAGGCAAGCCGTTACTCATCGATGCCCTGTAATAAGGTAAGCGGGCTTACGGCTACACCGGTCTTCGGATTTTGTTAAGTCATGCGCCCCAGCGCGCCAGTCACTTAACTTTATAGAATAAGTAATAAAATAAGTAATAAAACATTACACACATATATACCTACATACTTACATACATATTTACATAACGGCTGCTGTAGGAAATTGGCTTCTACTATAAGGGAGTGTTTGTCATGATCGCCTCGCTTGGGAAACTGTTAGACGATCGCCTCGAATGAAAATCATCGAAAAAAAACATGAAGTCCCTCATAGCCAGCAATCACAATTACTTTCGAAGCTCTGCTTGAACTAACACAATATGGAGATAGAATTAGATAAGAGTTGGTACTAACTGCAGGAAAGAAGCCTAGCAGTATATCGACTGTCGTGGATGATTAGGGTACACACCGGTTTTCATGGTGTCGCCAGCTCTGAGGTCCCGGGTTTGATTTCCGGTCGGGTTAATGTAGAAAAAAAATATCTTCACGCCATTACGAATACAGGGTCTAGGTCATTACAGAGGTCTAGACTAGACCATTGAGTACCTTCGACCCACCTTTTCCCGAAGATATTTTTGGTACAACGTGACAGGTGGTGATTGGTATGAGCCTGCCACCTCGGGATCGAACTCGGGTCTCTCGACTCGAATTCCGTTCACCCAACCAATCGGCTATCGTGACTTTTTAATGTAGAAGTAATGTAGAAAAGCACTTTTTACATTGTTTCGGGTCTAGGTGTTCATTGTACCTTCAATGTTTCCGATTCTATAACACAAATGGTTAAGCTACTTTGGGATAAGAGCAAATCATGGGATGTTTTCCCTATCTATCTATGTGTAAGTTTAATGTAAAATTATAAATTAACGTTATATTTTCTATAAACTACAAGTGTTATTCGTTCAGAAGTAGTTAACAGGAAAATTAAAAAAAAAATACTGCTCTTGTTAAACGGGTTGGCAATCGCAGTAACCCATGAAATCTTCACCGGTTTGTAGCCAATCAGACGTTTGCGATGCTTTTCCCTTAGTCCCCTCTTATGACCCCTACCAGGAGAAACGGTTGTGGTATAATCTTCACTATACCAAACTGCTGTATTTCATAGCTGTACTAAAACATAAAATATCACACGTTTCCGAATTCTGGGGTAGTTATCTTTAATCTAGACAGATGGTGCCTGTCGAAACGAAGCCAACCACACAAATAAAACAGTACATGTTTTGAAAAAGCTCATTGGTACGACTCTGTCTTCTGACTTTCGATCTCGGATCGGGGAATTCAAATTCCTCTCAGCCAACCGCTTGGTTATTGTAGCCATTACTGTTTTTAATATGTTTGTAATATATAGACTTTAATTTTACTACTTTTTAATTTAACATAATTGAAGCTCCTTCAATAGCCATCTTATAACTTCTCACTATTACCCACCCTCGCTGCCGACTCGCGAACTAAGCGAGTAATTTAAAAAATCAATAAATAAGATTAAATCTGATCCCGTTTTCAAAATTCGTTTGAATACACAAATAGTTATTATTCCGGATTAGTATTATGTTTTTAATAATTTGTTGTAATAAGTTATTACAACAAATTATTAAAAAAACATATTACCCTATACTTTAAACGCGGAATCGTGACTTGGCCGCAAGATTTTATTATTTTTATTTACCACAGTCAGGAATAACTGTGACCGCAGGTCTAGAACCACATCGTGAGATGTTCAGAAATGCTTGGATTCCAGTTGTAAATAAATATCTAGTTCATAACTTTGTGTTCCAAATTTCGCATTTCTGAAATAATGCCAAGCTCAAAGTTATTTTCAAATGAATTATAACATTAAAAAAGAAATCTATTAGAGGCTATTTATTTGTAATTATTATAATATAGTCACTATAATGGTAAATAAATAGGTAAATAAATATCTTCACGCCATTCCCAATACAGGGTAGACAGAGGTCTAGTCTAAACAATTAACTCCCTTTGACCCACCTTTCACTGAAGATATTTTCGGGACAACGTGACAGGTGGTGAGCCCGTCGCCGTCATCATGTCCAAGCCAACGATGTAATTCATACATAAGTTTTTGAAAAACCCATTGGTACGAGCCTACCACCTGGGCATTGAACTCGGGTCTCTTGATTCAAAATTCCGACCATCCGACCACTCGGCTATCATGACTATAACGGTGATTTTTGGTTATTTATTTTGATATATTTTAAAAATTTCAATAAAAAGTTAATCTCGATATTTATCTACGCGTGCGATGCCGGGATGCGATGCCATGGGTTAAAAAAAATTACCGTTGTCTTGTATTACTATCACCGCGAATGTGGATAAAACCACCACATACAGTAATTACTGGTGTGCAACTTATCTTTAAGCATTCACAAAATTACACAAGAGCTTTTTTGTACTATCACTTAAAAAGCGTACTCTTTCTGTGAGAGCCATTGTTAAGTCGTTCGCTGACTATTGTATTCCATTTTGTTTCAAACTGGAATACCGCTATGTCGCTGACCCAAGGTTGGAACTTGCATACCAATTTCGTAGCGCTGACGTCGGCTCGAAGAGAGCATTTGTATTTTACCGTTTGCTATTTTACATATAGCAGCGGTGTTGCTCTTTCAAGCAAGATCGTAATTTAAAAGAAATTCTTTATTTGTGCAATTATTATACTATTTCATGAGAAATAACCAGATAACCTATTAAGAAAATCAACATAATATTTTTAAAGTTAAACAGAAAAAAGTGTAGACTTATCCTATTTTATTAAATAATAAAAGTATTATTTAGGTTTATTCTAGTTATTTCTTTAGTTAATTAATTATAATTCACAGTTCTGTCAATGTTAAGCCAGCTTTAGGTTTGCAGTAGTTTTTTACTTTTAATGTGACGATTTTGAACAATAAACCCTAAGGAAAACATAAGATAATGGAAAACAATACAGTCAAATACCGAGTCGCATAAAAGTTTCAACCTTAATACAAAGAAGGTGAAGAGCTCACCAACATGTTATGATGTGCAAAACAAACTTATGTGAAAAAGTAAACTTTTAATTTCCAAAGAGTTGTTATGATATATTCGTAATTAAATAATTATCATTATCACTTCCCATTTGAGTTTTATTTAATAATAATTTGAAAAGTGTGTTTAAACTAAACAAACAAATGAAACCATCACATCAACAATTACGTCAGTCCTACGAGCAAGTAAATCGTCGATATTTCATTTGTTATTACTTACTTTCTGTGCTATGTATTAGGCATAGAATAATTACTACTCCAAATTCTAATAAAGTGAGCTCCATCGGCCTTGTCTAGTTCAAAATTGTTTTTAATGTTTTTTTTTTCCTTTTAATTTTCGTGTGACAATAAACACGAAGAAAAATATTTTTTTTTTTTATAATATTAATTTTATGAAATCTAAGTTAAAGGTATATCGCTCCCGTCACCTTCACAGTTAATTTGACAGTATTTTACATTTTCAGTAAAAATTATCTTACTATATGTCGATATTATTTAGACGTAAAAAGTAACACCACCATTTTTTTCTAGTGACATCAAACTAATACACGATTAAATAAGTATGTGTTTCGCCATAGTGGTATTTACGTAACATTTAATGGTACTTATCCAGCAATGTATAATGTTAAGGAAAACTTTCTTAATGGTGTAGTGAAACTTAAATACATATTGCGTATGCGTTGAAATCGACGTTTGAAGATAAACCAGAAAATCTTAGTGATAATATTAGTGAATTTTACTTGTATTTGCCGACTTCGTAAAAAAAAATTTTTGCCATTTTAAACTTTCTCTTTGATACTTTAAAACGATAACCAAATGAATCATAATTTCTTTGTAAGTGATTTTTGTACTCCTTCGAGTAAACATGTGGGCTAAATTCTTGCTGTAATACTTATGTTTGTAATTTTTTTATTTAAAATATTCACAAAAATCATCTTATGTTCTAATACAATACAGCGTATGAATACGCTGTATTGTATTAGAACATAAGATGATTTTTGTTTTAAACTTAATTAGTTTGTCTGTACACCGTCATTCATCGGCTTACTTACGAGTATTTTGTGTAATACTTGTTGTTAACTCTCCTAAAAACTAAATCCTTGTGCATGTCAACTTGCTTTTTCTTGGATACCGAAAGGTTTAATAATTTACTAAGAATATTCACTTAACGGTTTTATTACAGTATACTAAAGGACCTCTTCCTCAGGACCTGGGCCTCTTCCAAAAAGGGATATGGAAAGTGTGGTGACGATCGCAGTTAAATATTAATATTCTTACTATAATTACCGCGAAAGAGGGATGAAACTACTGATGTGTTCCAGGTTGAAAAGTATAGAGAGCCAATGTAATCACGAGCTTTGAGGCATTCCATCTTAGTTCTTTGGATAATAACGCATCTGTGAAGAGATTACAATTGGATTGGTGAAGCCATTTACAACCTGATAGTCTTCAATCGTTTCCCACCCTATTGCCATACAAAAGACACCTCGTATCTTAGACACTGATGCCCATCACCAGTCTATATAATTCTGATACGGTATTATTTGGTACGCTTATCGACCAATTGTTCGATGCCATTTTATTGAAGCCATATAATTTCCAAGGGTTTTCTATTTAATTAGTTAAGTTTTACGAAACTGGTAGGAAGAAACGGGGAGGGGCTTGAATTCTTTAGCCTTACGTTTCCACAACAACACGACAACGTTTTCTAGATTATTGATACTGAATATTTGTCGGAGATAACATCTGCCTATGAATATAAATCAAAAGAATACTTTGCAAAAAATATATTATTACATGTCAAAAAACGAATTTACTCAAGAATGATTGACGGTTAACTAGGAAAAGAAAACATTACGTTAACAAACGATTGGCCCATAGGTTAGATTGGCTTCTCAGATTCGTATACGTATATGAGAAAGACTACATATTGACTATATACTTTTGAATTAGTATTTTATTTGAGATTATTTCATTATTATGATTATTAAAGTATTGCTGAAGTATCGACATATTTTGTGAATGTAATCTCACGTGATGGTTTCTAAAAAAGAAACTTCGAATATTTGTTAGGTGCCGAGTAGAAAATAATGTTATATTTGAATTAGGTTTATAAAAATACATCATATGTGTAAATATCATAACATACAACAATATAATAACATGTTTTTCTAGTTTACTTTGTAGCTTTCTTTTGACGTCTGAGCAATCTAATTTATTTAGAAGCAATACATTTTATATAATATATTTAGTAGTGAGAATAAAACATAAGTATACATATTATAAGTGTACTGGATAATATGGAATTTATTCGAAATGGGATATATTTAAGCCTAAATACAACACACATAGAAAGCAAATTTTTTTTCAGACAGGATTAGCAAAACATGGACACCGTGCAAAGTCGTCTCCAGACCTTTGTTAGTACGTGTTAGTGAAGCATTGGTGCAATATTAGCTTCAAGTTAGGTGTCTTTCACATTCAGTATCACATAGTAATTACCTGATTCCTTAAACTATTGGTTGTTGTTATCGTGAATGCGGGCGCGTAAAGCGTTCCGTTTATTTTATAGAAGTCGCTCTGTAAAAGAAGAAATTGATTGAAATGTATTCGCCGTAGTTAAGATGCGGGCGTTTGAACCTGTATAGAAATTCGGAATCGGCAGTTTATTCATGCCAAATCACATGGTCAGTAT
The DNA here is from genome assembly GCA_029286605.1 of Sericinus montela. Classification (NCBI taxonomy): domain Eukaryota; kingdom Metazoa; phylum Arthropoda; class Insecta; order Lepidoptera; family Papilionidae; genus Sericinus; species Sericinus montela. The sequence goes on along the minus strand of JAGSMR010000073.1, from coordinate 493,255 downwards.
CATATAGATTAAATATAATGAGAAATGGTGCTTCCTATTTTGTAAATATTTTGACAAGAAAAGTTTAACAGAATACTTCTCATAAAGTTAATACAATCTGCTAAATATGTACATGAATCTTAAAAGTCATACAAAAAACAAATACGATAAAACATTAACTAGTATATAAATTTAATTTGCCGACGGAACAGTTATCAAACTTTTATAACTATGTTAAACATGGTACCAAAATAATATTTTCTAAATAAAATATAATTAAACTTTTCTAATAATATAACAAAATCAAAATAAAATCATCATAGAATCCCAAGTAAGAAACGAGTTTGTTGTAACTTTATAGCACTCACCTCTTGGTAGAACACTCGCTTGGAGTTGTAAGTGAAGTTGTATTGCTGGTCAAACACCATAAGCAGAATGGTGAACGGCAATAGGAAAGCTGCCGCAGCGAGGAAAGCTACACACCTTCCTAATCGCATCATGCTCATATTCCTTCTTCCCATAATGTCAATTATTTCACTAGCATCGTCACTTTCATACACAAAACACTTAATTCAAAGGAAATATTCAAAAACGTCACTGTAGGAGATACTCAGTTCAAAGTCAGATGTATATCTCGTATACAGTCGACACCTGTAACAATATTAAAGTGATTATGGTACTTAATTATTTCAATTCTGAAACAGAAGATTTTACTTTAAGGCACATTTTATTAACAACGTAAAATTTACTTAGTAAAGTATTTCATAACATTAAGTGCATTATAGAATTATAGGTCTTTTTTTAAAATGGATTTGTCTAATCGCCACGCCCGGCAAGCGAATAGGTGATTGCAGTGACTGACACCTGGACCGTTATACTCTGCTGCCTATCACCTGTTTCCTTAATATTTATTTGATATTTTTCACTTGAAAATTGTTTATATGTAAAAAACGTCGTAGACAGTTTCGAGACTTTTAAGTCCTTTCGATCCGCCTTTCACCGATGACAACGTGGTGGTAAGTCGAACGTCTTTATGTCCAAACCAACGATACAACTTTTGAAAAAAACCCACTGGTACGCGCCTGCCACCTGGGCGTCGAACTCGCGTCTCTTTACTCGAGTTACGATTACCTAACCTTTGGGCTATCGCGACTCATCATCATAAAAGCATATCAAAAGTCCACTGCTGACAATACGACTTGTCCAAAGATTGCCACATTAAACAGTCCTGTGCCATTCGCATCCATCGACACCCCGCAAATAAAAAAAGTTCCTACAGCTAGACTTACTATAAAAGGCAATTATTTATATTATTTAAATTACTTTTTAAATTTTTTAAATGGAATTTTAAATAAATAAATTTGTGACATTTTTATGTACAGAACAAATTAATAAAATACAATGTCCGACGTAAAAACAGAAAATGTGGACTTAAATTTTAATTAAAGGTTACAGTTTCGGAGAAAATTCGTTTGCGAAATTACACGAGCGCAGTCATCCAACAGGTTCTGATGGTTTCCGCATTCTCACAAACCGGTTTCTGGTCGTGGTTTATTTAGTGCATCATATTGTTTTTTGGCAAACAACTGCACACTTTTTGTTAATTTTTTATGGAATGTGCGTCTCCGAACAAACGCGGTATGGTAGTGGTGAGGTTGTACATTGATTCTTAGTATAATAGTTCTAGATACTTTTATAGATAATTTTATTAGACGAATTAAGTGACACTTAGATACCATTTCATTTCATAAAACAGCAAAGTGAATAATTATTTTTGTAGTATTATTTGTTCGTAAGAAGACGGCGATAAGTTTACTCCTTGTAAGTTATTGCAAATTGAATCCGGTGAAAAGTGTTTTGAAGACTAGAAAAGAGTATTGAAATTATCATGAATGTTTATAACTATTCATGGCTATTTAATTTATCATTAATATTTAAACTGTTTGGTAACGGCGTGAGGATATTGCCACTCCATTTCTTCCCGTAGGCGTAGAAAGAGACGACTAAAGGTCACAGCCTCGAATATCGTTATAGCAACCGATAGATGGCAGGATAACCATCTCTAAAAATATCAGACCAAAATGATCAGACCGAAGATGGGCTGCAGGGTCTGAGGTGCAAGTGGTCTAGTAATGTACTTGTTCAAAAAAAAGTTATTACTATATAAATGAATATAACACTGTGGTAAGGGTATAAGAATGTTGCCACTGCCTTTCTTCCCGTGGGTTTCGTAAGACTAAAGGAAACAGCCTAGAATATCCTAATAGCAACCAATAGTTAAATAGATGGTGAGCTGACCATTTCTAAAAATGTCAGACCAAAAGAATCAGACCGAAGATGGGCAGCAGCGTCTGAGGAGCGAGTGGTCTGGCCCTGGCCTCCCTGCGATCGTCAATCCGCCTGCCAAGCGTAACGATTGTGGCAAATCCTGACTATGGGAGAGGCCTTTGTCCGTTATGTTTGTATTTACAACTATCTATATTATTAGCAGTATTCTCTTTATATAAAAACATATTTTACAGCTGCAGTTACGACACACCTTATAAGGTTACACGTTCAATTTCGCATATTAAGCAAAAATTCGAAACCCCAAGCTCGGAGTCTAGTTACTAACAAGCCGATTCCAGCAGACATCGTTTCAACTATCGCATAGCGTCACCAATATTTTTTAGTAAAATAAACCATTTATTTATTACCATTATATAAATACAATTTATTTATTTTAAAACAAAAACTAAAAAGTTTTTTTATTTGTATTCAGGAGAATAATGATCAAGTTCTTAATAGAATTATGTCGACTGTAGTTTCAAAAGTAGTCTTAAAAGTAAAAAATAATACACTTATTATTTAACCAGACGTAAAATACCGTTTATTTTGTATCCAACTGGTGGTGGTGGTAATATTATAAGCAATTATAATAATTACCTGGGTATGATAATAAAACAGATATATATATATATATATATGTATATATATATATATATATATATATATATATATATATATATATATATATATATATATATATATATATATATATATATATATATATATACACGTTCAATTTTGCATATTAAGCAAAAATTCCAAACCCCAACCAACCGTCTAGTTAGCCGATTCCAGCAGATTTCAACTATCGCATAGCGTCACCAATTCGACATTATATAAATACAATTTATTTATTTTAAAACAAAAACTAAAAAGTTTTTTTATGTGTATTCAGGAGAATAATTATCAAGTTCTAAATAGAATTATGTCGACTGTAGTTTCAAAAGTAGTCTTAAAATTAAAAAATAATACACTTAACCAGACGTAAAATACCGTTTATTTTGTATCCAACTGGTGGTGGTGGTACTTACCTGGGTATATATATATATATATATATATATATATATATATATATATATATATATATATATATATATATATATATATATATATATATATATATATATATATATATATATATATATATATATATATATATATATATATATATATATATACACACACACGTTACACGTTCAATTTCGCATATTAAGCAAAAATTCGAAACCCCTAGCTCGGAGTCTAGTTACTAACAAGCCGATTCCAGCAGACATCGTTTCAACTATCGCATAGCGTCATCAATATTTTTTAGTAAAATAAACCATTTCTTAATAGAATTATGTCGACTGTAGTTTCAAAAGTAGTCGTAAAATTAAAAAATTATACACTTATTATTTAACCAAACGTAAAATACAGTTTATTTTATATCCAACTGGTGGTGGTGGTAATATTATAAGCAATTATAATAATTACCTGGGTATGATAACATATATATATATATATATATATATATATATATATATATATATATATATATATATATATATATATATATATATATATATATATATACACACGTTACACGTTCAATTTCGCATATTAAGCAAAAATTCGAAACCCCTAGCTCGGAGTCTAGTTACTAACAAGCCGATTCCAGCAGACATCGTTTCAAGTATCGCATAGCGTCACCAATATTTTTAAGTAAAATAAACCATTTACTTATTACCATTATATAAATACAATTTATTTATTTTAAAACAAAAACGAAAAAGTTTTTTTATGTGTATTCAGAAGAATAATTATCAAGTTCTAAATAGAATTATGTCGTCTGTAGTTTTAAAAGTAGTCTTAAAATGATAAAATAATACACTTATTATTAAAGTAAATATATATATATATATATATATATATATATATATATATATATATATATATATATATATATATACACGTTACACGTTAAATTTCGCATATTAAGCCAAAATTCGAAAACCCCAAGCTCGGAGTCTAGTTACTAACAAGCCGATTCAGCAGACATCGTTTCAAGTATCATAGCGTCATCAATATTTTTAGTAAAATAAACCATTTCTTAATAGAATTATGTCGACTGTAGTTTCAAAAGGAGTCGTAAAATTAAAAATTATACACTTATTATTTAACCAAACGTAAAATACCGTTTATTTTATATCCAACTGGTGGTGGTGGTAATATTATAAGCAATTATAATAATTACCTGGGTATGATAACATATATATATATATATACATATATATATATATATATATATATATATATATATATATATATATATATATATATATATATATATATATATATATATATATATATATATATATATATATATACATACACGTTACACGTTAAATTTCGCATATTAAGCCAAAATTCGAAAACCCCAAGCTCGGAGTCTAGTTACTAACAAGCCGATTCCAGCAGACATCGTTTCAAGTATCGCATAGCGTCATCAATATTTTTTAGTAAAATAAACCATTTCTTAATAGAATTATGTCGACTGTAGTTTCAAAAGGAGTCGTAAAATTAAAAAATTACACACTTATTATTTAACCAAACGTAAAATACCGTTTATTTTATATCCAACTGGTGGTGGTGGTAATATTATAAGCAATTATAATAATTACCTGGGTATGATAACATATATATATATATATATATATATATATATATATATATATATATATATATATATATATATATATACATACATATATTCATTTTATTGTCCGTTTTGGTAGCACACAGCATGAGTATGTGTAGACTAAACAACGACGATAGCGCACGCTAGGAATTTTTTCTATCAAATAAATACCTCCGTCCAATTATAAAGTGTACACTCAATTAGCATTCTCTTACAGAACATTATTCGCATTTAGGTATTTCAAATGGCCTTCAGCCTGTAGTTGCTCTTCCCGAATAGACAGACGAAATAAATCTTTTCTGGTTTCTATTATATTCCTTATTATCTCAACATATGTTATTTAACTGCAGATGATGAACGGAGAATGCTCTACGTAGTTTTTGGAAGAGTTCCAAGTTTTCCTAACTCGCTAACATTGAATGTAACGGAGGGAATTTATTGTTATATTTAATAGAATATGAAAATATGTCATTACAAGCACTTATAAAGCACTTTGACAGAATATGAAGTAAAAAATAAAACTCAGAGATATGTAACAGAGCATTAACGATGCCTTGCTTGTAACCACAGAAAAGATGTACGACGTAAAACAATGCAACATTAAGATTTTCTCGTTGTTAAATCGTTTGAAGAGTTTCTAACCATTATTCATGAATAAAATAGAAAAATATATGAAAAAGGTGGCTTTGTAATACTAGTTGTGATACTAATGTACCGTAGAATACTAAGAATATACGTAGTGCACTGGCATAGAAGAGAAAATTAGTCGCGTGACCTGCTAGCGTCGGGCCACAGCAAACATGCCATCATTGCCTACGCGAATGACTAAATACCAAGAGTAATGTTGCGGGTACACCTAGTATTTCGCTAGCGCTAAATTTAATTAATTACGTCGAAATTCCGCTCCCTTTTGATACTATTTCATGCAACAACGAAAACAATATTATAGAAACAACTTTAACAGGTAATTTTTTTTGGAAAGTAGTTTCCTAGTTTCATTAATCATATATAATACGTATTTAATCATACGATATACTGACAACGACTAATGTGGTTAATCTAACTGACTGACAAGCAGCCGATGTGGATATATGCGATATGAATTTTTCAAAAGAAAGGCAAGAAATGTATTTACAATTTAAAGTCCAAAACATGGGTTTGAGACAGATTTAAATAAATAAATATTTAAACCATGACCTTTCAATATATGTATATATGAAAATTACCTGACCAGGCAAACGTTGTTTTGCCATATAAATTGTTTCTAAGGAATTCGTAGGGAAGAAAAAAATGCCTATAAAAATAGAGGTTGGTGACAGAAGGGTGAAAATGTATACATTGTATGTGTTTTTAATGCCACGTTAATAGTTTAAACAAAAAAAATCGATGAAATAAAAAAAAATGTTTGGGGTGGAACACCCTGATCACTAGGACCAGACCTACAGAAAAATCGATGAAGCCGTTTCTGAGGAATACGGCAACTAACATTTAGACACACGAAATTTTATACATATGTATAGAAGTCTAGTCACGATAGCTGATTGGTTTGGTGTTCGGAATTCGAGTTGAGAGACCTAAGTTCAATTGACAGGTGAAAGGGGTTTTTCAAAAACTTATGTGCGTATTATATCGTTGGCTTGGACATAAAGACGTCGACTGACCTCACCACCTGTGACATTTTCCCCAAAAATGTCTTCGGGCGAAGGTGGGTCGAAAGGACTTTATTGCCTAGACTTCTGTCTACCCTTGTATTGGTAATGGCGTGAAGATACTTTTTTTAACTTTAAAAATAATACTGATATACACAATGTTAATACCATTCCATTACCAACCCATTTTGAAAGCGGTTTGTACGCTTCTATAACAAAACCCCGATGAATGTGGAAAGCTTGCCTATTAATAGGTTCAAGGCATTTATCAAAGAAAAACTGTTGAAAAGGATTATCACTTTATAAATGAATTATGTAATTATAAACAATGATAGTAACCCCTGCGAATGAGTTGACCGCTTCGGTTCGGTTGACGGTGGTGGACAAAAAAAAATTATGATCGATGGATGTAATGGATGTTATTTATATCGATGAATAAATGATTCGATTTTACATTCGTAACTCTGATGACCAAAATGGAATACGTTTTAACTTATTATTATGTATATCCTGTGTATTTTTCTACGATTACAATTTTCTTCAGTATTTCGAAAATCCTATTCCAATATATAGCCAACTTCACGAAAAAAAAAGAGAGGATGGAAAGAGATTTTTGAGTGTACGAGTTTGTGAGTCTATTTATTTACATAACAGTCACGATAGCCGAGTGGTTGGGAGGTCGGAATTTCGAGTTGAGAGACCCGAGTTCGATCCCCAGGTGGCAGGCTCGTACCAATGGGTTTTTAAACCACTTATGTATGAATTATATCGTTGGCTTGGACATAAAGACGGTGACGGGTTCACCAACTTTCACGTTGTCCCGAAAATATCTTTGGTGAAAGGTGGAACCTCTATCTACCTCTGTATTGGGATTTGCGTGAAGATATTTATTTATTTATAACAATTGGACTTAGATACTATACGCATTCTATATTTCACTATACAACATACACGCTACTCCTGTTTTTGGGGTCAAAAGTTATGCAAGAATTTATCTGATAGTAAGTGGTACATATAGCCGTGACAGCAGATAAACCTGGTTAATAGAAGTAGCCGAATGCTTTGTCAAAAATAATTACTAATGCCTGATTGCTCATTGCTACACTGGCTCTCTTTTTGTTGTTGTTGAAAACGTAGTGTAATATTGACCCAGACGGTTCCTACAGTACCCAATTACCATCATAAAACAACTATGTAAACGTCATTATAATTGCTCTGTGTGCCCGCCAATTAGAAAATCACATAGCGTTGTTGCTTGAAATATGATTTATGTCTAACGTCTTATCCATATAATGAAATTATAATATTTAGAATGTATAGAAAAATATAAGGTCTAATGAAATAAACATTTACTTGTATAAATGTATTACTTTCTGGCAATGCTCGACGCAGTACAAATAACTGAAGTTGACAGTTATTTGACTATATAAAAAATAGATCCGTATCATGAATATGGTAATACATATAACAGAAACTTCAGTTTGTTCTTTAATTTTAACCTTTGTTATAAATATTTATATTATATTATAGACACCTTAACCGAGTGGTTGGGTGATCGGAATTCGAGTCAAGAGACCTGACTTCGATCTCCAAGGCACGTACCAATGGTTTTTTTCAAAAACTTATGTACGATTCATATCATTGGCTAGGACATAAAGACAGCGACGGACTCATCTGTCACCAAAAATGTCTTCGGTAAAAGGTGGGTCGAAACGACTTAATTGTCTAGCCTCTATCTCTGTCTACCCCTGTAGTGGGAACTGCGTGGAAATATTTAATTTTTATTAATTTATTCATATTATATTTTTTATTATAACTCCTAGGTACTTCTTTCTTGTACTTTATTTCTGATTTGAGATTCTAAAGACTGTAACTTCAAATATCCTCTTATCACTGTTATACTTATTTTGTGGTGATACTATACTCCGTGTGGGAATAGTGTAAGATTATGCCATTGTCACGCCCTTTCTTCTAACCTTAAATTACGTAATCACAACTAACAGAAGGTGCGAAACAGTAAGCATTTAACTTTGCAGGATTTTATATAACAGGTCTCTATTTTTAGAAATATATATATTTAAATATAATATATATTCCAAAATAAACCTAAGAAAGAAGAATAAGAATTTTATTTACTCAATTGTGATTACGAAAAAAAATATAGTATACCTATCTACTTGTATTGTACTTGTGGCAATTGTATTTTCTGATACCAACAATTAAGGTAAAAGAAACACTTCTAACTTTACGATAGATAGCCTAAACATAAGATAAAATACCGTAGTTTATTAGTACCGTATTTTATTTAAGCAAACCTTTGGTAATATTTCGTTGCATATCATATCTTAGTTAAGATGTTTGTACATATCGATCTTAAGATAATGTCACTTATATCTCCGCCTTTATCTTCAGAATATTTTCGTCAAGAGCAATTTTTATTGTGTTTTCTGATGTATTTTGGGGCCTCCCTAACGATGACGACTACATGACTACTGCATATTATTATTACTTACTGATTCATACACCATACTTACTTACTTATCGGCCTGTTAAAGCCCACTGCAGAACATAAGCCTCTCCCATAGTCAGGATTGCGGATATTTGAGGATTTGCCATAATCGCCAAGTTTCTCAAGTGGATTGGCAATCGCAGTACCATACCACTCGCACCTCAGACGCTGCTACCCATCTCCGGTCTGATATTTTTAAAGATAGTTATCCCGCCATCTATCGGTTGTCATAACGATATTCAAGGCTGTTTCCTTTAGTCGCCTCTTATAACATCCTCGGGAAGAAAGGGAGGGTAATATTCTTACGCCCTTACCACACGGTATAACATACATCATAACCACACTCTAATACATCACTGTTCAATATCCGTAATAAATTAGGTCTTCTGCGGATTACCAGAATAAAATTAAGAAATATATGCATATTTGCGAGGGTGTGGTTAGAAGTAGAAGGTGTGTTTAAAATGTTACGATTATGATATATCAGTTTCATATAAGTAACACGATTAAAATTTATCGAAGGAAGGTATTTAAATAAACATATTACCGTTATACACGTAAATAGTGCATTAGCTGTGTTCTGGCCTAAAACGTCATCGTTTATTTTTATTTTTTTGTAAACAAAATAAATATCTTCACGCAATTACCAGTAAATAAATAATGGCGTCGACATGTTAATTTTACTTTAACACTATCATTTTCACATGACTATCATAACGGCCTGTAAAAGTCGGCCTGTAGGATATAGGCGCCCCTCATACGTGATGGTTTATTCTTGGCGAGCGGTATGGCGATTCCAGTATCATTCACGGTACACCTCAGACGCTGCCGTTTGCCAACGGGTCTAATCTATATTTTTCGAATTGGCTATTCCGGCTTTTTACTTAGTATCCTACTTGGCCACGCACGGAAAGGAAGGGAATTGTACATTCTTATGTCGTAACCACACTTGTATACGATACTATTGAAATTTGGAATAGGTAAACATTTCGTAAACGCTAATTAAGAACGAACTTTACGCAAATCCTCACCAAAATAATTTTGTATCTAATTTTCTATAATCATTAACATCATCTACCATCATTATTTATAAATTATACATAATGGAGTTGGTAATTAGACAACTATCTACTGCCAATATAGTCCACGCGGATGAAGCCCTAGGAGGAAAGCTACTTTAAATTATAATATAGTAATCGCACATAATAAAGTTTTAATACAATATTGGCTTAGGGAGTGTGCTACTTGTTTAACAATGCTTGGTACAAGTGCTAAGTACTCAGTACAAAAATATAAATCTAATGCTAAAAAAATCACTGATCCACGGATGTGTCTCATATGGTCGATTTTAAATAAGCAGATTTTGAATATGATGTGTGCATTGGATTTGCATTGTGATTTTCATACCGGCAATAAGTCCAATTTTTTTACTGTTTTTATCCAAACCGAGGATATTCAGACTAATTATAAAATGTAAGTAATTGTTTTAGCCTCTAACAGTATATTACAATAGTCGGAATAGCTACGCGAATAACGTTTGTATTTATTTTATTATTTAATTTCAAACAACCTTAAGCAGTAAACTGATAACTAATTAAAAAAAATAACAATGTACAAAGCGCTATCTTACTATCGATATCCGCTGAACTTTCACCCCTTGAACACAATGACAGTTGATAAAATGAACTTCGCAGTACTGATATGATAACGGAGTTGTTACTTGGTAATTGAAATATCTTTTATCTCTTCCGATATTACATATATATTCCCATTGTCTCATGTTTCATTATTATGAGAAAGGGACTTCAGCGTAAGGAACATGAATAAGTTTTTTTCGATCTTCTGATAGTGAACCACTAATTACTTTTTCTGTAAGTTTAACTTCTGACCGTGAGAACTACAGAAAATATGTTTCTATGTTTTGAGGTTACTATTTTGACGTGTAAAATAATCATATACATTTTTTTTATTTTCAAAGCATTTTTATTGTAAAATTAATGAAAAATTAAAACAAAATCAACTGACACTGGCGTATATCTCACAGTATTTTTATATAGTATATTGAGTTCAATTGAGATTGGCGTGAATCTTCACGCCAATCTCAATTCTGAGGTAGGCAGAGGTCTAAACAATTAAATCCTTCAGATCCATCTTCCAACGAAGAATTTTTTTGGGACAGTTGTTGAGCCCGTTGCCATCTTTATGTTCAAGCCAACGATATAAACCATTCATAAGTTTTTGAAAAAAACCATTGGTCCGGAAAAAACCGGATCGAACTTCGGGTCACTCGACTCGAATTCCCATCACCCAACCATCTATCGTGCCTTTTTGAACTTGGATCTTTTGATTGTATTCTCTTCTCTGTGTGACCGTTTGACAATATATTTGTTGTTAAATGTGAAACGAATACAACATTAGATTCAAGAGTTTTCATTAGTTAAACTCGAACTTTAACGTAAATGTTTTATTTATTTTATTCCCAATGTTGGAATTTGTTATAATTAATTTACACAAATTAACTTTATGCCGCGCAACATGTTCAAAAAAGGGTACCAACATGACATATTATGAATATGACATACACAATTATGAATATTATGTAAAATGACATACACAATTATGAACATTATGTAAAATTCATAATTGTGTAAAATGTTGACTTTGAACATGAACTTGAATTCTGTATTTAATCAATTCATATCTATCTAATTTAACAGCAATTTCCTCGATAGGACAATTACTCTATGAGACAGTACGCTCTGCTAAGAAACAAGCAGCAATTTCTACTGCTGGATGGATTGTCCAATTCAACTGGAGAATTTCCTCGACCTAGCGACCTTGCAAATGCAGAAGCATTTTATGCTTCTGCATTTGAAATAAGTGAGTCAAACGGAGACCCTCACCGGTACCCTTCTCTTTCGCCGCTCTCATTTTTCCTTTCCCGATTTCTTCTAGAAAGTTGGCCTGATGCAAAACTCCTCTAGTACTGCAAGTGTTCACCTAAGTAGGTTATCACTGATCTTAAATAAATAAATATTTTCACGCAATTCCCAATACAGGGGTAGACAGAGGTCTAGTCTAGACAATGAAGTCCCTTTGTCCCACCTTCCGAAGATATTTTCGGGTCACCGTGGCGGTAACCTGTGGTGGTGGTTGAGTGGTCGGAATTTCGAGTCAAGAGACCCGAGTTCGGTGGCGGGCTCGTACCAATGGGTTTTTCTAAAACCTATGTACGAATTACATCGTTGGCTTGGACACAAAGACGGTGACGGGTTCACCACTGTCACGTTGTCCCGAAAATATCTTATACCTCTGTCTACCCCTGTATTGGGAATTGCGTGAAGATATTTTTTTAATAGTAGTGACTTGTTTTCAAATATCAGTCATTAAACAGTAGTGACATCTAATTTCGTTCGCTTCGTAAATGCAAAAGGTTAACGCGATGTAACTTCAATATTCGGAGCCACTGAACGACCTTGATCAAATATTGTGATTCATACAACAATGAACAAAAAAGGTTCATTCCTGAGGATTCTTTTTTGATACTCCTTTTGAATATGTTTTTTTAGAAAATATATAAGAAAACAGTATTGATATTGCAGTGGTTATCGGTATTCGTTGAGGAAAATATTTAATTATCTCAATTGGCCCATAAAATTCCTCATACTAATAAGAGTATTACACAAGGCTCTGCCTTGTAAAAGAAGCTGCTGCTTTACTTTGCCACATAGGATAAGGAGAAGTAGTATATGCATAATACTTCTATTATATCTTAATATACGGACTTAGTGTAAAAAAATCTTATCATTAAGAACAAATTTCATTAACTAATTACAAAGCTCCTCGATAGTATCTTAATCAATTATTTCACTTTCAACAAGTGGATTTAAACCGCCAGTAAGTTACCTCTAACTTGTTACCATGCCACGAGTAGGGCTGTACGATTATTGTAGTTTTAAAGTAACAGGTATTTGTAAATATAAATATAATTGTGTTTCTTTAAGTACTGTCTTGAATAAAAAAAAAACGTATGAAAGCAAACGATAGCAATCCTACTGAATATATCAAAGAGTAATAATTGGATACCTAATCAAAGCCCAGGCATAAGACGGCTTGACGTCCACATTTCGCATAATTAGATTATATCTTGCTTATTATATATTTCTACTTTTTTGCCATACAATTTAAATGTTGCCATGCATGTGACAAATCTAACACAATAATAAAACAACAGCATCCTGGATGTGTGTCACGTGTCTTGAGATAGCCTGATTGAAATAGCTAGCTTTTCCGGTTTGACCAGTAACCAAATCAAGATTGGCGTGTCACGGTGAACACTCTATGGAAATGATAAAAACATCTATATTTCCGAATATAAATTCAGTCACTATAGACTGTGATCATTTCACAACTAGTCACCTCATCCCAAATATAGTTTAGTTTGAGGTCTGAATTCTTTTGACCTCTCCATGATATTGAGGATCGCGTGGAGATAAAACACCGTGAACTTTTGACCCAAAAACACAATATTTAAAAAATAATTTTGAGAATTATCTACCATAGCGACTAAGATATTTATGGAAAAATCTACATGTTAAATTAGATGAGTTAGATATGCGTTAGGTAAGTTTAGCAAATCTATATAGATGTTGGCGTTCATTAGGAGCAATTCACTAGAATACTTTGGATAAAATTAGTTTCTTCTTAAACCATAAAAAGTGAGTTTCACAGATTACAGTTTGTTTGTATGCCTAAGTTAAGAATCATCTGGTTAAGCAGCTTAAGGCTTCCAATCAATGTGATGGATGTTCTGGTTTGATAGATAGAGAATAATCATGAGCTGCGGGACCATCTTACAGCTCAGGAGAGACAACACATCTAAAAGTTGTTTGTTGTAGTTGTAGTTGTTATAAAACGTCAATGCTCTAACGAAGAAACTCAAATTTTCTCAGCGGCATATGGAAAAGGCTGTGTTCGGTGTTTCTTTGTATGATAGAATCCGTAACATAAACATGCGCAACAGAATTAGAGTAACCGTCAACCATAAAGATAAGCATACTAAAATGACAATGGGCAACATAGCTCGAAGAACTGACAACTGATAGGGAATAAAGGTTCTCGAGTGGCAACCTCGTATAGGAAAACGTAGTGCGACGACCAGATACAGAATGTTGCGGGGAGTCGATGGATGCAGATGGCCCAGGACCGTTCTGTTTTTCAATCTTTGGGGAGGCCCTGCTCAACGTAGTGGATGGTCCACTACATTGAGTAGGGCCTCCCAAAGATTACAAGAATTACGCTGTAATGACGATGACAAAGTTATATTTACTTTTTAATTTTTAATTGCATTCTTCTTGGACGGTTTTCGTGAAAAGGTTTTATTTACTAAAGTTAAAATTAACTACCGCCCTCATCTTTGAACCTTTCAATTTTAAATATAGCTCACATCAAAATTATTGTATGCGCTAAAATAAGAGGAAGTGGCTGTAAATCATCCAGGAGTTACCTCGACTGCTTTCTGTCTTCAATATAAGATCAAATATAGGTCTCAGTCTTGTTATATCATCATTTGAACTACATAAGTGTGCCAAGTTTCTACCGAATCGATATTGAGATGAAAATTCAGTTGGGAAAAAAACAATCGTTCCCCTTCATTAACAACGAGGTTACTGTTTTTTTTTTTTGAAAATTTTTATGGGGACTTCAAAGTACTTTTCTATTATAGTAATTTGTAGATGTAGTAGCCATTTATAATCATGAGGAACAACTAAACTCATTGAAAACATATATATAAATAATTTAGTACAGAATATTTTTAGCATCGAATATACGTTTAATATTAGAACAGTTAATGTGCGGAAGTGAATAATAATTACTAATTGGCATCGTTAACATTAATAATGTCAGTGCCATTGATCAATATAACTGTTACACACAACAATTGAATCAAAACATGGAAAGTAATTTAGGTTGTAAAATTAATAACTTCTGTATGCTGATGCCTTTGCCACCACTGGGTAACAGTGAGCTTTTTTATCGAAGGTAATGAGATGTAATTGTGAGAAAGATGAGGAAACGATCCTCAAAAATTCGACAAAAATGTTCTCAAAAGTAAGCAGACAAGTGACAAGCATCAATGTTTAAAGTGCGACGTGTTTTCGTACTCTGATCTCGAATCCGCCTTGACAAGCGTGACTATTATATGACAAATCGCATATTCTTCGTGATGGAAACTAGTGAGACTCCCTAAATTTCACTCTTTTCTGATTTTCGTTATGATTTTATTTAGCATTGTTATATTATATTAGAGTTTGGATCAATAATTTTTCATACTTTACTGTTCTTTTTCAAATACTTTGGGTTATGTCTATCGAATAAGGTTCTTGCAAAATCTTATAGATCGAAAGCATTTAAAGGATTTCTATGAGGGTACAGACTTAGTTTGGTAAAATGTTTTTAGCATTAGTGACAAAGTTTTGGCAAAAATTAATATTCAATTATGTAGTTAAATGAAGATTTTTCGACGAAGGAAAATTTTTCGAAAAAAATTTTCCTTCGTCCTATCCTACGATAATATAATCTTATAATCCCTTCGTCGTATCCTAATACCTATTTTTTAAAAAGTGTTTTACACATTCCAATTTGTATTAACTAATCTAATTTGTACCTTAATGAAAATCTCGTGTACTTATACGTAGATCAGCCGGTATCCATACCACCTCAAAATTAATTTACAGATGACATTGTACCCAAAACTGCTCTCATAAACAGCCGTCCAAAATTGGTATATGAAAATTTAATGACACCACATTTGTTTATAAATAAAAGCTTCACACGATTGCGCAGCTCTCAACGGCCGTATGAGAGGCGGATACTAATGCAATAGGTATACAAAGCATCCGTCCGCGGCAACGGGCGCGACGTTACTGTCAGAATGCTACGTATCGACCTCCGAAATGGCAATGAATGGAGGGCCAACTCCGCAGTCTCCCGCTGCAAGCTCACTACTGCACTGCAGCTTTATTTCTGGCATAGCACCCCGTTACCGCACGACACACTCGTTTTGACACGGATCATGGAAAATTGTGCCAACAATGGCCGAGAGTGCGTGACACGCCAGCCGCTGCCGACCTAGTTTCTTGGATGAATTCGAACTCCAAAAAAATTAATTTCTAGGCTTTTAATTAAGCAATGTTTATTTCGGTAAAAAAAAAAACATTTTGAATTGAATGAGTACCAGTGCGCATGCGTAGCGCGGCCGACGCAGCGCCTGCCAGTAGCAGATGAAATGGCCTTGTGCTCACATTTAACGACTTTATAGATACAGGAGACCTCTAGAGGTTAATAGGCCATGGCAAACCATACATAAAAACTATCACAATAACAAGTAACACTATCATTGCGGCTGGTAGTGAAGTATCTAATAAGTCAAATTTATGATATCTTAAAAAAACTCTCTTTGAAAATAATCACGATAGCCGAGTGGTTGGGTGGTCGGAATTACGAGTCAAGCGACCTGAGTTCGATCCCCAGATGGCAGGCTCGTACCAATGGATTTTTCAAAAACTTATGTACGAATAATATCGTTGGCTTGGACATAAAGACGGCGACGGGCTCACCACCAGTCACGTTTTCCCGAAAATATCTTCGTAGGAAGGTGGGTCAAAGGGACTAAATTGTCTAGACTCTAGACCTCTGTCTACCCCTGTATTGGGAATTGCGTGGAGATATTTATTTATTTATTTATTAACCAATTAACTCTCATGATGAATTGAAATTTCTTGTTTTATATCTTTTCTGTATGTATTTAAGAGCAAGGTGTCATAACTTTACATGTTTAATAAGAAATATAAGAGAATATCATGATGTGGTGATAAATTACATGCTATGCTAAATCGCTGTTTCCGAAAAATATAAATAGAATGGATATGTTATAATAATTATAAACTAAGCAAAACAGAAAAAGGGACTTAATAACCCCTGTATTGGGAGTTGCGTGAAGATATTTATTTATTTTTCAAAACAGAAAACGTGCGAATAGCATACCTCCTCTACTCTACGCTCATAATGCTTGCAATGCAATTTGTGAATATTGACTTATTATTTTTGATTGACTGGCCTACGAAAGAAATTAAAATTGTACGGATGCAGGTAAACAACGGTGATTCGAAGGTTTGTTGCCGTACGGCGAAGGTCGTGGGTTTAAATCCCGTCCATTCTGTTGATTTTAAAAATTATGCTTTCCTTAATAAAAATGGCTTTCATATTATATAAGTTATACAAGTACCCAGCTAATCAGTAGTCCTGCGAGTCTATTCTTATGTTCACCCATGAATATTGTGACAGTATCATCAGCAAAGGCAATAATAATTGTAGGTGGGCGTTGTCCAATTGCAAATGACAAATTTCGTGTGTATATACTAAAAAAGAAATTAGGGGTCTAGTGTCCTAATTTAATAATGCTAATTTATTAGCACAATAGCTAATTTAAGGTATCACTTTATACGAAGGGTTATTCGCTCCTAAGCTGTAAAAGATGACTTACAGAATATTATTTCCCTATTCATGATGATATTAATAAAATATTTTCACGCCATTCCCAATACAGGTGTAGACAGAGGTCTAGACAGTTAAGTCGTTTCGACCCACCGTCCACCGAAGAATATTTTCGGACAACGTGACAGTTGTCGAGCCCGTCGCCGTCTCCATATCCAAACCAACAATAAAATTCGTACATAAGTTTTGAAAAAACATTAGTACGAGCCTGCCACCTGTGGATCGAACTCGGGTCTTTTGTCTCGAAATTCCGACCACCCAAGCACTCGGCTAACGTGACTCTAGAATGACATTAATCGTGAATAATATTTTATAACATAAAGATGATGATGACAGATGATCATTTCAGTGTGTTGACTTATTTAATTATTTAATTTGATAATTGATTGTAAGTCATCGCCATACGCCGAAAGACTCACCACTTGTCACCTCGTCCCTAGTAAAGTCCGTCGAAATTGTCTTAGACTTAATTTTGTCCGACTTTATCAAAACTTCCAATCCCATGGCATGGAATGTGGCGTATATTTATATTCCTCCTTTATTTTTAAAATATAAATATAATAATTATTGAGTATTATATATGAATATAATAATAAATGTAATAACACATATATATATATATAACAATTAATTTTACATTTTTAACATAACATTAATAGATATTATACAGAATAAAAAATACTTTACATAATCTATGCCCACAGTCTGTTAAAATTAACGCTGAAAGCACATTGAATTTAAAAATAACCTCACAGTACCTATTAATCGTGGATGGCCATGACAACGGTGTTCACTGTCAAGGGCGGATTTATTTATATCTTGATTGACTTTAACTACAGCAGTTAAATGAAATAAACACTTTTGTACGCAACTCGAATGGTTATATTCATCTTTGAATAATTTAAACGGCTAAAAAATATTTAAACTCAACTAAAATAGCCTACATCTTATTCATAGATATATTTTATGTATTATGGGAGGGTTAAAAATATACGTAATATAAAACAATACTACATGCCATTTCCAATACAGGGTTAGACAGAGTTCCAGTTAATTATGTCCTTTAGACCCACATTCCACCGAAGAAATTTTTAAGCACAACGTGACAGGTGGTGAACCAGTCGATGTCTTTATGTTAAAGCCAACTATATTTATCGTACATAAGTTTAGAAAAAACCATTAGAACAAGCCTTGAGGATCGCACTCGGGTCTCTTGACTCGAATTCCGATCATCGAACCACTCGTCTATCGTGACTTCACTATGGGAGGGTTGTGCTTAATTTTTCGACACATGTTTATTATTTTTTATTTAAAAAAAAAAATAAGGTAATGTATATCGTAGAAACACTAACACGCCGTCCAAGATTCATGTATAATGCGGATGCATTTCGTACGTTGATTTGAGAGTCAAAGACGCAATAACTAAGAAAGTGGACATACTGTTTTAGTCCTTAGTTATGGTAAATTACCCGAAAGTCTACTTCAACGGACTGTATTATTCAACATTCAGTTCTATTTTAGAGATACTGACCGTATTACGAGTATCTATGACTGGACGTACACCGCACCAAAGGAAGTATGCCATTTATAGTGGCCATTTCAAACTGTCGACCCACAGATTGCTTAGGTACGTAGGCCGTCATTCAGTTATATTACTCACACTGAAGATTTGTCTGTGTATCTTAGAATGTTTTTTAATATTCAAAAATATGTGTAATTTACATTGTTTAATGATATTTAAAAAAATACACAGGACAATATCAAATACATTGCTCTGACCCCAAAGTAAGCACCTACAGCTCTTACGTTATGTAATTGGAAAAATTGAAAATACCACAAACACCCAGACCCCAAAAAATGGAAAAAAAATTTAGTTTTCGAAATCAGAAATAATGAAAAAATATCGAAAACTATTTATCGATTATTACTTTTAATATTTTGCAAATGCCCATTTATGTATTTACTACGATTTTATTTTATCATCACCTATTTATTTCTTTGCTTCTTGAACTATACACCTTTACATGTTTCAATTTGAGTGGGACGTAATAGCGTGCATGCATATGCAGATGCATAATGTATGTCAATTTTGTTCCTCCAAAACACCGCTTGCTTTACTTCGTCTGCGCGAGAATAATTCCAAAGTTTCTTTCCTTTCCTAATATCCCTTTAATTTTTCAAGAGAATATTTTTTATTAACTTCGCTTAAGTAATTAAGTCAGTCGTAAGAAAGACTATTTTGTTTATATGTTATCGCGTTTATACAGATAGATACGCCGGAAGATTGTTTTACATAATATGAAGTAAAAAAATATATTTACGCCATTCCAACACTGGGGTAGAGAGATGCATGAACAATTAAGCCCATTCGGTCCACCTTTCACCGAATATGTGTTTTGGAACAACATTACAGGTGCTAAGCCTGTCGCCATCTTTATGCTCAAGCCAGACATTATATTTATAAATCGTACATAAGTTTTGAAAAAAAAAAAACTATTAATGCGAGTCTACCACCTAGGGATCGAACTCTGATTTCTTAACTCTGATTCCTCTCAGCCAAATACTTTTGGGATATTTTTATAATATGAAGAGATTTTCATATAATCATTTTTATTAGTAAATTTGCATTCTGGGTACAGTACACGTCGTTCCAAATAAGTACCGGTGATATTCATTTACCGGAGCTTATTTTAAGTCAACATGTTAAAAAGAATAAATGGGCTATACTAAGCCCAATATTGGAAACGTGTGAAGGTGAAAACAAATAAAATTTTGCGTGCATGGTTCAGAATTTTTATTAGTTTAACAACTTATACTTGCATTTTTCATTCCCCTTTGAATACAATGCTATTGTGCTAAAGTTATTTTTCGTGTCTTTCGGGGTCATGAACTATTCCTGTATATACTTTGGCTTTGTTCTTTGCGCCTGATACAATATTCAATCTTGCAGTGTTCAAAGCTCTTCGTTGGCTCACCCATGATTGCTTTTGTCGTCGTCTTGTACTATATCATAGTAACTGTCTATAGTGTAATTGAATAGCTGAAAGTCTTGTCTGAAAAATTGTTTACTGTTCACATTTTGTACATTAGTAAACATCCTATCCACACATATCCTAAGTTTTTAAATTAGCATTAATATAAGAGTAATCTGCTATACTGCGTAGACACCAAGTTGTATGGATCATTTACGTAATTATTGTGGAAGCAAATCGATGGACTACAGCGGCCTGTCAGACTCGTATTGTGTTAGTAAACAAAAGATTGCATTCGATTATAATTTGAAAATGATGAAAGTTATATATATATATATATATATATATATATATATATATATATATATATATATATACTTATATATATATATATATATATATATATATATATATATATATATATATATATATATATATATATATATATATATATATATATATATATATATATATATATATATATATATATATATATATATATATATATATATATATATATATATATATATATATATATATATATATATAGTCACGTACATTTAAGTCACGATAGCCGAGTTCTTGGGTGGTCGGAATTTCGAGTCGAGAGACCCTAGTTCGATCCCCAGGTGGCAGTACCAATGAGTTTTTCAAAAAAACTTATGTACGAATTTCATCGTTGGCTTGGACATAAAGGCGGCGACGGGCTCACCACCTGTCACGTTGTCCCGAAAATATCTTCGGTGGAAGGTGGGTCGAAGGGACTTAATAGTCTAGACTTGACCTCTGTCTACCCCTGTATTGGGAATTGCGTGAAGATATTTATATTTTTATTTTTTTTATAAAAAAATCATCTAGAACTTCTCTTACATTCACTAAATGTCATTCCTGATGAGCAGTTTGGCTTTAGAGCTAAGCACTCATGCGTTCAGCAAGTGCACCGCCTAACGGAGCACATACTCGAGCGCCTAAATGATAACCCCAAATATAAGGTAGGAGCACTCTTCTTCGATGTCGCGAAAGCGTTCGACAAAGTCTGGCACAATGACTTGATATACAAGCTATACAACTACGGTATGTCAGACAGGCTTGTGCACATCATACAACCCTACTTGTCGAATCGCACCTTCCGCTACAAAGTCGAGGGCACTCTGTCCTCCACCAGAGACTTAAAAGCCGGCGTTCCGCAAGGCTCGGTCCTCTCGCCCACACTATACACGCTTTATACGAGCGATATCCCAAAAGACCCAAATAAAAAGGTAGAATTGGCCTTATTCGCCGACGATACCACTCTATACTCTGCGGATCTTAACGCATCGAGAATCTACATTCGCCTCCAAGCCGCGGCCACCGCCTTAAGCGAGTGGTTTAGGAAATGGAGGATCGACATAAATCCTGAAAAGAGCAATGCGGTCTTGTTCAGCAGGAATCACAAAAACTCGAATCGCCCTAACAGATTCAGTAAAACCCTTCGACAAACCCATTTCCTGGATGTCAGAAGTAAAATATCTTGGAGTCACCTTAGACCGTAGACTGAACTTCAAGAAACATATTAAAATTGTCAGGGATAGAGCGGCCTTCATATCCGGCCGCCTCTTTAACCTTACAAATAGCCGCAGCAAAATGCTTCTAAAACACAAAATACGCCTATACACAACTTGCGTACGACCCGTCATGTCATACGCCAGTATAGTATTCGCGTACGTCCCCAAAGTACGTTTGAACTCACTCCAAGTGATTCAAAACCGATCTATGCGCCGCGCAACCGGCGCTCCCGCATATATGCGGAATGTAGATCTGCATCGCGATCTCAAACTGCCTACAATGGCAGCGCTATTTAAAAGTTCTCCATCGACTACTTCGATAGGACGAACTTACATACAAATCCGCTAGTGGCAGCGTTAGGGAATTACACACCCGCGCGCGATACTCCACCTCAATTGAGGCGCCCGAAATGCGTCATCATAGACGATGATGACGCAATCACCTGTGTCAACAATGCGTATGAGGCCCCGCCCCCTACGTACTTTCGCACACACACAGACACAAGCCGCGTTCTGCGGCTTACACAACCTCGCCATCGTCGTAATTTCACGACTAGCACGAGACTTTCTCGTGGTCGTAGTCGTCACTAAAAGGTTAACACAAGGCGATCCGAGAGGAGATTTTCCTCCAAACCAACTGGGGCCCTCGGATCGCATGGCCCCTCCCCCATGTCGGAAGTCATCTCTTTCGTTCTAGGGGACGCAGCACTTCGCAGCAGCAGCCATTATTGTCTTCAACTCTAACTTGCGAGCCTCTCCTCGCAAATCTCCTTAGACGAAGCTGTAAAGGCCTCCGGGCCAACAGCATCCCGTGGATGGTTTTAGTCGGTATGCTTCTCCTTCTGAGATTCGAGCCCGACACTGTTCGTTTCGGTGGCCTCCCGGCCAAGGGACGTTCGTGCATAAAACATTTCCTCCATGGTAATCAAAAAAAAAAAATCTCTTACATTCTCCCAAAACTCCTCCAGCTCAGCTCTGGACGACGAAGCTACGGGCGCATAAACAGTCAAAAGGAATAACTTCGTCAGTCCCAATTTAAAGCGAACCCAGAGAAGTCTTGAGTTCACAACCTTATATTCAGTCATAACATCGACCAACCGAGACGACAGCAGCACCCCCACTCCTTGGCCGGCGCTCTCGCTCACTGGGACTCCGGACCATAGAGCTAACGCCCCGCCAGGGAGCTCTTCAGTACCGCTGCCCTTGCGCTTGGTCTCCGACAAACACACGACATCCAATTCTCTTTTTTTCATTACTTCGATCAACTCATTCGTCTTATCTCTCATGCCTCCTCTAACATTCCACGTGCCAACTCTGCTCTCCGTCCTCCACCTCCACCTTCCGCCGTGTTGAAAAAAATCATGTCTAGAACAGGTGAATGAAATTGTATACTTGGGGAGTGCGTTTAGCCGGGATGGAAGATGTGATTTAGATGTGGACAGGCGTGTCGCTGCCGGGAACAAAGTCAATGGTGCCCTGACTGCGTTAGTCAAAAGGCAAGGCGTAGTGAAAAGTGCACGCCTTGCAATACATAACGAAGCGTTGGTACTGACTTTGTTATATGGCAGCGAAACCTAGGTATGCCAAAAGAAGCATAAAAGCAGGTTGAATGCAGTGGAGATGCGATCTCTTCGTAAAATGTGCGGCCTTACAATGACCGACCGAAAGCGAAACGAAGAGATTCGCAATATGGCAGGTTTGAAAGATGACCTTGTCACAAAAATGGATAAGGGCGTGCTTCGATGGTTTGGGCACGTTGAGCGAATGAGTGAAGACCGAATGGCGAAGAAAATATATAGCGCGAAAGTTAATATTAAAAGGTGTCGAGGTAGACCGAAACCAGCTTTCGAAGACCATGTGAGCAAACTGCTCCAAAAGGGGAGGGTCAAGAGTACTCGGATACCTAGACGTGCATGTATGAAGAAGATAATGAATCTGAAAGAAGCGAAAGAAGTATGTAGGGATCGTGACACTTGGCGCTCTGTTCTCTCTGGCTACCCCGTCAGGGATTGTGCGTGAAGATAAATAAATAAAAAAAAAGTAAAAAAATCATATAAGATCTTATTAAAAAAATATGTCGTGAATGCTACGTTTGGCAAGCAGATTGACGCTTAAGTACCACACACCTCAGACGCTACTGTATCTCACCGGTCTGCTGAAATATGGTCTATATATTTGTGGTTTATATATTTTTCGAATTAGTTATCCCGCCGTTAGTCGATAACGATATTTTGAAGGTTTTGATGTGAAACATCTATAGCCGCACGTAAAACCGATTTCTGGCGTGGAGACGCATGCCGTGTACGTACGTAGTAGTGTTTAATTATAAACCTTAATAGTCAGGTAATAGGGTGTAAATTAGTATACCTTTGTATGCACGCTATACAAAGGTACACTAATTTACACCCTATTACCTGAGAATTAAGGTTTATAATTAAACACTGAAATCCCTTTTTTATATTTAATTAATTATATTCATATTATTCATATTAGTGACTATGTAAATTATATTAAGATTTCATTTTTACATGAAAGGTCATTTCCTTATAGTCAAAAACGAATAAATATGAACTACCATTAAAATTAGCTAGAGATTTTAATGAAAATTTGCAAGAGCTGAATCACTGCCATTAATGACATTTCTTCAAAAAGAATTTCAATTGCAAATCAACAACAATCCAAAAGAATCTACTACCAAATATGGAACAAATATAGATGCTGTAATTGTGAGATATCTTGATAATGTTTCATCCAATACTTTTGTAACGTATTAAATAAATGTATAAATATCTTCACGCAATTCCCAATACAGGGGTAGACAGAGGTCAAGTCTAGACAATTAAGTCCCTATGACCCACCTTCCACCGAAGATATTTTCGGGACAACGGGACTTTACTACTACGGGACTTTTGTAACGTAGTTTAGTTATCATCGACCAATCGTCACAGTAATACCGGCAGAGGAAACATCGAATATAACTATAACTGAAGTCACAGAAAGAGATAGAGAGAGAGCAAATATTTAAATTGTGGCCACTTGATATTAATATCGAATTTTTATATCAAATGTAAATGTTTATTAAATAAAGAAATTCGCAATACTTCATTTTTTCATTAGTATTTTGTTAGTACTTCATTTTTTTATTCCTGTAATAATATTATCTTTTATGCATATTACTTGTACACACACGATGTTTCACATCTGCCAGGCGTCCCATGACGGCCCACATTTTTTTCTTAATTCCCTCTTACGACACTGACTTTAAGAAAGAATATACTATATATTTTAAAGACGAATATACGAGGCGATAAATAAATTTTAAAATTTTTGGTTATTGAGTAATTCTATTTTACGAGTAAACGTGTAAGCTTGGTTTACCTGTACAATTTATATAGACCATCGAGTTGCGATTTTTTGAGTCTTGAGTAAAGTTCGTTAATGTTATGAAGAGTATTCTTGCCTTTCCCACTGTTGCGCCACTCCGGCTTCACGACGTCCTGGAGTCTTGCCATTTGAATAAGGAATCGCTGGTCTTCCTGATAGATTTAGATATGATTAGATACGATGACCCGAATTCGATCCCCAGGCGGCAGGCTCCTACACACAGGTTTTTTCAAAAACCCATGTACTATTTATGTTGTTGGCTTGGACATAAAGACGGCGATGGCCTCACCACCTATAATGTTGTCCCAAAATATCTACGGTGGTCAAAAGTACTTAATTGTCTAGGTCTCTGTCTACCCCAGAAAGCAAGGTATATCCGCTTATCGTGTATCGTAAGGTGTATCCGCATGCCAAGTGTGACTCTCCTAACAAGAGGAGCCCACATTATGCAGAGGACTTTGAAAAGTATGAAGTGTATGTAAATTTGATGTGTATTTAATTTATGGCATAATTAAGTATAATACGTACATCAAGGGTTTCAAACTTCAGTATGACATCGAAGTTATAACTGCATGGAGTACAAAAGTTTGTGTACGGAGTCCAATGCATGTCAAGGGTTTGATTAGCATTCGCTTCTTCCAGCACGTACGCGACAAACTCCTCGAACACTGGATATTTTTCCATGGGTGTTGGTTTGTATTTAGATTGCTGAAATTAGAAAAAATATTCTTTTTAAATATTCGTCTATTCGGTTTGTGTTCTCTCGAATATATGAATCCATAGCCGTCTTTATGTCCAAGCCAACGATATAATTCGTATATCGTTGGCTTGGACATAAAGACGCTGAATGTAACTCTGTTCTCTTAACTCGATATTCCGACCACCCAATCTCGTTATTCCGTCCACTCAATGGATCGTTATTTTAAAAAAACCTTATAAAATTATCGTTTGCATTGGATAAAATTATATTTATCGTTGTGTGTTAAGAAAAAACCTCATTGGAAGGTTTATAACAATATAAATGAATACTGCCGTGTGTGTGAAATCTGTGCAAAGAAGTATTAGGTTAAATAAAAGGTTCATTATTTTTTACCTATATTGTTCAGTTTCCATGTTTTCACATTGAACAAATGATACGAGAGGCTTAATATATTATTGTGTTTGTTTCTTTATATGACGGATTCTCATTTTATCAAGTTTAAAATCACAACGGTTCGAAAGAAGTTTCACTTCAAAATAATTTCAAAGTTCATGAAAAACGTGTTTGAATCAACTCTGCAATGTGACGCAGCCCGCATCTTTAAAAGATGAAAATCTCTTATATATATATGTATATATATATATATATATATATATATATATATATATATATATATATATATATATATATATATATATATATATATATATATATATATATATATATATATATATATATATATATATATTTATTATTAATCAATCATTTAACATTATTTTCATGTGAAAAACGTGTTTGAATCAACTCTGCAATGTGACGCAGCCCGCATCTTTAAAAGATGAAAATCTCTTATATATATATGTATATATATATATATATATATATATATATATATATATATATATATATATATATATATATATATATATATATAAATATATATATATATATATATATATATATATATATATATATATATATATATATATATATATATATATATATATATATATATATTTATTATTAATCAATCATTTAACATTATTTTCATGAGAATGTGTGATCAATTACAATAACTATAAACTATAAATATATACATGATGTGAAATATTATGCGAAACAAATCTATCTGGTTGTCTTATTTATTTACGTCTCGGTCTACCTCGACACCTTTTAATATTAACTTTCGCACTATATATTTTCTTCACCATTCGGTCTTCACTCATTCGCTCAACGTGCCCAAACCATCGAAGCACGCCCTTATCCATTTTTGTGACAAGGTCATCTTGCAAACCTGCCATATTGCGAATCTCTTCGTTTCGCTTTCAGTCGGCCATTGTAAGGCCGCACATTTTACGAAGAGATCGCATCTCCACTGCTTTCAACCTGCTTTTATGCTTCTTCTGGCATACCCAGGTTTCGCTGCCATATAACAAAGTCGGTACCAACACTGCGTTATGTATTGCAAGGCGTGCACTTTCACAACGCCTTGCCTTTTGATTAACGCAGTCAGGGCACCATTGACTTTGTTCCCGGCAGCGACACGCCTGTCCACATCTAAATCACATCTTCCATCCCGACTAAACGCACTCCCCAAGTATACAATTTCATTCACCTGTTCTAGACATTCCTGATTTACCCAAATTTTGCACTTCGTTCTTTCTTCGTCCCTTTCAAATACCAGAACCTTAGTTTTGTTAGCATTCAAACGGAGACCATTAATTTCACATTCTTCTTTCATACACGTGACTAATGCCTGCAGTTCTGCCTCTGGTGGTGCAATAAGCACTGCATCATCAGCATACGGCAATTTACTTTTATGTCACCCAATTTCACATGAAAATTTCTTACATGTAAGAAATGTTTCAATATAATAAAAAATGGAAATTTATGAAATAAAATTAAGAACTAAGGCCACGATAACCGAGTGGTAAGGTTGGGTGATCGAAATTTGAATTAGGAGACCAGAGCTCGATCCCAAGAATGTAGGCTCATTAGTTGGCACAGACACCTGTTACGTTGTCGCAAAATAAGCTCCAGTGGAGTGTGGGTTTCTGACCCACACTCCTTCTTGTGTCAAAAAGACTACCTCGACCTGAAAAGAAAAACACAAATTTTCCTACATACTTAATAAGTCTTACCTTTCTATACTTTTTTATAATACTACGGCCCATTTTATCATGAAATGAGTTTGGCAGTGCATGCACAATTTTATCATTATACGCTGATGCAAGCCTTTCCAAAGGGTGCCTCACTATGAGGAATGTAACTGAGTCTGTCTGAGCTTCTCTAAGCATTTCTTCCATCGGCCTTGCATATTTCTTCCTTGCCAACGCTAGAGGAACTTCATTTGTCTTATCTAAAAACGCAGCGGAATAATTCGCCATTAAATTAAAATTGTACATCCAGGATGTTGAAGCCGCTTTAAAAATGTTACACCTGAAACAATGACAAATGACAACATAATTATCACATCGTGCCAGTAGGTGGTCTTTCATAGTAGTACCATGCTTTTGCCTGTTTCTACCGACAACTAGAATTGTAATAACCGTTATTTTTCGTTTTTAAAGGCACATAAAGAACCATCACCCCCATAATCACGGGCCGAAATAAGTGTAGCCTTTGGGATTGACTATACAGTTACAAGAATCCGTAGAGTAAGTAACTGGTCCATGAGACCTTGTAAACGATAAAAAGTAAATTAAATAAACCCGGGACATCAAACCGTCGTGAACACCAGTGTTCCACGGAGTCTTCTTCTTCATAAAATGTAAAATAAATAATAACAGAGGTCTAGTCTAGACAATTAAGACAATCCGTTCGACCCACCTTCCACCGGTGATATATTCGGGGCAACGTGACAGGTGGTGAGCCCGTCGCCGCCTTTATGTCCAAGCCAACGATGTAATTCGTACATAAGTTTTTGAAAAACCCTTTGGTACGAGCCTGCCACCTGGGGATCGAGCTCGGGTCTCTCGACTCGAAATTCCGACCACCCAACCACTCGGCAATCGTAACTTCTGCATAAAATGTAAACTGCGTTATTATACATTAATTATTAATCGTAGACTTCTTCTCCTTCTCATTTTTATCCATTTTGCAGTCATATAGTAGTAATAACTGTTCAGTTTCGATTTGAAAGAAACAGAGAACAAGTAACGCCATCTTACTTTGGTGAAATTGCCGGCGGTGAAAATGCATCTTGTAGTTAAAATATTAATAAGTATCCTACTTAGTTATCTGATATTATCTTAGTTAGTAGGGAGAGGTATTGTGTTACTAGGTAATGACTGTTTGCGAGGTGCTATATAAAAATATCTCACCAAATTACGTGATACTGCCTATTGACCAGATATTCCCATGCGTAGGTTTTGTTGGTGGATTTATCCAATCCCAATCTGGAGCACTCCCTTCTTAAATAATCTCTTCGTGCGTCCATTCTTGCGCTGACCTCCAGAAATTTATCGTGGGATAAAAAATTTTCATCACGAGTGTAGTCCACGAATGTGTTCTGTAACCAGACGTAAAAATATTAGATTTTCAATATTCTTCCTCACAGAAAAATTTTTGATTTTTTTATCTTCAGACGTTGGACAATTAAGTCCTTTCGGTCCACCTTTTACCTGTATGGGCATTCGTCATAGGTGGTGAGCCCATCGCTGTCTTAGTGTGCAAACAAACGGCGCAATATACTTACACATAGATATATATTTATAGAAATATATTTATCACTAACAACTAGGCTATCGGGTGGAAAGAATTTTTAAAAAAATTAAAAATAAAATGCTAAATAAGCTTCAGTGAAAAGTTGGTCGGAAGGTCTTCACTGTGAACCGTCAAGCCTCTGCTTGCCCCAGTATGGGAAAATGATTGGAGATAAAAAAATACAAAATCAATAACATGAAACACAAAAACCAACTATTGCCCATCAGTGTCACGAACTACATGTGCACCGGATTTTAGAGAAAATAAAAAATTCCGATATCAGTAATATTTTAACCCAAAACAGTTTGAATAATTAATCATGGAAATAATATTATTTTTTTAGCATAGATCACGATAGCCGAGTGGTTGGGTGGTCGGAATTTCGAGTCAGGAGACCCCGGGTTTGATCTCCAGTTGGCAGGCTCGTACCAATAGATTTTTCAAAACATATGTATGAATTATATCGTTGGCTTGGACCTAAAGACGGCGACCGGCTCTCCCCCCGTCACATTGTCCCGAAAATATCGTTGGTGGAAGGTGGGTCGAAGGGACTTAAACTAGACCTCTTGTCTAAACTAGACCTCTGTCTGCCCTTGTATTTTATTGTTTATTTACCTTAGAGAGTATACGAGAAACTTACAAATTATCTTAGAGAAGAGAAATTGAGAAATATCATGCACCTTAAAAAAATAAATAAAGAAAATCTACTTAAATTTTACCTGCGCTGAAATAAACTACGTTATATTTGTAACGTATGTTAGCGGGTAAAGATAAATTTTTTAATTAATCAATTAAATTGCATGCAATACGAGGAACATTACTAAATATAGCTTAAATATATTTTGCAATTCTAATAAAGTGCAATCGAAGGCGTGGAAGTATTTTTAACGGTTGAGTTATTGGCGTAACCCATATTTTTCCTTTTGTGGTAGTAGGGTAAAACAAGCTAACAGTTCATCTGTTGGTAAGTGGACACTACAGGCTGTTATTTTTATATTATAATAATTATTTATATTATACACTTACATTACAATATATTTATAATACAATATTAAATAATACTTCACGGTAATATTTTCCCCGCGTGGTAACCGCGTATTACTATCGTCACTCCCTTGTTTCCCGTGGGTGTCGTAAGAGGCGACTAAGGGAAACGGCCTCGAATATCGTTATGGCAACCGAAAGATTGCGAGATAATCATCTCCAAAATATCAGCGTCTGAAGTGCGAGTGGTCTGGTACGATGTGATCGATGGCGATTATGGCAAATCTAATCTCTTTCATCCCGTGGATATCGTAAGTTGTGTCTTAGGGGAAATAATAGGGTCAATTCCTAAGTCTTACAGAAAACGCATGCATTTAAAAAATGCTATTAAAATAAACAAAATAATTAAATTTTTAAAAGTAGTAATAACGGCAGATTTTTTTTCGTAAAAGCCATAAGTATAGAATTGTTTAATGAAAATGTGAAATACTATATGAACGTAGTATATGAATTAATGAGCATGTCCATTTACCGAGACATCGAGGTTTCTATATAAATGTTTATCTCTGTACAATATATATCAAAGGACGCGTATGAATAATTTCTTATCAGTATTCAGTTATCAAAACTGAGAGGCAATGATATTTTTGACTGGATGATAAGCGTGTTTATTTAAGTATATCTATACTATTATTAGTTATCGGTTCTGTTTGTGACAATTTCTTTTTCTATTTTCTCTGTTTAATACGCATAATGGCTCGTATTCTCTATTTGCCCCAGGGTTGATTGGTAGAGAATGCTATATATCATTAAGTGCGCCAATTATTACCCTTTTTTATTAGGTATATATAGGTAGATATATTTAGATAGGGACAACATCACACACATTGCTCCGATCCCAATGTAAGATGTTAAATCACTTTTGGTATCGACGAAGGCACCACTATCCCATTCTCGAGAAAATGTAGAAAAGCCCTGGACCTCGAGATGGTGACACCTAGAAAGCCGGTATTTACCTCACTCGTCCACGGATTAAAGAGAGCCCTAAAGAATAAATAAATAAATCTATCTTAGAACCTATTCGTGTAAAGTGTTAAAGTATAAATCAGTGGTCACACCATACGGTCAAAATATAGCACGATGCTATGTTATGAATAAACGGAAAAAAAGTGCACCTTAATATTTATACAATAACAGTTATTTTTTTATCTACTGCGTGGCATCGATAACAACATAATGCACTGATTTACATAACCTAATAAAATTAATGTAATAAGAGAATGTTCCACATAATGGATCAGCGGAGTCGTGGATATAAAGTAAAACCAATTAGTTTACAGACGTGGATTTATCTAAGTATAAATTCCGTAATTTGTATACTGTTTTCAAACTGTAGCTCCAGGTAAAAAAAGTTGAATCCAATGAATAAACGAGTAACAACAGATATATTCATATTATACAGTATTTTTACTGTATACTGTACAGTACTTATATAGTATGTATACTGAAAAATTAAACGAAGAATTGTGTTTTTAAAAAAGAAAAAGTTAGTTAATGATGATAAATACTTAACAGATAAATGGACAAATATATAATTGAACTAACTTTATTTTTTTCGTCAAATAATATTGTAAACAATTAAAATAATAATGTAACAAATACGATCATGAATAAAAAAATAATAGGTTTTAATAACATACATATTACTATCTTTGTTAAATTTTTCATAATGTACCGGACAGAATGGGAGACAATTTTTTTATAAATCATGAATTTGGATTCAGTATTTATATTAAAATATTTTGTCATAAAAAACGGAAATACCCAATATTCAATAAACAGATTAAGCAAGTTTCCTTTGAGTTTTATGATTGGTATTATATATGAATGGTATACATTATCTGGCAAATCTATCACTTCCGATGGTACACGCTTAGGGTGATAACGTTTTACGTCAGACTTGATTTATGGTGTAAACTAGCGTCGGTCCGCGGCTACACCCGCGTAGTGTGATGTTAATTGTTTGCCTAGGGAAGGCTTCAGCCTACTGAACCATTTCCAATAGCTCATTAATATAAACATTTAACTAATTTCTTACTACATATAACGCAACCTGTACCAAATACTATTACAGCCAAATTACACAAAGTCTTCATATACTGTAGCTTTTGTATCCTTCTGATGTAATCTGACGTAAAAACTATATGTATGCGTATACTCATACAAATAGCTACTAATTTTAACTGGCGTAGTTAAAACGGCTCTGAATTAAAAAAAATATGTACTTAATGTATTTGCTGAATACTTAGCAGAGTTACAATGCTCACTTCTTGCTTGTAGTTGTAAGTGAAGTTGTATTGGTTGTAAAACAGCATTAAATACAGCAAGAAGAAGGTTGTTGAGACCAAGACCATGCTTTTTCCTGATCTTATCATGCTGTATATAAATTAAAGTCTCGAACAATTCAAACCTGTAAGAGATTGTAATTGATTAC
This sequence comes from Sericinus montela, assembly GCA_029286605.1. NCBI lineage: Eukaryota > Metazoa > Arthropoda > Insecta > Lepidoptera > Papilionidae > Sericinus > Sericinus montela. Next base: position 459,774 of record JAGSMR010000073.1, on the reverse strand, counting down.
CTTGTCGGTCTAAATAACCGAAGAAAGTTTACCACATAGTTTCTAATATTAATTTCAATAAAAATAACATTTTACGTATATTTACTAATAAAGTACATATATTATTTTACGTATATTTACTAATAAAGTAAATATACGTAAAATGTTGCTTTCTCGACCTCTGACCTATCAATATTCTCATTATTTATGATCCATCGAAATGAAGGCATTTTGCACCACCTTTAAGAAGTTTCAAGGGTTTTTCCAAAAAAATATTCCTATAGTCGTCTCTTATGAAAACCATAGTTAGAAATTTGAGTAGGGATATTCTTGCACCGATGATAAACGGTACATTAATAGTTTAATATTTTGGATCCGGTAGATGAAGTAAAGAGATTATTACTGCCCACTTATGTTTTGAAGTACGAATTCGCTTTATGATTTCGCTGGCAGGTACAAAAACATTGAATAAAGGTACAATATGGGTAATATTCCAGTGTATAAGGAAAGAAATGGATGAAACCTACCTAGATAAACTCCCAGACATAGGCCATTAAAGGCATCTAACTAAATAATTATTTAAAAAAATACATGACCACTTTAATAGTAAGTGATCTGTTTTACTTTTATACAATGAATGATCTCCTTTACGTTCCAATTGTTAAAACAAATATGAAAGAATTTTTTTAAGCCAACGAAATCGCCGGTATTCATTATTACGCAACTTCCTACTTATAGATTAATTAAAAAAACTACAAATAATGTATTTACATTAATCTATATGTAAAAAAACAGGAGGCCAATCATTCATATTCGGACTTAATCACGAAAATTACAGAATCACTCAGAGAAAAATTCAAGAAGATGGATTATGAGTAGGATAACTCAGCTAGGAAAGTATAATAAAAATTCCTCCTTGTAAGTTTATGTAAAATCGAGTCATTTCTGGGCTTAGAAGTATAACAATAGATACGGGTTTTTGAATAAATATTATTAAAAATGAAAAGTTCATTTCGAAAATTAAATCCTGTTAGGATACAATAATGGTTGTTATGGAAGTTATACAGGTGGGAGTTGAAATGAAAGCTATTGATCGCCTTATCTATAAATGGGATTTAGTAGTCCACGCGAAGGAGCATGGCCGAATTTAGTTCGACAGAATGAAATCGACAGTAAATCAAAAGAAATAAAAACTAAAAATCAAGGTAACTGGGGTTTATATCCTTTTTTCTACACGGAAACATTATTGGCTTATAAGTTGTGATTTGTTTAAATACGTTAAAGTTAAAAGTTACTATAGCCGACTTCACAAGTATAAACTTACATCCAAGATGACTTCCAATGCCCGATGACAAATTTTGGTTGGCTAACCTAACCAACCCATAATAAAAAAATGTAAAGAAATAACCCGAGTTCGATACCCAGTTAGCAGGCTCGTACCAATGGGTTTTTCAAAAAACTTATGTACGACTTATATCGTTGGCTTGGACATAAAGACGGTGACGGGTTCACCAAATGTCACGTTGTCCCGAAAATATCTTCGGTTGAAGGTGGGTCTAAGGGACTTAATTGTCTAGACTAGACCTCTATCTACCCCTGTATTGGGAATTGCGTGAAGATACATATATTGTACCATTGTTTTGGAAAGAAAGAGTGCGATAAACTATCCGTTTGTCACGTTGTCTCTAATATACTTACAAAGATGTATATTTATATAAGTAAATATTCATATATCACTAGCTTGTGTACAACATTCATATTCACCACACAAATACTTGTCCCCAGGATTAAAACCCGCAGCTTCAAAGAAAGCGTCACTAACAACTACGCTAATACTAATAAAATCATGTTTATCTTACCTTTGACCCAAACGAAGAATATGTTATTTTCACATCCAATCATTCGGATTGGCGATTGCGATGATAAAACAAGTTTAATTTTACTGTCGGGGTCTATGTATTAATTTCATTAAAATAATAATAATTTAAATTTCAATTGAACACGCAGCAACCTGAGGATTGAATTGAACATTGAAATACTGTGGAACGATTTTATACCAAAAACAAACATGTGTTGCTGTTCGGAACTAGTTAGTTTTCGCAGCTCTGAACTGCGAAAGAATTAACATATTGAGTACAAACACCCGTCCGCGGCAACGGGCGATGTTACTGTCAGAATTAAAGATTGGCGATACGAACTTTATATCGATACGGAATCTATTGATGTTGACACAACACAATCTATAAAAAAACCTATATCAATATTACTAAATCTAGATAAGGTGACCGAAGCACCTATGAGTTTAACTAGAATATCATGTCTTCCAAATTTTTCCAATTTTGTATACATATGTTTTTGTTAACCGACTTCAAAAAAGTAGGTGATAATGAATTGGGTTGTATGATTTTTCTTTATCATTGTATATAGTTTTTGCTATGATATATTATGCATTATATGAGATTAGAGCGTTAAGAAGTTTAATAGGAGTTAAACTGAGTGACAGGATAAGGAATAGTGAGATAAAGAAACGTGGTGATGTGAAAGAATATGTAGTGACTAAAATTGAGAAAGGTATGATAAGATGGTTTGGGCATTTCGTGAGAATGAATGGAGAACGATTGACGAAAAAAGTGTAAAAGGCGAGTGTGAATGGAAGTGTAGGAAGGGGAAGACCTAGGCGAACGTTTCGAGACCAAATCAGGGACGTCCTGAAAAAAGGCCAGTTCAAGAGTACCCTAAATCGAAGCGAATGTATGAAGGTAATAATAAAAGTGGACGAAGCGAAACAAGTATCGTAGCAAGTGGAAAGAAGTGGTCTCTGCCTACCCCTACGGGAAATAGGCGTGAACGTATGTGTATCTTATATATTGAGAATTAATTTTTTTGGTTTGAAAGCTTCTACTTCCTATCAGGTCCCACTGTCAATAAAACAAGATGGAATCAAGAAAATTTCTCATTTTTTAGAAGTATCTTGAGTTTTTTCAGTTCTTTATGATGTAAGATTCAGTTGTTTTCGGCAGTGAGCTAATTATGGAAACAACTGTACTCCTGAACGGAGTCGGCAATAATGTGCAATTTACGCTAGATATAGTAGAGATAGTTATTAGATGATGAGACAATTTAGACGTTCAATGATTTCCACTAACTGCTTAGAATGGTTTTTATATATCGTATTCAATATCGTCATAGTCATTAACTTTATCACTAACCAATTATCGGCCTTGTCATAGTTTGGTCCATTAAAACATTATCATACGTATTTACGCAATTCCCAATACAGGGGTAGACAGAGGTCAAGTCTAGACAATTAAGTCCCTTTGACCCACCTTCCACCGAAGATATTTTCGGGACAACGTGACAGGTGGTGAGCTCGTCGCCGCCTTTATGTCCAAGCCAACGATGTAATTCGTACATAAGTTTTTGAAAAACGCATTGGTACTGCCACCTGGGGATCGAAGTCGGGTCTCTCGACTCGAAATTCCAACCACCCAACAACTCGGCTATCGTGACTTTTTCGTTTATACGTATTTAGATTTTTCTAAACTAAAAAAAATATTTTTAACTGACTCGGAAAAATAACACAGAAGTGGTTTAAAAAAAGAACTTAAAAATTGCGATGAAAAGTCGATAAATTTGAAAAAATATGCATATCCTTATGCATATTCATAAAACTGAGACAGACAGAGGGCCACAAAATCAAGTTCCTACGACCCTCTCTTCTTTTCCAATGACTTTACCAATGACTTTTTGGAACAACGTGCCAGGTGGTTAGCCTGCTGCCGTCTTTAAGTCAATTTAGAACCTAACTCTGGGGGCCGGAGACGGGTCTCTAGACTCGAATTCCGATCACCCAACAAGTCAGCTGTCGTGACTCATTTTTTTATAGAATAAGGGGCAAACGAGCTCAAAGCGCAATGCAAGCGCAAAGTGCGCAATGGGGCTCACGTGATGGTAATCACCGCCTCCTATGAATACCTACAGTACCAGAAGAATAGTAGATCCGTTTCCAGCCCTTGAGAATCGTATAGGCTCTCTTCTTGAAGGTCCTTAGGTAGTATCGATCCGGAAAAACTGCTGACGGCAGCACATTCTATAAAGTATTGTAAAGATGTGATCAGAGATGTAATCTAAATTTATACCCCAAAATAAATTGTTATACTTGTAGGTTACATAAACACTTTTCCAGTCTTCTTTATTGTACGAGTTTCTATATTACATCATTTCGATTTTACTACCATGTCCTTCACTTTTCCGGAGTTCCAATAAAATTAGCCTGCGTCCATTAATTTTTTACATTACAACAAATCAATATCGTAACTGAAAACTAGAATGGTAAAAATTATATATATATTCCTTGACATATATAGGTAGTTAAGATAAATAAAAATATTAAAATGATTATTTCTTTCTATCAAAAACAGTTTTCCCAAAACGTCAAGGCACAACTGGAAAAACCATACACCTTAATTTTATCTTTTTGTCAATGCTATCTAAGAATTGGAATGTAGGTACTTGGTACAATGACATGTCAATTAATTGATATGAATATTTAACATCGTCTATTTATTTAAGATAGGTTCTGTATGTTATCGGTTACAGTTAATAAATATATATTTAAAAGTAAGAGTCACGATAGCCGTGTGGTTAGGGGTCGAAATTTCAAGTCAAGAGACCCGAGTTCGATCCCCAGGTCGCAGGCTCGTACTAATGGCTTTTTTTGAAAACCTATATACAAATTATATTGTTGGCTTGAATGTAAAGACTATCTGCGGAGGAAGGTGGGTCATAAGGATTTAATAGTCTAGGCCTCTGTCTACCCCAGTATTGGGAATGGCGTGAAGATATTATAATAATCTAATGCATTTGACATTCGTTTCAGGTGAATCAACGACACAATCAATACGCGACAGAATCAGTGAACCACAAAACATGTGAAGTTACAGTCAACCTAAATACACGTGAACAGGTTTGTTCAACACAACAGGTAAGTATTATTAAAATTATAACAATCGGAGGAAATAACATTTGAATTTTAACAAGCGCATTGAAAGCTTGGAAGTTCGAAAATGTTTGCATAATACGTGAACAGAATAATTTATAAGATTTTAAAATTACACTCAGGACCGAAAATTAATAAATAAATAATCAAAGTAATGACCCGCCCTTAATTCATGTGTCGAACATTAAAAAAATCCTTTCTTTATTTTCTTGACACTTAACATACTCGTAAATACATACTGTATAAATTGGAGCCTTTTTAACGCACTTCGAAAAAAGGGGAGTTTCTCAATTGGGTAGCATGTGTTTTTTTAACGTTTACTAATATACTGTTTCCGTAAGTATAAACAAAATCGGAGTGTCTGTTTGTAAAATTGAAATAACCGTTTTTTACTACATTTATATGAATATATACGGCACATATACCAAAACAATTTTTTTTCACAATTTTTGTCTATCTGTCTGTGTATCAGTTTGTTCCGGCTGATCTCTGAAACGGCTGGTCCAATTTTAACAGGACTTTCACTGATAGATAGCTAATGTTATAAAAAGTAACATAGAAGATTTATTTTAGAAACATAATAAAGGTTTCGCATTACCTAAGTGTTAAACTACGTGCAAAGCCGCGGGGGGCAGCTAGTTGTAAATATATATTCTGTGACGTTATTTCTCTTCGAGATTTAACGCAACAATTTGTTATATTCGGTTATACGTTATTTGCTAGCAACAGCAACTAATAACATACTATTTGAAATTCCTAAAGTGTCCTTTAATGCGTCCTGAGTATGTTAGGCTTAAACGAATGACTTATTCGACATCGCTTTTAAACCGCTCTTTGCATATATTTACAGTCAACTGTAAACTTGTCATCCTGGGTTTAAGTGATTTATCTATCGTTAATATCTGAGATCTGAGATCGAGAATCATCTAATTTAACGTGTATTGTATAAAAGGATCAAAAGTCACGATAGCCGAGTGGTTGCGTGGTCGGAATTTCGAGTCGAGAGACCCGAGTTCGATCCCCAGGTGGCTCGTACCAATGGGTACAATGAAACCTATGTACGATTCATATCATTGGCTTGGACATAAAGACAGCGACGGGCTCATCACCTGTTACGTTGTCCTAAAAATATCTTCGGTGGAAGGTGGGTCGATGGTGTATACGCCTTTGTGACAAAATCCAAGTAAATCTGCAAACCCAACCTATTAAGAGGTTTAAGAAATTTATTCAAAACTTTACAGGAAGGGTTATTATAATATAAATGAATATACATATCAATGACAGTAACACCTGTTGATCGCTCCAGCTATTTCTTGAAAAATCATATCATGTTTTTGTGTAATCGTAAACTAAAGATTTATCGAAAAAAGAGGATACCTACGGAATTTCTTTTGTCAATTTCTTCTCGATTCACGATAGCCAAGTGGTAGGGTGGACGGAATTTCGAGTCGAGAGACCCGAGTTCGATCCCCAGGTGACAGGCTCTTACCAATAGGTTTTTTCAAAAACTTGTGTATGAATTATATATAATTATATATAAGAGCTTAGACATTGAGCCGGCGCCAGGCTCTTCACCTGTCACGTTATCCCAAAAATGTCTTCGGCGGAAGGTGGGTCGAAATGACTTTATTGTCTAGACCTCAGTCTAACCCTGTATAAGGAATAGCGTGTTTTTATTTGTTTCTTCTCCGTTCGAGGAACCTCATTTCGAAACGGTGGTAGATTAAAGAACGAATGTATATACTTACTTCACTTACACCTAGCGCATTATTAATAAAATTGTATATTAATTTTATTTTAAATGTTAGCGTTATCAAAATATTATTAATTTGGACCCTAAAATTCTGGTAGCAGAGATAAGTAATTCTGTAGTAAGAAATTATAATAAATTGTAATAATTTTCATTATTGGGAAAAAATTAAGAAAACAAGTTATTCACTGGCAAAAATAAGAATACATTGTTCGCTTTTAAAATATTTTTTAAGGCCAGCCATAGCTGGCTTAGATTTTAAATACTGAAAAATAAAATTTCAATCATGTAATGGAATAGAGCTACGAACAAAATATTCAAAAATCATATCAGATAAAAGTCACGATAGCCGAGTTGTTGGGTGGTCGGAATTTCGAGTCGAGAGACCCGAGTTCGATCCCCAGGTGGCAGTACCAATGAGTTTTTCAAAAACTTATGTACGAATTTCATCGTTGGCTTGGACATAAAGGCGGCGACGGGCTCACCACCCGTCACGTTATCCCGAAAATATCTTCGGTGGAAGATGGGTCAAAGGGACTTAATTGTCTAGACTTGACCTCTGTCTACCCCTGTATTGGGAATTGCGTGAAGATATTTTTTTTATTTTTTATATCAGATAAATATTTCATAAAAAAATAAAACCATCGAAATGATCCAATCACATTAAGGCTTTCATCGCGCTTGCAATAGTTAATTAGAAAAGTCATTTACCATAACAATTTCTGTCTGATGTATCAGTCACGTACATTTTTCTATGTAACAAAAGAAGTGTTCGTAATGGCATACGATATTAATGTATTTATTTACCAATTAAATTAAAATTAAAAAAGGTAAAATTAAACCATCAAGATGTCCTGCACAGCATTCCGGGGAGTCCATGGATTTAGTTGCCTCGGGACCGATATCTCCCAGAGTCCTATGCCCAGCAGTGGACTTTTTAGGCTGTAAAGGAGATGAAGATGAGGCCTTTATTCTTAAGTCCGCTTCTTCCAAGTCCACTGTTGAACAATTAAACTTGACCTCTGACTAACTATTGACTCAACTTATTTGTATAACAAAGTGAAGTAAGAAAGATTTGGCCTTAACCTTCATCGAGATAAGGGAAGCATAGAGATGTCCATATCACAGCGAGGAAATGGATCCACTGGAACCTAACTCACAAAATTATATGCAGAAATGTTAAATGAATATTTTTTCCTGTGGCTTTCAGAAACTGCGCTTGCTTTCTACGTATTTCATGAAACGAATCCAGTTACTGGCTATACGTTTTATCGTCAAGTAACTTTCTTCGCTTAAAGGAACGCTTCCGCATAGCTGTAGGAATCCGCCAACCACATCGATTTCTTGTCTCAGCGGCGATGACTACTAGGGCCTCCAAGGGCTATCATACCAAAAAAGTGCGAGCAGAATGAAATGAAATCTTCCGAAGGGCTCTTATCTTCATAAATATTCCCTCGATTTAAGAGCATTGCGGAATATTTGGGTACGACGGCAAGAGATCTGACGGCATGAATTTTGTCCCCTGGGAGACGGGTGAAGGTCTTTTGAAGGACTTTACTTGTGTGGATTCCTTAGCCTCTCACATCAAGGGTGCCGGGCGACATCAAAGGCAAATTAATCGGGTAATTGACTCAAATAAATATTTGGTGGAAGATTATATTAATATAATCCATTTGCCATGGAAACGGTCAGTCTATGGAGTCCTTGTGCGATGAAGTTTCTGAAGGAATTCTGTCCTGAACGTAGCCGCTGGTGAAAAATAGAGCTGGTTTTTTTCTCGCTTAACGGTAAGTATTACTATTCATCGTGGAAATACAGTCTAATGTCTAGAACAGGTGAATGAAATTGTATACTTGGGGAATGCTTTTAGCCGAGATGGAAGATGTGCCCTGACTGGGTCAAAAGGCAAGGTATAGTAAAAAGTGCACGCCTTGCAATACATAAAGCAATGTTGGTACCGACTTTGTTATGAGGCAGCGAAACCTGGGTATGCCAGAAGAAGCATAAAATCAAGTTGAGTGCAGAGGAGATGCGATCTCTTGGTAAAATGTGCGGCGTTACCATGGCACACCGAAACCAAAACGAAGATATTCACAATATGGCAGGTTTGAAAGATGAGCTTATCACAAAAATTGATAAGGGCGTGCTTCCATGGTTTGGGCACGTTGAGCGAATGAGTGAAGAAAATATATTGCGCGAAAGTTAATATTCAAAGGTGTTGAGGTATGCCCAGACTAAATTTCGAAGACTATGTGAGCAAATTGCTCGAAGAGGGGAGGGTCAAGAGTACTCAAATACCTAGACGTGCATGTATGAAGAAGATGATGAATCTGAAAGAAGCGAAAGAGGTATGTAAGGATCTTGACACTTGGTCACGATGAGTCACGATAGCCGAGTGGTAGGGTTAGGTAAGGTAAGCTTGTATTATATAATTGTATTTATGAAACATGCACGTTTATGAATATTGATCAAATAAGCAATAGTCACGATAGCCGAGTGGTGGATGATCGGAATTTTGAGTCAAGAGACCGAGTTCGATCTCCAGGTGGCAGGCTCGTACCGATGGGTTTTTTAAAAACTTATGTACAAATCATATCATTGGCTTGGACATAAAGACGGCGACTGACTCACCACCTGTCACGTTGTCCCGAAAACATCTTCGGTGGAAGGTGGGTCGAAGGGATTTAATTGTCTAGACTAGACCTCTGTCTACCCTTGTTGGGAATTGGGTGACGCTTGGCGATCTGTTCTCTCTGGTTACCCCGTCAGGGATTCTGCGTGAAGATAAGTAAGTACTAATGATTTATTATTGGAATAAGCATTAAACGAACTCTATTTTTTTATGTAGAACATTTTTGGATTTTTGCCTATTTATCTGGCTTAGCAAACAATTGATGGGATTTAAATGTTATGATAGTACTTCGAAAAACATTTAAAATACAACTTGAAATAATAAATTAGTTTATATTTCATCACCATTGGTTCAACAGATAACAGGCAAAAATTTTCAGGATACTTAAAATTTAGTCAGTCTATCTTAATAAAT